>WNWU01000013.1:10001151-10013982 GCA_012654045.1 Ptyas mucosa
CTATGCTATGCTATGCTATGCTATGCTATGCTATGCTATGCTATGCTATGCTATGCTATGCTATGCTATTCTATACTATTCTATTCTATTTCTTATTCTACTCTATTCTCAGCCACTGCTACATGAACATGAATCAGCCAATCATTGCTCTATTCAATATTGTAAGCTAAGCTTTAGAGAATGCAGTCTACTTTACAGAAGAACAAGAGTTCCCAACCAAAATTCTGACCTTATTTTTATGTATACTAATCTCTCATCTGTAGCTCCTTTTCTTGACATTAACATCTTTTGCATGTTGTAATGTACACATTTTGTATACACCTTTCCCTAATATTTACATCCTGATATACAGTACATTTGGATTGTAAGATTCATCACAAAGTTCTGAAAAATATGGCTAATTACCTATGAGAACTCTGTCCAACCTTCACACACAGTTATAAAGTAAAAATTGAATATGATTATATATACATTTGAACATTATGTTTGGCAAAAAAAAAAAGTGAAATTTTGTGGGCCATCTGATCACTTGATGAGGTTGGAAAGAATTTTCCCTAAATTGCTGAGCCCCCCCTCCCCCGCCCCCACAAGAACTGGCCATGACATCAAGCCAATTCCAAATCAATTTGGTGTGAGTCTGGAAGCCACTAGGCTGTTCTAGAAGAGACAGAAAGAAAGAGGAGCTAAGAAACAAGCCGTTTCCAAGACTCTCAAAATAAGCACAGAGAAGAACAGACAAAGAACCACAAGGGACTATTAACTTTAGCTTCTTCTGAGGTTTTCAACAACTAACTGGAGCACCAAAGAAGATGATTTAAGTTTCCCACCACAAAGATGGCCATATATGTGGGTGTGCATATATACCTGAGGTTTCCCACTGCCAATTTATTAATAAAAAATAATACTCCTCTGACTTGAAGGAAAAAAAAGGGAAAATCTTGAAGTATAAGGAGAAGCGTCCTCTATGACGTTTGTCGTACTTGAGGCATCCAAAAGATCTTTTGGGTCCTGAGGTAGTGGTAGGAGGCTGTAAAGCGTTCATAACCGCCTCTTAAGACCATGACTGGAAAGCGGGTGAGCCGCTGCATAATTCTTGCACAGCGTGCCGCAGAGCCTTCTTTAGCATCTACAAGCATTTAGAGAGTAAAGTGTTAATACAAAATATTTATTAATTTGTGGCATGGGCTTCTATAAGTCCATCCCATTTGTTATTAGATCTCTGTATTACATGTATATTCCCATGTTCATTACAATAGGATCCAAGCTCTGTCTCTTAAAAGCAATGCCTCTTTCTATATATCTGACACTCCATTGTTTTCCCCCCTAGTATTTATTTATTTAATTGATTTATAGCAATAGCACTTAAGACTTATATACTGCTTCATAAATGGTTTCGAGTCAGCATATTGCTCCCAACAATTTGGGTCCTCGTTTTACCGACCTCAGAAAGATAGAAGGCTGGTTCAATCTTGAACCAGTCAGGATTGAACTTTTGGCAGTCAGCAGAATGTCACACATCTCGCAGCAATGGCTCTATTAACCATGTTATTAATATCTAACTACAGGAGCTAGCCAGTCTTTTTTGTTCTAGGCTTGCAAAAACCCCACCCCCACCACACCCCACCCAAATGCTGGAAAGGAAAGTACTTCTAAGGCAGACACATGTCAAGAAGTAGTGGATTTATCTACACCCTTAAATCCCATTTACATGAATAAGTGATTTGCCACTATAATGATAACATAAAACGTACTATATTCAGAGGATTGTTTCTTTCTTAATTCCCTTATGTCAATTCCTGTGTCAAATGCTAGATGGAGAGAAGAAGAAACAAAAGGATTTTAACACAGGGTTCTGAAACTTTTAATACAAGGTGTAGAAGCATTTCCCCCATTTAAGAACTCCCCATGCACATCATTTGCTGCAGTAGACTGCCTCATTCAGCAGCCTCAGGTGAAGTAAGGCAACTGCTTGATGCAATTAAGCCTTTGATGGGCTGGTCTCAGACTGTCAGGAGCCCAACTGGGAATTCTAGATACTGATTCCAGTACATCTGATCATCACCAAGTTCAATAAGAATGAGACATCACTCTAGAGTGAGCCAAGCCTTAGCAAACTACCCTGCCTTTTTAGTTTTGAGAAAAAGAGGGATGATACGTGTTAGTTCTTTATCCACTTCAAGTAGATCATAATCCATGTCAAAAGCCGCATCCACAGACTCCGTTTTGCCATCATATATTACACAGTATCGAACACATTCCAGGTTGACGGATTGAGGCAGCAAATATTTGCCCAATGGATTCTTTAAAACAAACAAATAAAGGTAAATTAAGTAGCATGAAATACAGATACTAAAGAATGGAGTATGGTATTTCTGTGGTGGATCCTAAGGAAGTTAATCGAACCCTAACCCTAACATAGAAATATCCAAGATCTGGTCCCATTCTTCAACCTTCAGCTATGAAATAGCCCTTTATTTATAAATGGTGACATTGGAATGTCCAATTGTGTGTTGGAGAAGATATGAGACCAATTTTAGAATAGAGATAATGGCTTCCAAAGAATCTTGCTCTGGGTCATGTTTGCTAGGGTATGAATTAGTTAAAAATATTTGAGGAAAATGTGCAACCTGTTTTAGGATGTACATTCAATTCCTCATTTTGAGTATTATCCTATATCACAAGAAAGATAGCCCTCAGGATTTTTATTCCCCCCACCCCTTAGGGTTTTGAGGCCAGGTGATGCAGTGGTTAAAATGCAGTATTGCAGGTTAACTGCCCAGAGCCTGGAGTTTGATCCTGACAGGCCTCAATATTAACTCAGCCTTCCATCCTTCAGAGGTTGGTAAAATGAGGACCCAGATTGTTGGGGGCAATATGTTGACATTGTAAACTGCTCAGAGAGTGCTGTAAAAGCACCATGGAGCAGTATATCAGTGTAAGTGCTATTGCTATTGTTATTTTGAAGAAAATTGATGTTATTATTATTATTATTATTATATTTATTTATTTATTTATTAAATTTCTATACCGCCCTTCTCCTACTGGACTCAGGGCGGTGCACAGCCAAGTAAAAAACATACCAATACAAAATTTAAAAGAAATTTAAAAGAATTATACACTTTGGCCGAAAATGTTTAAGATCTTCCATGATGTTACTAATGTTTAAGTTTATTACTACCAACCTGCCTTCCATTGAGGACCTGTATACTGCACGAGTCAAAAAGAGGGCTGTGAAAATATCTACAGACCCCTCATATCCTGGACATAAATTGTTTCAACTTCTACCCTCAAAATGACGCTATATGACTGCACACCAGAACAACTAGACACAAGGACAGTTTTCCTCCGAATGCCATCACTCTGCTAAACAAATAATTCCCTCAACACTGTCAAATAATTTACTAAGACTGTATTACTATTATTCTTCTCTTCCTTATTAGTATCTATCTCTTCCCACTTATTACTATAACCATGTTGCTTGTATCTTTCAATTTATATTGTTTTTATTGTTTCATAGTATGATTTGATAGCTTATTAGTAACCTTGACTATAACTAAGTGTTATATCTTTTTATTCTCGATGAATGTATTTTATTCTTCTATGTACACTGAGAGCATATACACCTAAGACAAATTTCTTGTGTGTCCAATCATACTTGGCCAATAAAGAATGCTATTCTGTTCTATTCTATACAGCGTTTGTGTGTTCTTGTCTCAATAGGCCAAGAAACTATAGAACTGTCACATATGCATATTGGTGTGGGCAGATGATATAGCTACCTCAAAACCCTGGTTCCTAAATGCTCAATGTTATTTATGGAAACAGCTATGGAACAATAGATTCCCCAAGAACCATTGATTGCTGTATTCAAAACAAACAAATGTCTAGTCTAGCAGGAACCTGCCTTGCCAATTAAGAACAGTTTTAGAACTATTCTGAATCCTGACTCTAATCCTTTGTTCAAAAACAAGCCATCAAAATCAAATTATATTCCCTAAATTAAAAGATTTTCACTTTCAAAATTCAAGGGAAGTGTTTTCAACTTGAAACAGTTCAGAATGGTTTCAGATTACTAATGGAACAATACTGGTAATGTTGGGAAGTACATTCAAGCACAAAACAGGGATTTTTAATGTTGTGTTTGTTTTAATTTCAAAACACTTTTCACATCAGTAGTCCAAATGTTGGAACACATTAATCACTCAGGAACCTGGTTTCTTCCTTTTTGCTTTCTAGGCAACAAGTCAAATCTATTCTATTTTCTTCCATTTATCTCAATGCATTGAAGAATGAGATTGTTTCAGTTATGTTTCTGCTGTTTTATTATTGCATCATGCAATGTATATTTACAAAGCCACAAGCCCCATTTTGTCTGATAGGGGTATATCAAGATAAATGTGCATAGGCTGGTCTAAATATAGAGTATGGCCATAAAATCAATAGCTAATTTCGTTCCATAAATATTAGCAAAGAAAATTAAGAGTTTCTAGCCATTAGAAAAATCTCTGCATGGTTACTATCCTTCATTTAGGGTACATGATACAAATCATAGACTTCTCCAGAAATAAAACTCACTGTTTTGACTCTTAGTGCTGTCATCAAGTGGCTTTCATTATATTCCCTCTTGGTACGAGCATCTAAAAGTAAAGCAAGAAGAAAAAATAAAATATATTTATATGAAATCTAGAAGTACAAATCTATATGAAAAGAAGGGCAGTGAAAAGTAGTAGTTAAGGTGCTGGACTAGGAATGGCCCAGGAACCAGCAGGTTATTGTATATGTGCTAATGTATTGCAGATGTTCTAAAGAGATAGGGTTAGCATCATAACTCTGAAGTTCACCAACTTGCCAATTTTTAAATCTCCCCATTCCTACTCTTGACATTTGTGGGTGCTGAAGAAATCAGTACAGAGACTCAGGTTCTAAGAGAAGTTCATTAGGTGACTTTGAACAAACCATTCTCTCTCAGCTCATCTTATTTCTCAGGGTTAGTTTGGTGGGAAAAATAGGAGGACAGAAGATACAAATTGTTAGATCAGGCGCAGGAAAGAAGACAAGACCAGCGGGGTCTGTTCAACAAGTTTTATTCAGCTCTTAACTAAGTCAGAACAGACGAACGGCTGTGCTGCCGGAGCCCTTTTTATAGCGCTCCGGCAGACCAGCCGTCCAATGACAGCGGTTTAACTTTCCCGCCCGGAGGATTAACCAATCCCCGGCCGGATGTCCTTATAAGGACATAACACTCCTCCCCCCCTAGATGGAACATGGTTCAGCTCGTGTCAATCAACAAACGTAGTCACGCAGGTAGGCGGGACGTCTGGAAGCCCTGCTCGACCTGCGCAGTTCATTCTGTTCTCCGTCGTCCGTCTGGAAGGTGGCTGCTCCGGTGTCCTCCGACCCTCGCCCCTGGGATGCCTGCCGCTGGGTCGTTGAAGGCGCCGGCCCTGTCCGTGCGCCTCCGGCCTTGCTGCTGGGCTGCGAAGTGGTCGTTGCAGGTACCGGCTCCGGTGTGCCGCCTCCCGACCCGCTGTTGGAATATATCTGCTGGTCCGGTTGGTCTCTTCCCTGTCCTGGGTGCCGCTCGTCGTGGACCGGTAAGTCCCTTGGGTTTTTTATATTTTTTGCAAATTGTCCGTATCTTTTAGACTTGTGTTGGTCGACCCTGTCTGGGTGGTGCAGGTCGACCTGGTCGGGTCGTTGTAGCTTGGGACGGGGGTCAGCTGGACGGAAGATTTCCGACGGGCGGTGTAGTTCTTGCATGCAGGGGTGTCGTAGGCCTCCCTCACCGGGTCGTTGTTGGCCCTCTCGGTTGGGCATGTCCCGGTCTACTGGCGTTCCCTGGAGTTCCCTGCCGTCGGGGTGGCGTTGGGCCGCCTTGCCGGGGAGGCGTGAGTTTTCGTTGCCGTGGAGTCCCCTGTCTACTCGGCAGTTGCAGTACGGTAGCTGGTCTGCTGGCTGGCCGGTCATGTTGGGGTGGTACGGCCCTTCCTCGACTGGGTGTTGCAGGGCTACCTCACAAGGGTGGTGTTGTCCTGCCCTGCCCGGGTGGCGTTGCCCTACCTCGACGGGGTGGTTTTGGCCTGCCCTGTAGGGGTGTTGTTGTCCTACCTCGTCGGGGTGGTTTCGGCCTGCCTTGTAGGGGTGTTGTTGTCCTACCTCGTCGGGGTGGTTTTGGCCTGCCTTGTAGGGGTGTTGTTGTCCTACCTCGTCAGGGTGGTTTTCGCCATCCCCTTCCCACCGCTTCCGGAGTTGGTCGATGTGACGTCTACAGACCACTCCATCTTGCAGTTCGATAGTGTAGGACTTCGGGCCGGTTGAGCTCTCGATTCTCCCTTTAAGCCATTTCGGCAGGCCGTGGAAATTAAGCGCGAAAACCGGATCTCCTGCGGAGAAGGCTCGGAGGGGGCGGCTCGCGGTTGCGGTGACCTCGGAGTGGTACAGGGGGTGAAGTCGGTCCAGGGGTGACCTCAGCTTCCTGCCCATCAGCATTTCGGCCGGGCTCTTTCTAGTGGTGGCATGCGGCGTAATATGCTGAATCAAGAGGAAGTTGTCGATCTTCTCTTGCCAATCGCCCGGCCCCATCCTGGCAAGGGCCTCTTTAGTGAACCTCACCATCCTCTCCGCTTGTCCGTTGCCAGCCGGTCTGTAGGGGGCAGAGAGGGCATGGCGAATGCCCAAACTGGCCAGGAACTCCTCCATTGGTTTCGAGGTCAGCTGCGGGCCGTTGTCGGAAACAAGGATGTCCGGCAACCCGTGGGTGGCGAATAGTCGCCGGAGGGCTCTAATGGTGACTTCAGTAGTGATGGATGCCAGGGGAATGACCTCAAGCCACTTGGAAAATGCATCCACCACTATTAGCAGGAACTTCCCTTGCATCGGGCCCGCAAAGTCTATATGTATTCGCGCCCACGGGTTGCTTGGTGTTTCCCATTCCGCAATAGGCGTTTGCGGAGGGGCGGGGCGGACTTCTTGGCACGGATCACATCTGGAGACCCAGTTCTCAATGTCTTTGTCTAGTGATGGCCACCAGACGTAGCTCCGTGCCAGTCCCTTCATGCGCACGATGCCAGGGTGCCCCTTGTGCAAAGTCTCCAATGTCTTTAGGCGCAAAGCCTGGGGAACCACAACCCTGTCACCCCACAGTAGGCAGCCCTTCATGGTTGACAGTTCCTGCTGCCTCTTTGCAAACGGCTTGAAGTCGTCGGTCAACGGTCCCGCAGGCCAGCCGCGCAGCACCCAAGACATCACTTGCTTCAAAGTCCGGTCTTTCTGGGTTAGCGCCGCGACGTCTGCGGATGTGACTGGGCAAGCCAGGTCGCCATCGATGTGATGCAGTCCCAGGGTGGGGGCAGGGTCCTCCACTAAGTCCTTTGACGGGCATCTGCTCAAGGCGTCAGCGTTGCAGATGCTACTGCCCGGCCTGTGGCAAAGTTCGTAAGAGTACCCGGCCAAAAAAATTGCCCAGCGTGTCATCCTGGGCGATGAATAGTTAGGTGTGGGCTTGCTTCCCGACAGAAGGCCCAACAGGGGCTTGTGGTCTGTGATGACCGTGAACCTCCGTCCGTATAGGTACTCGTGGAAGCGCTTGATGCCAGCAACGATGGCCAGGGCCTCTTTGTCCAATTGGCTGTAATTTCTCTCGGCGCTGGACAGCGTCTTCGAGAAGTAGGCGATGGGGGCTTCCTTCCCGTCCGGGAACTGATGGCTGAGGACTGCTCCGACGCCGTAGGGGGATGCGTCGCAAGTCAATAGCAGGGGGAGCGTCTCGTGGTATTGGATGAGGACACTCTCAGAAGAAAGCAGGTTCTTGACAGCTCTGAATGCTGCGTCCTCTTCCTTCCCCCACCTCCAGGAAACCGCCTTCCCCAGCAAGCGATGGAGCGGTTCAGCCACAGAGGCTTTCTGTTTCAGGAAAACACTGTAAAAATTCAGTAGTCCCAGAAACGCCTGAAGCTCCGTCTTGTTTTGGGGGGCTGGAGCTTCATGGATAGCCTTAACCTTAGATTTGGTGGGGTGAATGCCGTTCTTATCAATGAGATAACCCAGGAACTCGACTTCCTGGACCCCGATGATGCACTTGTCTCTCCTGACCCTCAAACCCTTCTCCTTGAACCGCTGTAAAACCATGCGCAGTCGCTCAAGTAGTTGGGTTTTGGAGTGGCCGGAGATCAAGACATCATCGAAGTAAGGGACCGCCCCTGGAATGCCTTGAAGAAGGCGTTCCATAAATGATTGAAAAATACCTGGGGCTGCGCTGACCCCAAACTGGAGGCGCGTGCATTTAAATGCCCCTCTATGCGTGACAATGGTTTGTGCCTCCGCAGTTTTTTCATCCACTGGCAATTGCTGGTAAGCTTGGGCCAGGTCCAATTTTGCGAATATTGATCCGCTCCCAAGTGAGTGCAGCAGATGTTGCACCACTGGAACCGGATATGCGCTCTGCTGGAGGGCCTTATTTATGGAACACTTATAGTCGGCGCAGATGCGCACAGACCCATCATGCTTCATCGGGGTCACAATGGGGGTCTCCCATGCAGCATGATCGATCGGTTCCAGGACCCCCTGGGCGACAAGCTTATCTATCTGGGCGTCGACCTTGGGCCTCAGGGCGAACGGAACCCTGCGGGGCTTAAGCCTAATTGGGGTGACATTTTTGTCCAAATTGAAGGAAATGGGTTTCCCCACAAATTTCCCCAGCTTACCATCGAAGACTTCCTTGAACTCTTCGATGATGGCGTCGAGTTCGTCCCTACAAATTTGATGGATCCCGCTGATAGACAGCCCCAATGGCTCGAACCACTCCATCCCCAGCAGGCTCGGGCGGTTTCGCCCCACGACAGTGATGGGTAGGACTCCCTGGAAGTCGTGGTAGGTGACCCGGAGCGAAGTCCTCCCCAGGATCTCAACAGGGTTGCCGCCGAAATCGACAAGACGGGCCCGTAGGGGCTTGAGGTCTTTCCTCGAGATGCCCGGTTTCAGGCGCTTTAACTGGTGCCAGTCCATGATGGAGTAGTTCGATCCCGAATCAACCTCCATAGAGCAGGGAGTTCCCTCCACGATCACGGTGGCATGGAACTTTGCGGCCGCATCGTCAATGGTGTGGATGCCGGAGGACAGCTGCTCAGTTCTGACCGCCGCGTAGCCGCCGCCTCGTTGCTGAGACCTGGTAGAGGACCGTTTGGATGGCCTCTGGTTGTCTTGCCGTTTCTCGCCCCAGCCGGGGGGAAACGGACCCGGGGCAGGTGCTTCGGCCCTGCAGGCTTCAGCGATGTGCCCCCGCTTGTTGCAGCGTCGGCAGATAGCGTCTCTCCAACGGCACTTAGCTCTGGCATGGCTTCCTTTGCAGCTGCCGCAGGGCTCGATCCGGGCGCCATCTTGTGTGCGCTCGCGACGGTTTTGGCGGGAAACCTTGTGAACGGCCATTTCGTCGTCGGAGCAGGAGCTGGCAGACGACTCCTCAGACGAGCTCTTAGGTTGGCGGTGCAATTTGTGCACCCCTTTAGCCCTACTCATGGCGGCAGCCGCCTTTTCTGAGATCTCGGCTGCGATTGCCTCCTCAACGACGTCTTTCAACGCAATCTTCTTTCGGCTGAGGAACTTACGTTGCAGTCCAATGTCCCTCATGCCGAAGACAATGCGGTCTCTGATGGCGTTCTCAACGTTGTCAAACTCGCAGTTTGACGCGAGTTGCCGCAGAGCTGCCACAAAGTCCTTGATGGGCTCCCCTTCCAACTGATTCCTTTGCTGAAAGGTGAATCTGTTGGCAATGGGAGTTCCAGTGGGAGCGTAGTGCTCCTTCAGCACGTCTTGCAGATCGGCCCAAGACATCTCCTCGATGTTCCTTGGGGACACGAGGTCGATGGCCATCTCAAGCACCTCGGAGCCGCAATGCGCTAGGAACAGGGCTCGTTTCCGTTCATCGGAGAGGTCTTGATAGTTGTTTCCCCGCAGAAACTGGCGGAAACGAACCAGATAGGAGGTCCATTTCTCCACTCTGGGGTCGAATTTGGAGATCGGAGCCATCGCGGCTTGTGACGCCTCCATCTTCAGTGACTTCAGCTCAGTGAGAAATTCTCGATGAGTGACTTAGCTCCGCGTGGCGGTTCTTTTCAAATCCTTCGTCGCCAGTGTTAGATCAGGCGCAGGAAAGAAGACAAGACCAGCGGGGTCTGTTCAACAAGTTTTATTCAGCTCTTAACTAAGTCAGAACAGACGAACGGCTGTGCTGCCGGAGCCCTTTTTATAGCGCTCCGGCAGACCAGCCGTCCAATGACAGCGGTTTAACTTTCCCGCCCGGAGGATTAACCAATCCCCGGCCGGATGTCCTTATAAGGACATAACACAAATGGTCCTGAATGAAAGTCAGAACATAAAGGTAATAAATAAAATAAATATGGTCTCAGTGGGTAAGAACCTCAAGTGCAGCTGATCAGCTTTAGTCCCAAAGCTAGAGCAGGGTCCTCAAGGATTTGCTAAAGGATCAAGGGATGATAGCTTTGTACACAACTGGCTCATAGTCCTAGCAACACTCAAACAGTAATATACAGGATTTATACAAAACAGTTTTAAAAATGAATTTTTTTTAGCAGCAATGGCATCTGCAACAAGCCATGTTAATATTCTATATGTATCGTGATTTCATCATGTTAAGTAAGGATGGAACTTAGTACATAAATGGTAATATTTGCATCATAATGCCTCATCATTTGCCCTCTTTCACATGGATACCGATGACTAGCAGGCACAGTGCAGTATTCCTATGTCCAACTGCACCATGTATTAATGTAACTTTCTTTGATTACTTTCACTTACCCAATAAACAGAGATAGTTTGGCTCTGCTAATCTAGAGATCTTTGTAGACTGATTCAACAAATTATACAGTTCTGTTGGTTCACACAAGGTCACTCCTGCCATCACACTGGAAAAAAAAAATATTCAGTGCCACAAATCCAATTGTATTCTCTAAAGATTAATTCTTGTAGAAGGCTAATTCAGAGTCATGTGGCTCCTCCATTAAAAAAATAGTTCATATTTAAACTGAAATCCAAGGTACCAGGATGCTGTTCACTCTAAAAGCAGAAAAAAATAGGATTGTTATATAAAGGTAACACTCAATATAGGGAATCTTGTTAACTCAATTGTAAAATGGCTTACAAAAAATCAGCAAAAAAACAGTTGGTTAGGCTTATGAAAGAAAATGCCTGATATAAAAGGAAAAGAGACTATCTTTTAGTGATTCAATGTTTGCTGAACATCCTCTGCCTTGTGCTTCAAGTGGAATGGCTCCCAGTAGGATTAAATAAAGAGACAGGTATGACATAACAGGAAAACAGAAGGGATGAATAAAGGAAAATAAGAATATTCTGGCGTTACTTCTTAATATTAGAAGGAATTTACAGTAGACTTTAGGATGGCAATTGAGAGAGAGGCAGTGTTCAGCAAAACTGGCTTTATTGATACAATGAAGGTGGCACTACTTTTATTTTTCTCCTCTACTGCTAATAAATAGGAGCTTCCTCATTCAGTACTGAGTTAGCTATGTACTCAGCAATATAGTTTGCCTCTTGTCAATTTCATGATTAGCAATATTATATGGCAAGTGTGGTACAGACCATCAAACGTAAGAGGATAATCACTAACTCTGTGTGTCTGTGTGCGCATTCATGGGTCCCAGGTAGAACTGCTGTCTGTCTATGGATGAATAAACTGAAATGGAATAGTGACTGCTTCCTTACAGTTAGTCTCAATGGCAGAGCTTATGCTTTGCAAGGCAAAATTCCAGGTTCAACCCTTTATATTTCTATTAAGAAAGGCACACATATGAGGAATTGTGAAGTATCACTGTGGACAATAGAAAGCAAGATATAGACATTAATCCTCCATAGAAGGATTCTTTCGAGGAAAGGCAAGATGTGAACATAATTGTAACATTATTTATGCTAAGGAAACACAGCCTTGCATTTTGGGGTTATCTTTTATACCGCTAGTAAATTTAGGTTAAGATCTCTATGTTCTCTAACACGCAGCTGATGAAATGAAACCACATTTTATCAATCTAATTAATTTATATAAGAATTGTATACTTATATAAATTATAAGAATTATAATTTTATATAATTCAATTATATCAAAATTGAAAAAAAGTTATGTAAAATACTGATAAACTCAGTTCAGAACCTAGGAGGAGGCATTATTAAAAAGAGAAACCCACCAGCCATGTGCAGTTCGTGACATCTATTGTCAGGGCAACTGTGGTTCCTGTTGCTATGTGTCTGTTCACCGTTACCAGGGTAACCACAGAATCTATTTTTCATACTACCGAATTTTAATAGTGTTACTATAGTTACATCCACTCTACCACCATCGGTCTTCGGCAGGTCATTACCGTCCAGGGTGACACCGGCAACTTCAAGGGAGAAAAGCATCGCTGCGCCTATGGTTGAACTCCTTCGCGTCCATATCGACATCTCTCGCCATATAGACCCATCGGGCCTATGAAGCTTCCGCTCCCACGGAGAGACGCTTTAGGGTAACTAGGAAAGGACGTCACTGGCGCTTTCGTACTCGCGCTTCCTCTCGCGATACACGACGGGAACCCCAACGCCGAGAGGCCGATGAGGAGAAATTATTTTTGGCGAAGCGGTTAAGTTGTCGCGAGAGTTCCAGTCACCGGTTATAAAATGGATCGAATTCCCGCGAGAGTTCGGAAGTTTCTCCCTTTTTACTTTGAAAGCTGGAGTGTATAATATAGTGTAGTGTAGTGTAGTAATAATAGTATATAGTGTATAGTATAGTATAGTATAGTATAGTATAGTATAGTATAGTATAGT
>WNWU01000013.1:10013992-10043394 GCA_012654045.1 Ptyas mucosa
GTATAGTATAGTATAGTATAGTATAGTATAGTATAGTATAGTATAGTATAGTATAGTATAGTATAGTATAGTATAGTATAGTATAGTAATAGTAATAGTATAGGCAGGAAAGCCTATACCATTTCAGACAAATGGTTATTCAATCTCTTCTTAAAGACTTCCAGTGTTGGATCATTCACAACTTCTGGAGGCAAGTCGTTCCACTGATTAATTGTTCTGGCAGGAAAATATGTTAAAAGTTCCTTTCGCTTAACCTCACTTTGTCTGAGGCGTTAAGCGTTCCCCAGGAGCGAAATGACCGTTTCATTCCTAGGGGCCTAGGCAGGTGACAGCCAAAGGAAATGAATGACGGGCTCCCGAGAGTTTGGGGAAGGAAAAGTACAGCGAGAACTGGGTGGAGCTGCCAATAATGAACCCGGCAGGCTCATTCAATTCTTTCAGCGTTATTTCGTTGCAAAGCCAGACGTTAGCTTTGTGAGAAGGAAATTCTATTTAGAGTTTAAAAGTCTGCTTTCAAATTCTCATTTTGAAACGTGAGCGTGAACGGAGAAACTTTCCTGCCGCTGCGACAAACGTCTAAATCGGAATTACAACGCCAGACAGCCGGACGCGAGCGGTAAAATCAGCGAAAGAATTCGTTTTCTTTGTTCCATGTATTCTTTAAGTATTTGTTACATTTATATCGTCGCCCATCTCAACCTATGTGACTCTCGGCGGCTTCCCTAAGAATGAAAAAAAAAAGATAAAATAAAAGCCCTTTTAAAACCGGATTCCTCCCCGCCCCGGGATAAAAAAAAGGGTGGATTTCGCGATGTGACAGGTCTCGCGAGACCGAGTGAGATTTTTTTTTAAAAAAAACAAGGCCGTCGAGCGCGAGCCGCCAAATTGTCGCGAGAGTTCGGAGGATTGGGGGGTGTTTGAAGTCTCGCGGTGCCCTCGCGCTTGCCTGGAGGTCGTCGAGGATAAGGAGCATAAAGCCCGCCGAGTCCTTCCTTCCTTTTCTGCCGACGTCTCCCGCCATGTTCTCCCGTCTCACACGATCTGCCTGCGCTGGGCTTCGTAGAGGATTCGGCACCACCTCGCAGGTAGCCAGGAGCGTGTGGGGGAATGCGGAGCAGACGGAGGGCTAGACTCATTCTTTCCGATGGGTCCGGAGGGCGGCCCTGTGGCCGGCCTGGTTTAAAGGGATCGCGGGGCTTGACGTGCCCCACAAGGGCAGCCCCAGCAATCTACTCCCTTGCTGGCGTTCTCGATTGAGGCCTTAGGATTGATTGACTGGGACCTTTTCCCATTTAGAAGAGTCTTACAGCAAGGACTTCAGCTCCCATAATTCCCCAGCCAGCCTACTCTATGTAGGGAGTTGTAGGCTGGCTGGGGAACTCTGGGCATTGAAATCCATGCACCTCAAAGTCTGTGGAGATTCTCGGTCATCCAGGTCATGATTGTCCCAGAGCTGAAGAAGCTTCTTTGGATGAGAAGCGAAACGTCTTCAAAGAAAAACCAGAAAGTCCAGTCGCCTCTTGAAAAAAAAAAAAAAGCACTTTTGGGACACGCACTTCAAAGCTGCTAAATTTGAAATACACTGGTCTAAAGTGACCTCTACCAATACAGAGACAACGGGAGAGAAACAAAGGTGTGGGATAAGGGAAAAAAATACGTTTTGTCACAATAGGCATTTTAATATCAGTAAGAGGTAGAGGCTGCACTGCAGAGGAGAATCGAGACGTTTACCTGGAGTGGGAGAGATCCCTCATTAAATTTTAGGTCTTGTTCCTGCCTAAGTCTAAAGGGGATTTCTGGAATTGGAGCTAAGGTCTTGATAAGGTAGTTCTGGCCAATGGTTCATTCATGTGGATTTTAATTTGTGGTTGATCTGTGTAAGTAGCCGATCAGAAAATGTGAAAGGCGCCTTCATATTTAATAATGGAAATAAGATAATTATTTTGTGAAATTGGGCTTCATTAGCATCCCGCAAATCCATCAATAGACCAAGTCACAATGTAAACAAGCAAAGCCGAATAATGTATAATAATTCAATGAAACTGAAAATTCAGTGACACTGTAGATCAGAAATCTTTTCCTGATTCTTTTCACACATGCAGGTTTTTTTCTTTTTAATGTTTCATTTCACTTTAGAAGGATTGGTTGATTTTTACTTGACACTATTACTTTGTGTAGGTCTTAGGGCAAGAAGAACTTTTCATATCTGTTACTAGACATGATGAATTTCAGTTCATAGCTTAATATTTTATTTGGTTTATGCAAATATTGGAAATATATATCTTTCCTCTGAAGTTGTTCCATAAATCAATGCCCTACTTTCTAGTGTTGCTTGATTTGAGTTTCTGTAAGTGCTAGAATCACAGCTGAATAACATCTAGAAGGCTGTACATTTCCTTTTTTTAAATCAAGATTATCTTGCCTGATATCTCCTAATGCTGAAGTTAAAGAAATTAACTTGCTCTGCAGTTTCCCAGCTGAGTGATGCATCCTGCCTTTGGCATGCAGTTATTGTTGAATATATTCCTTGCATTTTCTTACTGCTTGCTTAATAGATGTGATATATTGTATAAGGAACAAGGAAGCAAGAATATACTGTACAGATACTATGTCAGGTACATAGATAACTGACCATTTTTAAACCTCTCTTCCTCATTTTCAGATGTAACCTTATGAATTAGTATAAAGCCTGTGAGGAAACGTGGATAAAATATTTGAATAAAGATTTAGCTTTATTATTTCACAATTGTTGGAACGGATGCCCAGAAAGGATCACAAATAAGTTGATTTGGTTTAAGTCTAACACTTGGTGTGGTTAGGTTAATGAATGCCATCTATTTTCTACATGTTCCTGAATTCCCCATATCTTAAAATCTTTGTAAGATTTAATTTACTTATTTAGGGATTTGGAACTAGCTTTTCATAGGGAGGTGAATAAAATTTTAACTACTGAAACTTTAAAGCCAGATATGACGTCACTGTAGGCAGAAGAACACAGTGTTATCTTGAAAATCTTCCCTCTACCTTTTGTTCATTCCAGTAGCCAATTGCAACAGAAGGTTGCATTCACATTTGCCATTGTAACAGAAATGCATTATCAGCAGTGTACCATTAAAAACTCAAATGTCAATATCTGAACTTTCTTCTTTGGTCACAGGATGGAAATCTCCTATCTCAACATATTTCTCATGATTTCTGATACATTCTTGCAATTGTGCAGATGACAACTCAATCTTTTTTACTAGCCTGATACAGAATTGTATCATTATAGGTTATGGTTTTGGAAATTCTTAGAACAGCTTAGAATAAGCCATTTTAACAGAATAACAAGAGTCAGAAAAGATCTTGGAGGTTTTCTAGTCCAACCCCCTGCTCTGGCAGGAAACACTATACTGCACCATTTCAGGTAAGTGGTTGTCCAATCTCTTCTTAAAAACTTCCAGTGTTGGAGCATTCTGGAGGCAAGTTGTTCCACTGATTAATTGTTCTGTCAGGAAATTTCTCCTTAGTTCTAGGTTGCTTCTCTCCTTGATTTTAAATGTAGATAAGAATGCTTAATTCCAACAAGCATTTAGACTTTTCCTTAAAAATGCTGATGTTCTCTTGTTTGTGCTTGGATTTATATAAGTTAATGTTACCACATTATATTGCTTCAGAAAACAATCTACCGTATTTCTACATTTAGGAGATCGCAGACAGTGTTAAGCATTTAATTGTTCATTCCTAATTCAATACAGACAAGATGAATATGGACATAAAATATTTTTTTTTTCAGATGAAGACTCTGAGATACTTTATATTTTATCCCCCAAATAACTGTTTCTTCAATACTTGAGGTAGAAGCTGAGGCAACAAGCTGGCTTTGGTCAGGCCAGCTGCTTCTTAGTGCATACAGGAAGGCAGAATTAAGGTTATGAGCAGATTTTGACTAGACTCTCAGAGGCTTCTATACAAGCACTGCTAACCATCTGGCCAGATTAAAGCCAGCTCTGTCCTGTCTCTTCTTTCTCCAACAATCAGCTGGTCACAGCTTGCCTCAACCATGCCTCTCCTTGTTGGTTGTTGGTGAAGGCAAACGAATGGGACTTTGGAGAGTAAATTCAGGCTAGTTAAAGTGGGGAGGTGGAGTAGACCCATGTGGTAGATGTCTACCCACCACAGTGGAATACCACTGTGCTATATGCTGCTCTGCTTGAGTTACCAATTCTGTGCCTAGAACTGCAGCCAGAGATTTTTACTATTGCCATATTTCACTTTGTCTTCTGCGATTTGATATCTAATCAATTAAAATGTTAAAACACTTTACCATCCTTCCAAAGCTCAGCGTATAAGGGATAATGATATAAAAAAAAATGGAGAAGCTTTTTACAAACAATTCTAGGATGCACACTTGGATCGCCATGCTTATTTTTTTTTTTGCCCTATTCAGAATCATGCTAAAGTGGCCGTACTTGGTGCTTCTGGTGGAATTGGCCAGCCTCTCTCCCTCTTGTTGAAGAACAGCCCCTTAGTCAGGCAACTCAATCTCTATGATATCGCACACACGCCTGGTGTTGCAGCTGACCTCAGTCACATCGAAACAAGAGCTGAAGTGAAAGGTAAGAGATATCTGTTCACTTCAGATATTTTGCTTTATTTTTATAATTTCCTTGTGCGCCACTAATTCAGGGAACCTATTAGATGGGCACTGTTGCGATAGTAAAAGCTGCTATTGATAGATTTCAACTAGTTATGGATGACAGTAGTCACAATCTCAGTCATGGATTGACTAGTTTCTTTTGTTTGCCTGATTTTAAAAGCTTCCTAAGATCATATATGCTTTTAAAACAATATATCCTTCTTGGTCACTCATGGGCAGCGAGGAAAAGAGATTGATCCTGGCATGCAACCACTGACAGGAAAAAGGTTCCTCATCTGTTAATCTAACATGAGCTTCCCCTGTATCCTACAATTCAGGATAGGAAGATATCTGCTCTTTCATGAAAACTGCAGCTTGGATTATCTTTATTTGATCTTAAGTCCTATTACATTTAGTTCTTAACAAGCACAAATTGATCAGAATCCAGGTTTCTAAAGCAGTTGGAGACCAGGACATTTTTTTGTCTTTAATTGTGTGAAAACTAAGACCAGGCTATATAAAAATAGTTAATGACCTTATTTGGTTCTAAAGCTAAATTTATGGTTTGTATTACAAGAATGAGATGCTTCATGCATTTGAGGTATTTCCATGACCTCAAGAAATTGAAATCTTTTTACTTTGTTTTATCTATGACTTCTGTTTATCATAGAATCTGTTTTATTGGTGCAATCTGAGCCTGTCGTGTCCAGTTTGGAAATTTCTATCTCTTGGATGTGAATCAATTTAGGCTTATGCTTGCTTTACATGTGTACTCCTTATGTCTTTTACTGGTTTATCTCCTGTTCCACAAAAATCCTAACCTGGCTATATTTTTTTTATATTTGAACTTTTATACCGCCCTTCTCCTTTCGGACTCAGGGCGGTGAACAGCCAGAATAAAAACATTTATACACAAAAGTTAAAATAATTTTAAAATAAATTAAATAGAATTTGGCCCACTAATTTAAAATATTTCGATTTAAAATCAATATCAATTTTAAAACCAAGATAAAATCAGGCCAGCCCGGCTAACTGAAAAAGGTGAGTTTTTAGGACCTGACGAAAAGTCCGGAGGTCTGGAATCCCTCATATCTCTGGGGGTAGATCGTTTAGAGGGTGGGCGCCACCACAGAGAAGGCTCTCCCCCTGGGGGTCGCCAGCCGGCATTGTCTGGCTGACGGCACCCTGAGGAGGCCCTCTTTGTGGGAGCGAACTGGCCAGTGGGAGGCAATTGGTGGCAGAAGGCGGTCCCGTAGATACCCCGGCCCTAAGCCATGGAGCGCTTTAAAGGTGATCACCAACACCTTGAAGCGCACCCGGAAGTCCACCGGGAGCCAATGCAGCTCGCGCAGGAGAGGAGTCACATGGGAACGCCCCGTCGCTCCCATAATCCCCCGCGCGGCCGCATTCTGCACCAGTTGGAGCCTCCGGGTGTACCCCAAGGGGAGCCCCATGTAGAGAGCGTTACAGTAGTCCAGACAGGAAGTGACGAGTGCTTGAGTGACCATGCGTAAGGAGTCCCGATCTAGAAAGGGACGCAACTGGCATATCAGGCGAACCTGATAGAAAGCCCCCCTGGCCACGGCCATCGTATGCTCTTCTAAAGACAGCCGTGAGTCCAGGAGGATGCCCAAGTTGCGAGCCCTTTCCGTGGGGGCCAATGGTTCGCCCCCAATAACCAGCGATGGCACCAGCTGGCTATACCGGGACGCCGGCAGCCACAGCCACTCGGTCTTGGAAGAGTTGAGTTGAAGCCTGTGTGTTCTGTGTTTTGTGTTCTGTGAGCAATAGGTTATTGGTAATACCATTGAAACTGATTGAGAAATCAGTTTTAAACTGTCCAGTTTCTTAGGTATTGATAGAAAATTTTGTATTCCAGGTACAAATCTTTCTAAACAAAACAATTATTCCCTATATTAATGTTTTCAATGAATTTCCAGCCAACAGAAGGTTGTAAATATAGTTGCTCATTTCATTGCTTTAGGTTTCCTAGGACCGGAGCAGTTGCCAGATTGCCTAAAGGGCAGTGAAGTTGTAGTAATCCCAGCTGGAGTCCCTAGAAAGCCTGGTAAGTTGTAGTCTGAGAGATTGCAAAGAATTCCAGGTCACATGGAGTCATTGCAAAGAGCATCTAGCTATAATGGATGTTAAGATTTGCCCATATTCTGCAAATTGGGGGAAAAAGAGCTTGTATCTATTTATGCTGCAGTGTTCCTTGTATGCTGTTGTTGGGCTGTTATGTATCTGTTATAAAAATATTCGGTGAAATTGGAGTAAATCTTAATATGTGCTGCCCTATAAATTAAAGCTTGCAGTATTTTGTCAATTCCTTCCTTATTCTTCAAAACACTACTTTATTTAACCCATTTGAAAGATTTCCCCTCTTCTATCTTGTAGAAGATTTGTCCTTATTTTGTTCCTTTGTCCAACTCCTGGCACTAAATTATTTCATGTGAATTCTTAGTGCTTCCTATCTGTACAGACCAGCTCTATAAAGATTATAAATCAGCTAGAGTCATTTAAGGAGGCCTTAGCCTTAGTTTCCTTGGAATTTTTTTTTTTATTGAAAAAGTTTTAAAAGTTTTATATACATTTTCTCCCCCCTCCCCAACCACCCCCCCGACTTCCCAGAGCAAATACAAGATAAAATACAGCTCAAATTCTCTAAATTAAACTCCATTTTACACTTATCATAATCATAATCATTAAACAAGTAGATAAAAGGAAAGCAAGTCTTCTTTCTTCTTATTCCATCTAATTCAACAGAATTAATCTCCATTTATAATTACAGCAGTTAATAAAACAATTAAGTATTACCTAATCAAACCTATCATTACTCAATATAGCTAATTAATACTTAACAAATTATTAAGTCTATACAATTTAACAAGATATTTTATAACTTCTTTCATTTAAAACAAAGAAAAAACCCAACAACAACAAAACAAACAAAAAAAGAAACCCTCATTCAAAAAAACCCAAATTTAAAATAAAATACTATATAAAGTCTTCCGTCCTCCACTTTTAAACCATCAAGGTCCAATTATAGTTAAAACACTTAATAAAAAAAAATAATAATTTTTTTAATTAAAAAAATATAACAATCAAACCTCTTATTAATTTATCAATACAGATAAAACATCATTTAATAACTATATCAAACATTTAAATTCTTCATACTAGATTAAACCAGTTGCTAATCTTCTTGTCTTCACATCTTCCAACAGCATATAGAATATCTTCATTTGCGTCTACCCACCTAAATAAAAAATTGCTTCTTTATAACCCCCCCCCCGAGTGACTTTATAATTATATTTGAAATAGTATCCATCAAATCCAGTCAAAAATTAGATTAGTAAATTCATCAGACGTATTAGGGAAACCACCAGATCACCTGCAATTGCTCTAGGTCCATAATCCTTTTGCCTTATATTTATTACCATCAAACAGGAAACTCCAATTTACTATATTCAATAAAACTTCTGCGATTACAGTTAGATCCAGATTTATTACAATCCTTAATAAAATATTCCAAATCATTCAAGTCAGGGCATATTTCACAGCCCAACACACCAGCATTGCTGTGATCTGTTTATTCTTCTCAAAATATTCCAATACAGCTGTAGATTGCCTCCTCATCGTCGCTCATCACTTAGTTAACTGGCATTAAACTGCTGTCTGCTTTTTTTTTTTTCCAAAAATTCAAAATCTTTAAACAGTTAAACAATACTTTTTAAGGACCATCATCTCATCAAGCAGGGTTATTTTCCATTTCTCCAGTCTTTCTTCTTTTCCTTTTTACGAACTTTCTTCTTAACTTTGATCCCTCTGCCTTTTTTAACTCCAGTAAAATTTTGTGGTTTTTGGGATTGCATATTATAAAATTTTTGCAGAAATGTAGCTTTTTCTGGAAACAACTCTTTAAATGCAGATTGAGTTTAATAAAAAAAAAATTTGTGTAACCAAAATTTCATCAGCTTCCAAAATTTCTTGCTCCTTATTCTGCTCAGCATTCATCTTTCTCTCCTCAGTAAAAACTGCTATGATCTGTTGTTGTTTTTTTACATCTCCCAACTCTTCATTCAATCCCCCACTGCTAGATTGCAACTCAGTATTTCCATGTATTTCATTGTTTCCAGCTTGAGAAGCTTGAAATATAGTATCAATTCTTTTCAATAAAGCAGAGGTAATTGAACTCAAAGCTTCCTCAAAATCAGACCATTGAGGGTTAATTAACCTTCCTTTGCTTTCTTTGCTTTCAAAAAGACCAGCCATCTTGCCCCCCTTCTTCCTTCCCTTCCAGAAGGACAGAAGAAAAAGGAAAAAAAAAAAATGTTTCAAGAAGAAGAAAAAAGACCCTTTACAATTTGTAATTTGTATTGCTGCTTCAATTATTGTTATTACATCCTTTCTTATTTCATCCACTTTTCAAAAAGGAGTTTTACGTTTCAAACAGGGGCTTGTCAATAATTACTTTTAACATTCACTTCTTCACGCCCCGTTGAAACTCAAACGCCATCTTGCTTTCACTTTCCACTTAGGGAAAATCTTTTAAAGAAAGTAAATCCTTGGAGTTTAAAAAAAAGAAAAAATACTTGCTGTTTCATTCGTGCAACTTGTGCTCCGCCAGCTTGATTCAAGAAGTATTTGTTTAAAATTGGTTGCTGGGATGGTAACGACATCTAGCTCTGCAAAGCAGAGACATCCAGGGTCCGGAGTACTGACAGGCTTAACAGGGAGCTCTCATCTTCGAGCGCCAGATTATGGGTAAAATCTGGCACTCTCAGGGAGCTCTACCCCACCCGTCTACTCACTTTCCCCCCTCATACCAGGGGGAAAGTTTTCAAACCGCAAGACAGCCAATAGTCGCTGTTCTTGCGGTTCTACGAAGCCCTGGGCTGGCACTTCAAAAAGAAGCGTCCGGCGATGTCGCAGTCCCACCGGAAGTCAGTTTCCTTGGAATTTTTGTCCGATAGTGATCGTAGCTCTGTTGCTGTGCTTTTTACTGGCTCCTTATGACTCTTGAGACCATTGTATGTGGGGTCAATTGTTTGCAATGTGAACAGGTTGATCCTTCATGAAATTTTTGATATCAACTTCAAGCCTCCTAATAAAATACATTTAACAATTTGCTGCTGCCAAATGGGGCTCCCAGAAGAGCTGCGGGGCTGGTTAATGCCCTAAAAGCCCTCACCCTGCCTTTTAATTAATTTTAATATTGATTTTTTTAATCATTCTTGTCTTTTAAAATTTTATATGCTAGTTTTACGTTTTAATATTTACTTGTACACCACCCAAACTCCCTCTCTATGGGAGATGGGCAATTTCAAAATTGATAAATACTAAAAAAGGTCTGATGAGATTACCAGTCCTTCAAAATCTGGGGAAAAGTCAGTCTAAAGTCTGAGACATCTTTTTTAGTCAAGAAGGAGATTTTTGACCTTCCACTTGACCTTAGATCTGACACTCATCTGAGTGTGGAGATGGAAAGAATGATGGTTTATTCTGCTGTTATAAGAGTATAAATTCTGGCTGCCTCCAAAGGGATATTTGTTAGCAATCTTTTATCAGTCCTGTAAAGTGTTTCTTATCCCTGTGATTCAAATGGCTGCTAGAGACCAGAATATCTTGAAGATATTCTTGACATAGAAGTAACAGCTTTTGGGTGGGGGGAGCAATTTTAGCTGTACGCTGCAGTATATAGGGAGTGGGGACATTGATAGTAAATTATGTTGACAATATCTGTCAAGTATGATCTGGATGGAGCGCAGAACACTGTTAACAGATTCTTTATGCTAATATACAGGGATGACTCGTGATGACCTGTTCAATACAAATGCTACCATCGTTGCTAACTTGGCAGCTGCTTGTGCCCAGCATTGCCCTAAAGCTCTTATCTGTATTATTGCAAATCCGGTAAGTACATTCCAGCTATGTTCTTTGAGAAATATCATGCAAATATGTTGTGGTTGGCTGCAATGGCTTCATATAAGCCACATAAGGAAAATGTAGACACATTGCTGCCATTTTAAGCACATCTCTGTTTTTACTATAACTGGTGGAAACCAAATGGCCTACTGAGCATTAAGCACAGATTCCCCATGTTTCCAAGAGAGCCATATACATAGATTTCCATCACCTCCATGTTAATTCAGATTAGAATCACAGACTACCACATTCCCTGCTACAGAACAGAGAACAGCCAATTACTGAAGTGGTCGTTGAGAGGTAACAGATACTAATGGTAGAACTGTTTATGTAGAACTGTTACTTAGGATATATGCAAGGAATTCCATATGCATGAGCTGTGCTACTAAAAAATTAGTGAGGATCTATTCCTTTATATTTTTCTTGTGGTTTCTACTGTAAAGGAAAAGGAGCTGGAATTGAATAAAGATGGATCTGATTTTACATATTGTTTTATGATTGTTTTATCATCTTACGTTCAAACTAATATTAAATATATAAACTTGAAATTCTGTTTTAAAACATTTTGGATGAGAGCTGCTTTAAGGGAAGTTTAAAATATTAGAAAATTAAGATAAAAGACCCCAAAAAGAATGTAGTATATTTAAAATTGAGGCAATAAACTATTTTCATTTTTCAGGTCAATTCCACCATCCCAATTACTTCCGAGATTTTTAAGAAACATGGTGTATATAATCCTAACACAATTTTTGGTGTCACAACTTTGGACATTGTGAGAGCAAATACATTTGTAGCTGAATTGAAGGTATGTTGGTAGAGTCAGGTTGCAATCAATGGTGTCATTTTCACAGCAAAGCATTTTCCATTGAAATGGATTCTTCTTTCTATCCTCCTGTCAGCTTCAACAAAATTTATTTTTCCAAGCATGACTGTTACAGTATTCTCTTGCTAAAATAAAATTGAGAAGAGGCATAGACATAGAAAAATTCCAGCAACTACACTTTTTCTCCTTTGGAGCTAATTTATCCCTGTGTATATTAGGGCACCGATTTCCTGATTAATAGACTTCCTATAATATGGTAAGGAGGTGGGTCTGCACTGCTACTATAATGGAAAAGTTTGCAGCTGGCTGTTTACATAAAGATTCAGGAGACTATTATCAGTCTGGAAACCAGTTAGTATATTTCTATGTGATTTCCCGGATCTGCTCTGGGGTAATTGGGAATTATCCAGAGCAGATTAGGAGTATATCAGTTGTGGGACCGTAATAAATTTTCTCTCATTATTAAGTGGGGTTTTTTGTATATTTTAGTTTCTCCCATTGATTGGTTGACCAAACAGGCACGGTCAAGGAATGTGATCATGAATCAGAATTCATTACCATTTTGGCATATTTTTTAAAGATATTTTTTAATCCTACCTTTATTATTGTTATAAATAACAGGTTGAGAGCATTTCTAACACTCTTTCCTCCTATTTTCCCTACAACAACCACCCTGTGAGGTGTTTGGGGCTGAGAGAGAGTGACTGGCCCAAAGTCATCCAGCTGTCTTTCATGACTAAGGAGGGACTAGAACTCACAATCCCCTGGTTTCTAGCCTAGTGCCTTAACCATTAGATCAATTTGCATATGAGCTAGGGCAAAGAATAAACTTAATTCTCTGATCTTGAGGGGTCATTACTTATGCTCAGAAGTTTGTCCCTGTAGGTTCAGTAAGGGACTAAATTTTACATGCTAGTAAAAAATAAATGCTAGCAATCTCAGCAAGTCAAGGACACTGCTTGTTTATGCCTTAGTGTTCCACGCTGTGAATGGGTGGTAAATACCTTACCAGTGTGTGTGGTTTGGTGGAATTTTCCAGCCTTCAACACCCTACCCTATAATGAAATTATATAAGACAGGAGTATAATAGTGGATGCCATCTACAATTATTGGTGATCTCTAATACATGCTTAATCTTTCAGTTTCAACAGCATTGATGCTATTCCCTGACTAACAAACTGTGAAGGAAGTTAAGAGTTGTCCCAAAGGTGCTTTTTAAAAAGGAAACTGAACTTTCTGGTTTTTCTTTGAAGATGTTTCGCTTCTCATCCAAGAGCTGAAGAAGTCCAGTTGCCTCTTGAAAAAGCACCTTTGGGACAACCATGACCTAGATGACTGAGAATCTCCATAGACATTGAGGCTAATAGTTGTTTTTCTGGAATCTCTGGGATCTTGCTAGCTAAAAAGGCTTAGTGAGCAGTAGAAAACTTGTCCTCTCAAAAGCCAAGCTGTGAAAAACTGGGTCCTGGCCAACTGCAAACCACATCTGTCTGTCTGTGCAGGACAGTATGTCCTCTTGTCACCTTGGCATTAGTCTTGCTAGGATCATAAATAGGCTTCCCACGACATGATTCTGGGTTACTCCTTTTGGTTTGGCTGCATGACAATCATTTCCAGAATTAGACTGCATTATTAGTCTACTGTCAGGACGTAAAGAAGAAACAGCCAAAGAATCTCTGTTTTCTGACCACATTTGGACCAACCACATTGGTAAATTGTTGCAGAGATGCCCAGCTACAAAACAGCAGTTCATCTCTCTTAGTATTACATGGCTAGAATACCTCTAAAATATCCTAAGCAGTTTGCAAATGTGTACTTCTTCCTGTTGTAAATCATAGAAACAGCCTGGCTGATTGCAGCCTGTCCGGGTTTTTCAGTAACTCAGAGCTGAGTTGCAAAAAGCAGCATCTGGAGGCCCACCAGCATCCCATTTGTGTTCCTAAAGCTCCCCAGAGTCAACGGGACTAAAAATGTTAGCTATTTTTGTTTAATTTGGAAATATTGAAGTGTACAATGAAAAAAGGCTTAATGTTTCCATTTTACCATTAAGCCTCCTGGCTTAAGTGAAGTACATCTCTCAGCATGACATGCAAAGCCCTGGTATGGCCCTCGAGGTAACAAGCTGTATGTTTTTAAATTGAGGGGGAAAAAAATCCAGGTCAGAACACAGTTGGAACTGAGAACCTAAACAGTGTAAGTGTTTGAATTCCAATTTCTCTGACAAAAAAAAGTAAAAGGAAGATTTATAAACTATATATCCTGTTCTTACATTTTTCATTTTCCAATTTTTTCTGTTTTGTGAGGAGTGGGAGGTTTTACTGTTGAATTTTGCACATTGTGCTTACCTGTGATCCACCCAGCTTGGGGCAGAGCTGAGTTCCAAATATATCTTGAAAGTTGCCATTTCCACAGGGCTTGGATCCAGCTCGTGTCAATGTTCCTGTGATCGGTGGCCATGCAGGGAAGACCATCATCCCTCTAATTTCACAGGTGTGTGCTACAATTACATTTCTCTGAGTAGCTCTGTGTTCAAACATATGAAAATAGCCTAATTTTAAGGTTTGAAATATAATTATATCTTTCAACTCTGGGCCAGCCAACTGAAGCTGGCAAGGTTCTTTCTCAGTGCCTGGAAGCTGTGTGGGTTTGGACAGGGAGGAACCATCTCTGGGTCAGTCTTACCAACATTGAGTGGCTGTGATTATTTAGACCGCCCAAGTCTGGGCTATTCCAGCTTTGAGCTTGAGTGGATTTGCACTTTGCCATTCTAGGAAGATGCACAATTTGGGGGTCCTTCTGGAGTCATAGCACCTGCTGAATGAGCAGATGGCATCTGTGGCTATGAAGGCTCAGGTGATGTGCCAGTTGCACCCTTTCCTAGATCAGAGCCCCTTCAGTCACTTACCCTGATCACCTCATGGCTGGACTACTCCTTTGTACCCTACATGGGGCTGCTCTTGAAGAACCATTGGAAGCTTCAACTGGCTCAGAATGTTAACAGTACAGGCAGTCACGAGTCATGAGTATGCCTTCTTATTTTAAAGGACTACTACTCTCTTTTGGAAAACTAAATGCTGAACCCCTTCCTCAGGTCTTTGCACCATTGATCAACCCCCAGGTTGGTTTCATTTAGAAGGAAATTGTCAGATGCTTTATTCTGGAAAGTTGGAGGAGGATAATTGAGAAATGGTGGAGCAGAAGATTTGGGTTCCACAAACCTCTTCCTGACAGAATCCACTGCTCTTGAACACAAATTAGTTGGCTGTTCACCGCCCTGAGTCCGGAAGGAGAAGGGCGGTATAAAAATCTAATAAATAAAATAATAAAATGTATGACTGTTGACTTGAAGGCTGGGTCTACAATATGAGCTAATACAAGATCTGATTCTTGATTGGTGTATCACTAAGGGATAGAGAAAGAAGCTTCAGTTCTGCTGTTGAAAGTGTTCAAAACACAATAATATAAGCGTATGATAGAGATGAGATAAATCCTATGTTCTTTTCCTGTTGCAGTGCACACCAAAGGTGGATTTTCCTGAAGCTCAGCTGGTGACCCTCATTGAAAGGATTCAGGAAGCTGGAACTGAAGTTGTCAAAGCAAAAGCAGGCGCAGGTTAGTTTGTGGAATATTTTCCCTCTACCTGGAGTACAGGTGAGCTTTTCTGGTATGTAACTGCAAGAAACCACGAGACCTTAATAATGAGAAATTCGGGGGTTAAATCAAGGGTGAAATGCTCCCAGTTCGGACCGGATCACCGGATCCGGTAGCGATGGAGGCAGGTGGTTCGGAGAACCGGTAGCAAAAATCACTGCGGCACCCCCTCCCCCATGCCCAGCTGAGCTTTGCAATCATCAGAGGCTTTTTTTTTTAATTTTTAAAAGCATTTTTTCTACAAAAATGCTTTTAAAAATTAAAAATTCTCCCTTCAGTGTGGAAGGGATTGCCACTCTTGAATTGGCCTAGATGCTGTTTTAGGACCTCTTTCCAGAATACGATACCATAGTCTCTTGAGACTGAAGGATGCCAATGATGATTTTTCTACAACCTCTTTGGCTGAAAAAATGCTTTTAAAAGTAAAAAAAAAAAGCCTCTGATGATCGTGCGGCTCAGCTGGGATCGTCAGAGGCTTTTAAAAGCATTTTTTCTACAACCTCTTCTGCAGAAGAGGTTGTAGAAAAAATGCTTTTAAAAGCCTCTGGCGATCCCAGCTGAGTTGCCTGATTGGCAGAGACTTTTAAAAGCATCTTTGGTCAAAGAGGTTGTAGAAAAAAATGTTTGTAAAAAAAAAAGCCTCTGCCAATTAGGAAACTTAGCTGGGATCATCAGAGGCTTTAAAAGCATTTCTTTTACAACCTCTTCGGTGGAAGAGGTTGTAGAAAAAATGCTTTTAAAAGTAAAAAAAAAAAGTTGGCTACACCCACCCAGTCACATTACACCCCCCCCCCCCAAGCCATGCCCTCAGAACCAGTAGTAACAAATTTTACATTTCACCACTGGGTTAGATTCCATAGCTACAGTCATCTTTTTGCTTGTATCAGGCTCTGCGGGCCAGTCCTTCGCTATTTCCAGGGCAGCCCCGCGGGCCAGATCTAAGCACCCTGCAGGCTGGATCTGACCCCTGGGCCTTGAGTTTGACACCCCTGGTCTAATGTGTACCACACTACAGAGGTTAAGAACAAGTCAGTCTCTGCCTTTAGGTTTATAAGCTAAACATAGTAGAAAAGAAACGGGAAAGGAGAATACAGAATAACAAAGTTGGAGGGGAGCTTGGAGATCTTCTAGTCCAAACCCCTGCTCAAGGAGGTGACCCTATACCATTCTGGACAAATGGCTGTCCAATCTTTTCTTAAAAACTTCTAGTGATGGAGTACCCACAACCTTTGGAGGCATGCTGCTCCACTGATTAATTGTTCTCAGTGTATGAGAACTTATTACTCAGTCTTTATTTGAAACTGTTTAGAAAAGGATGGAGCCAAAAAGTTATCTCTCAGCCAAGATGACAAACACAATCTTGTTAGCCAATCCTCCTCTACCAAAAAACCCCTCAACAAGGAAGCAGAAAACAGTTCACGGTGTTGAAATCTCAAGTACTGTAGTTCTCTAGGATGGATCAACTTTGTTTCTCCATAATATAGATGGACAACTTAGACTAGTGGAACAGGCTAATAGGTGTCATCATTTACTCTTGTATGGGTTGCTTTGATTCTTAGGCAAACTAATGAGAGCATTATTCCTAATATATTATACCTAAATGTATTTCAGTGACTTAAATGAAATGACTACTATTAGATTTATATTGGGAAAACCTATGGGAAACTCCACAGAAGGAATCCTCCTCTTTTATTCCAACAGGTTCAGCTACGTTGTCCATGGCCTATGCTGGCGCCCGGTTTGTCTTCTCAGTCCTAGATGCTGTGAATGGAAAAGAAGGTGTCATTGAATGTGCCTTTGTCCGATCAGAGGAAACAGAATGTCCTTACTTTTCAACACCTCTGCTACTTGGGGTACATAATCTGGGCAGCTCTTAATTTAATTTGCTTTATGTATGATTGTCTTCTAGTGATGTAATCGTTAACCACTTTACGTTTTAGGGAAAAAACCTCCCAGTGGTACATAATTAATGAAAGCAATCTTATCTATAAATCAGCATTCAAATAGCAGAGCAGCAAGACAGCAAACTATAGTAACATTAATTAAAAAATAGACTCTGCCAGACCTTTTTAAATAGGTAATGTTAAATAACATGGGGAACATGCCTGTTTCTATTCCACAGGAATAGATTTTTCTAGTATTGGCTGCTGTGGAGCTGTTCTTGCCTGATATTGGTTATTTGCATTTGTTTTAAAAGGCACCCCAAAAGGGTTTATTTCATTTCTGCCCTGCTTTCCTGCTCTGCAGAGTACTTAGGATACTTAGCAAGAATACATTAAAATTGATACTAAAACAAATGAACTGTCAAAAGCCTGTCAAAAAAGAGAAAAAGAGAGAGTTGGACTTCCAACAGTTCCAAGATGATGAATTTGATAGCCTGAGATCGGTGTAGGAGGAAGCCTTCCTGGGTGGCAGGAAGATGAGCTTCTGACCATGTTGGGTCTTGTACAAATTTGAACAGGATTCTAACAGGAGGGATCCCTTAGATCTAGTGGGTTTCAACTAGTATGTAAACTATTGGTGGGACCTAGGGGTTGTCGAATTGATAAACAGGCATTAGAACCCCAGTCTGTAAACTTACATGTACTAATGGTGGCTATAATATCCTTGAAAATGGACTTTTTGTTTCTGCTGGAGTAGACTCCGGTTCTTTGACTGTGACTGATGGGATTTAAGATATCACGCCCTAAGACTAAGGTCCTGTAGCAATGGCCAGTAACAAATGATCTTGATAATGTTTGAGGTGATGACCTTTGAAAGTAGGTCCCTTGATTTGCAGAGGCAGTTTTCTGTCAATCAGGCCCTTTGTTAATCAAGCTTCCAAAGTTCATGTTAGTACTTATTAAATTGAAACCAGCCCTCTAATCGGTAGCCTATGTAGGGTAAATACATGATGAGTTGGAGCCATAATAGCTCCGAGGCAGTTATCCAGTAGACAAATGTACACAGTGGACAATTAGCTCTTGATAGTGTAAGAATCTAGTCAAATAATAGTAATAGTGGGACAGGTCAGGCCAGAGTATTAGTTAACAGCAGTTCATTTGTAGGCTATTAGCAGACATCATTGACACAAGTTTTTATCAAGAGCCTTCTCTTAAATGTGGCTCAGCTAATTTGTCCTGTTTTGAAACTTGGAAATAGCCTATGTGTTTTCTGACTCCTGTGTGTCTACCTTATGCTTTAAAGGAGTTAATGATTTTCCAGTGAAAACTTGTGCTTGCTGTTAATGTCTTACTGCTGTGTGCTAATTTTCAATCTTCCTTTCCCTGCTCTCAGAAAAATGGTATTGAGAAAAACTTGGGTATTGGCAAGATCACTCCTTTTGAAGAGAAGATGGTGGCCGGGGCCGTTGCAGAGCTGAAAGCTTCCATCAAGAAAGGTGAAGATTTTGCCAAGAGCATGAAGTGAAGCTTCAATGACGGAAGAGAACTGCTGTCCCCTTAATTTATTTAAGGTGCATCATGTCACTTTAAAGGCTTCTGGAGACAAAAGTAATAATTTTTGCCCAAAGGCCCGATATTGACTTGCCCTCTAATCTATCAATTGGAATTCTGTTCTTCAATTAAAAAAAAAATCTTATTTTTTCCAGGGTATTCCCTGAGTATTTTGTGTTTTGGTCATAATTTGTGTGTATGTCTCTGAATTATGGTTAACCTGAACTGCCTGGCAGAGATTGGAGGGAAGGGATTCATAGACGGATGACCATTCATATAATTAGCCTACGCATGTCGTGCAGTTTCTATTGTTGCTAGTCGCGAACTCATGTCTGACCCATCGTGACTCCATGGACAATGTTCCTCCAGGCCTTCCTGTCCTCTACCATCTCCTGGAGTCCATTTAAGCTCACACCGACTGCTTCAGTGACTCCATCATTGTTCTCTGTCGTCCCATTCTTCTTTTGCCCTCAGTCGTTCCCAGCATTAGGCTCTTCTCCAGTGAGTCCTTCTCATTAGGTGGCCAAAGTATTTGAGTTTCATCTTCAGGATCTGGCCTTCTAAAGAGCAGCCAGGGTTGATATCCTCTAGGACTGACCGGTTTGATCGCCTTGCAGTCCAAGGGACTCGCTGGAGTCTTCTCCAGCACCTAGTGCTGTTTCTAGGCAGTTATAATTCCAGGTTATAGGAAAATGAGCTGAATTTTTAAAATGTTCATGTGGCCATAAGGAAACATGTCACAAAGTTGAGAATGAATACCAGTAGTTGAGGACCTGGTGAAATATATCATTACTCTATAAGCTCCTTATAATCAATCTATACTGGCATCCTAACACCCATATCTTGGGGAAAATCCATGCTTACAATCCTGAATTTTCTACCGAAATGTTCCTATTGAAGTAACATTTTATAAAATAATTTACTCTTGTGCAGGAATTAGGAAAGCTCATGGTTAGTCAAGCTCCCTGGCTGTTGAGATGCGAATTGATTAGTGTTCAATCTCGGCAACCCAAGATTGGTGGACTTCAACTTCCAGAATTCCAATCCATGGACTGGATGGATTAGATGGAAAGAAGTATATAAACCACTCAGAGTCACGTATGAGTGAGTTAGGTGGCTATATGAGTTTGTTTAATAAATAAATATTGTTGGAGAAGAATTTGAAAGCTAAGATGCAGTGCCAAATTAGTCATCTTTAATTGTTGGCAGACTTGCAGCATCTTTTATTTCCTTAAAAACTAGGCAGCTGCTTTCCAGAAATTCCTCCTGATTCATTATCCACTTCCTCAGATTAATTTTTTCCACAGGATTGGATCTCCTTGAAGCCTGTCTTTGGGCTTAATTCAAGGGAACTCCATTTAGAAATGACATCAGTGCAGGTCCTGTGACGGTCTCACAGATTCCTTGGCTTTGTTTACATTCTACTGAGCATCCTCTTTAGCCTGCCTCTCAATAATGTATTAGGGTTTGAGGAAATGGTAAAAGTTCAGAGAGAGAGAAAATAGTGACTTTCCCAGGAAATGGAAATGATTACATTGCACACTTACCAGAAAAGGGTAATTCTGCTTAACGTAACATTGCTACCATTGCCACAAATAAGCATTCCTCAACCTACTCATATCTTCATATTTCAGTGTTTATAGAAACAATATGTCATATTGCTTAAACCAGGCCTTCAAGTGCCCTTATGCAGGCATCATTCCAACAAGAGGTGGATATTTTTCACAACGTCAAGTAAGATCTCTGCAACCTTAAACCACTCGATTATGCTACTTAATAACTTGTTGGGTGACCTACCTCAGCCTTCACCTGTAATTTGGAAGGGGTGATGTTTTTCTGTCTTGCAGCTGAGTCGTAATTCTCTAGCCTGCCTTTCTTAGCTGCCCCTTTGATTTAGTAGATCAAAGCATTGATGTTGCAATTCTGGGGAACTTTTGCTCTGAGAAATAAATCATACGGTACTACCAAAGGCTACACTGATAATCCACATTCATTTCTTTTTTCCCCCTTCAAATTCCAAAAAGTAAGTATGAAAAAACCCTAAAGCAGTTATTGTGATTATAGTTGAACAGGGTTAGTAATGCTTAACAAGTTCAGTATATATGATATTGAAGATGGCTGAAAGACAATTTCCAAGGTTCAGACACTGAGCCAGAAGGCTGAGTATTGTATACACACTGATAGTTCAAATTCCACATATACAAAATAGATAAATAGGCTTTGCTTAAAGAAGTACATATAAATTGTCATTTAAATTCCCCAGCAAGGGGGGAACATTAATAATTTACAATCTTTTGTCACTATCTACTTAAGTGTGCGATATCAACACAATCACAAGCAACAGCTTTAGAATACATTTGCATCCATAGGGATTTGAACATCTTTGTTTAAAAACCGAAGTCTAAATTGGCTGAATTCTATGAAGTGCATCTTCAACCTGGATGATTATCTCCCTACACTAATCCAACTCAACACAAAGACTCCTGCACATCTAACAACTGGTAGCCTGAGGAAATCAATATAAATAAAATTTTATACACGCACACTATTAAACTCACTTTACTCTGATCTTGAAATATGGCAAAACATTTTCAACGAAGTCCCAGAGCTGTTTTTTCAAAAGGCAACTGGACTTTCTTGGTATTTTCTTTGAAAATGTTTCTTCTCAATCAAGAAGGTTCTTCAGTTCTTGGATGAGAGATTGAAAGATTTTCAAAGAAAAAACAAATCCAGTTGCCTTTCAGAAAAAGTACTTTTAGGTCAACCATGACCTAGATCAGGGGTGTCGAACTCAAGGCCGTGGGCCAGATCTGGCCTCTGCGGTGCTTAGATCTGACCCATGGGGCCGCCCTGGAAACAGCGAAGGACTGGCCTGCGGTGCCCCTGCCAGCGAGCGCTTGGGCCACCACAGGCGCCCCCAACATGAGTGACATCAAGATGGCCACGCCCACCCTGGCCACAAACACACATACCTGCTCCTCGAGGTCAAACACAACCCTAATGCAGCCCTCAATGAAATCAAGTTTGACACCCCTGACCTAGATGATTGAGACTCCATAGACATTTTCAACCAAAGTACCGCAAATGAGCTAACTTACAGAATCTATCCTAAAAGCTAAAAGCTGGGGCCCATGACTCCTATAGAACTGAACATTGGCAAATTTAATAAAACGTTTTATGGCAGAAACATGATCAAAGAAAAGTTTATGACAATTCAAAATGTTAGAAAACATTTTCCATGCTGATGTTTGTGCTATACAGTTCAACATGGACTATTTTCAAGGCAGATCCATCTCTGAATGTACCCCACCTTTTTCAGTGAAGACAATAGATTAGAAATTCTGCCATTGTTGAAGGCACTGAGGAAGGAAACATCTCTGAAATGATGATTCAAGGGATTGTTGGAAGGAAAATCCATCTGATTCAGTTACAAGCTGGGAGAAAGAGGCTGCGAACAATATGTACTGGTACTCACCTATAAAGCCCTTCATGGCACGGGCACGGGGTATTTGCAGGATCACCTACCGACCTCCCATCTCCCAGTGCACTCACATAGGGCTGCCCTCCTCCGGGTCCCCTCAGCTAGACAGTGTCGGCTGATGGTCCCCAGGATGAGGGCGTTCTCTGTGGCCGCACCGACCCTCTGGAATGGGCTGGCCATCAAGCTCCGGATGGCCCCCGACCTCCGCACCTTCCGTGCCGACCTAAAGACATGGCTCTTCCATCAACCTCCCTGATCTGCCACGGATTTTAATTTGGGTATCTGGGGATTTTAAATTTGGGTTTTAATACTATTTAATTTTTATTATTGTCGGGTTTTTCTATTGTTGTGAGCTGCCCCGAGTCCTACGGGAGAAGGGCGGCATATAAATCTGACAAAATAAATCAATAAATAAATGTAGGCTGATTGGAAAGAAAGTTTAATGATGAAGCAGAACCACCAACCATACGTGATTTTGGGACAGCTGACAAAATGGAAGTTGAGAGGGTAGATTTTTATACCTTCTTTGGACTTTGTATTTGAGCTTCCTGTTCCTGTGTAAGAACATGTCCTTTAATATTCTATTGGCTGTTGTCAGATTCCTATGGGGATCATGTAGGGGGTCATAGCTGGCTCTATAGGCAAAAAGGAAATGCAAATCCTAGGTCCATGATGGCGAACCTATGGCACACGTGCCAGAGGTGGCACACGGAGCCTTCTCTGCTGGCACGTGTGCCATTGCCCAAGGTCAGTTCTCTATGGCGTTTCTTTCGTGAGCTTCTACTTTTGCGCAGATCCTCGCATACCCACATTCATGCGTGTCCACACATTCATGTGCCCACCTTTCAGTTTAGGCATGCGCACATGCATGGTTTGGGCACTTGGTGTCTAAAATGTTCTCCATCACTGTCCCAGGTGTTTGAGCTAATTTGGTCAACTTTTTGTTTCTTGCTTATCTGAGTTTCTATCTTGGCCTAGTCTTTCTGAATGGATTACTAAATCTTCATTTCTAAAAGCTGGCCACCTCAGTTTCTGCTTGGAGGCAGGGAGACTGATGTTAGTTTCTGCCTCCCTTAAGATTTTTTCCCATTTCTCCTTTAGGGGAAATATTCTATCCTGCCTTTTTTTAAAATATTTCCCAAAACATTTCATTCTTCTGGGGTGGGGTGGGGTGGGGCTTCCCACAGGACTATGGGTTACCTAGTAAATAATAATAACAGAATTTTGAAATCCTAGAAGCCTTTCCCCTTTTTTCTTACATCAGAGGGAGTTTCATCTGGATCAGGGGTCAGCAATCCGCAGCTCTGGAGCTGCATGTGGCTCTTTCATCCCTCTGCTGTGGCTCCCTGTTGCTAGTCAGCTCCACAATCGATAGGGCTTTCGGTTAGGACAGGTAGAAAAAAAAGGATGCCACACTAGGAGGAGACTCTATGGTGGGGGAACCGGACTTCCGGTCAGCTCCAGAATTGAATGGGGGCTTCTGGTTAGGACCTTTGTGGTTCTTTGAGTGTTTAAGGTTGCTGACCCCTGATCTGGATCATTAAATTTCTCATGCTATCTTGTCTTTGCAGACTGAGCTCACGCTTTGCGAATGGTCTGCATCTACCTTATCCGAGGTCATCTCTGCTTCTCTACAACACAGGAACCTTAGCTGCTTTTATACATAGTAATTTATGGAGGACTCCCTCAGTGTCCTTATACTTCCTCAAAGTGATTTAAGTTAGTGACCATCATTGCATTTTGGGACAGTGAAGTCAATTATATTCTTGTTGAAGAAATGTGGGTTTTTTTGGTCAATCTATTATCCATCAATGTCATTAGATGACAAAGTCCTTGTACTATAAATAGAGGGGTCCCATTGTTGTGCTCTGATATTATCAAACTCATCATTCCCTTGTCTTTTCTAATTCAAGAAGCTCAAACCATTAAGCCTAATTGCATCTCAAATCCATTGATAATTTTGACCAGCCTTCTCTATACCTTTTCAGTAGTAGAATAGCCTTTAGAGAAGTGTTTTTCAACCTTGGCAGTTTTAAGATGTATGGACTTTAACTCCCAGAATTCTCCACCCAGCATGCTGCCTGGGGAATTCTGGGAGTTGAAATGCACAAATCTTAAAGTTGTTAAGGTTGAAAAATGCTACTTTAGACTCAGAGCAACCAAGGCAATGCAGAACTGAGAATGCAGTTGCACCAGCAATTTGTATTTTTATAGAAGGGTTTGCCTTAATTTCCACAATGTGCTCAATTATGAATCTCAGAATTAAGCACTCCAGAAATGCAATTATAAACAGTTTAGTTTATCCAGTTCCACTTACAATATAAATTATCTGCACTACAGTTTTGAATCAGTTCCCATAGAGTCCAAGAGATGGTGCCAGAGAATTACGGTACCTTATTTTATTTTTCTGTCTTCCCTGAAGGCCCTGACACACCCAAGAATATACTGTATACCTTCTACTTTTTGATGATTTAAAGAAGGGAGCATTAAAAATTTTTTTTTGTTGTTTACTTCATTTTGTATATTTCAATGAGGCATTTATTGCATTTTTTGAAATAGTTGGAGCAAACTAGGACGATGTTACCTTTGTGTTTCATTATAGTTTTACAGCTATAACATCTGATTTTCATTTGCACATTGCAGCCTGGAAGCAAAGGAGACAAAAATGTGAGAATGCTGTACCTTGTGCCAGTGAATAAATGTATTTATTTAGACTGCCTTTATTTTATTTTTTAAAAATAAATAATCAAAGGCAGCAAACATACCTAATACTCCTTCCTCCTCCTATTTTTCCCACAAGAATCCTGTGAGGAGGGTTTTGGCTGAGAAGGAGTGGCTGCCTCAAAGTCACCCAGATGGAATTGGGTGGAACTAGAACTCACTTGTTTCCTAGTTTCAAGTCTGAGGTACAATTTCTACCCAAATTCTCATTCTTGCAGGCTATATGGTCCAAATTGCTTGTACTATATGGTCCAAATAAACCTATCGTAACTGGGATTACCCTACTCTTTATCTGAATCAAGGAATCTCTTTCAAAGCTCAGGATGTTATTAATTAGTCAGAATTGTTTGTAATCTGAATCTGATCCAGTTAATCTTGGCTCTAAATAAGGAACCTTGCCTGCTGTTGAAGTAAGGAAGGCAAAGCTTATAAGATGCCTGCTAACGTTTCTTGTGGTTGTAGGTGTAGTTCTTGATTTTAGAATGGGTAGAAAAATAAGTTTATCATGGAGATGCAAACCTTAACTTGATCTCTTGTTTTTCAGCAGGACCATATCCTGATAGAACATATCAAACCGAGGATCAGATGACTATAACGTTTTCTCAAGTGAGCTGCCTTCTCTGTTTACCAGCCCCCTTGCCCCTTCTATTTTATTATTTATGTAGATGCTTTTAATTAAAATGAATAGGAAACTGGCAGGCTGCAATATACAGCACTAGCTTCTAACGTTTTGTTCATTTATAATATAGCCTCTGGGGACTGCATAAATCTCAGAATATAAAATGGTGAAGGACTGCAGCCCAGAATCTTGTTAGTAATATACTATTCTGGTCTGAAGAGGGGGAAAAAACCCAAAACCAACAGTGATGAACTGTTTGGAGCATTCTGAAGGCTAAAGAAAGTGGTGGGGATAATCTCTTCCCTCCCCTACCACTTTTGCTGACCGGAAACAATTTGTAGAACTCAGCATGGCTGCCATTTTGTGATCCTCCGGACGGCTGCTATTTTGTGAAAAATACTAGGGCTTCTTACACTGATAGAGGAGAATATTTGTAGCTCAAGAATTGAAATGAGGGGCCCTTGGTGCTCTCTGGGTTGTTTTCTTGCAGACCAGAGGTGGGTATCAGCAGGCTCTGACCAGTTCTGGAGAACTGGTAGCGAAAATGTTGAGTAGTTCGGAGAACCGGTAGTAAAAATTCTGACTGGCCCCATCCCCATCTATTCTCTGCCTCCCGAGTCCCAGCTGATCGGAAGGAAATGGGGATTTTGCAGTATCCTTCCCCTGGACTGGGGAGGAAATGGAGATTTTTACAGTATCCTTCCCTTGCCACACCCACCAAGCCATGCCATGCCCACCAAGCCATGCCCACAGAACCGGTAGTAAAAATTTTTGAAACCCACCACTGTTGCAGACGTTTCATTACCAAACTAGGTAACATTATCACAGCACCAAGGACCCCTCACTTCCTACATTCTATTTCTATTTCACTGTTCTGCTTTAGGGCAAAATGACTGGGTGCAAACAATTCACAAAAACACAGTTGCTGTGATTGGATTATATGCTATGCATTTATTAACCAACCAACCGAATTATGGCATAACATCAGTGGTGGGATTCAGCCAGTTTGCACCACTTCGGGAGAACCTGTTGTTAACTTGCTGAGCAGTTTGGCAAACTGGTGGTTGGAAGAAATCATTAGGGCAGAGAACCGGTTGTTAAATTACTTGAATCCCACCACTGCATAACATCATAGCCTGGTTTCCCTCAAAGGTTAAGACAAAGGCTGGGTTCTCATAAGAAACTAAACACAAACTGTTCCACCCAGTTTCAACTTACGTATCTTGTGTATATCTAATTTAAAAAGTATCATTTGTGGTTTATTGTTAGATGTAAAACACACAAATATGTAGCTTTGGATCTTTTCAGTAACTGTGACAGAGATCTAGGTGACCTAGTGGATCACCAGTATGAGCTGCTAAAAAGGCCCACATAGTCCTGGCTACATCAACAGAGGGATAGTATCAAGATCACATGAAGTGTTAATACTGCTTTATACAGTAATGGTAACACTACAGCGGGGTGGACTGCTGGAGGTTCGCAGGGGTTTGGGAGAACCTCTAGCTCAGATTCTGTGCAGTTCAGAAAACCCACAAATCCCACTCTTGGCTGGCCCCTCCCACCCCACCCTGCCCCTCCCAGGAGTCTCCACGTGGCCTGTTTTGGATGCAGGTAAGTGCAGGGTGCGCATGGAGGCTCGGGGAGGGTGAAAAACGGGCCTACCAGAAGTTCAGTAAGGCCAGAAACGGGCCCATTTCTGGCCTCCAGAGGGCCTCCGGAGCCTGGGGAGGCCATTTTTGCCCTCCCAGAGGCTCAAGGAAAGCCTCCGGAGCCCGGGGAGGGTAAAAAGCCCCCCCCCATGGTGCAGGAGGCTGACTAGGCCACACCCACCATGGCCACACCCACCCAGCAACTGGGCAAAGAACCCCTTGCTAAAATTTTTGAAGCCCACCCCTGCACTACAGTTGGGATACTGCATCCAGATTTGGTCACCATGATAGGAAAAAGATGTTGTGATTCTAGAAAAAGTGCAGAGACAAGAAACAAAGCATATGATGAATGATTGCAGGAATTGGGTATGTCTAGTCTAAGCTAAGGACTAGGGTGACATGATACAGTCTTCAGATATTTGAGAGGCTGTCACAGAGAAGAGACGTTGACCTATTTTCCAAAGCACCTGAGGGGAGAATAAAAAGTAACTGATGGAATCTTATCAAAGAGAGATCCAGCCTAGAATTAAGGAGAAATTTCCTTTCATTGAGAACAAGTAATCAATGGAACAACTTACCTTCAGATGTTGTCGGTGGTCCATCACTGGAGGTGTTTAAGAAAAGATTAGGTAGCCATTTGTTTGACATGGAATTGGGTCTCCTGCCTGAGCAGGGGCTGGACTGGAAGACCTCTAAGGTGCCTTCCAACTCTGTTATTCTGTATTGTGTATTTTCCTCAATAAATAAAGAAGTATAATGTTTTTGATTCATTTATTTAATTGGGTTCCCTTTATCTAGTTTTCAGATTTATATGGAGAACACATACGTTAGATCTTATTTATGCAGGAATATTGAAAATTAAAAGGCGTTCACAAGCTTTTAAGGATCACTGTATGTATATATCACTCTTATTTCCTTCCTTTCTCTGCTAATTAACAAGTTCTGTACTCTGTACAGATGTTTGCCTGTATGTGAGACTTGACTGCCTCTGGTGACTGGCAAGTCTTAAACGTAGACTTGAAAAATAAGTCCAACTCTAGTGAACAATAACTGAAGCTAATCAGACTGCAAATGTTGTATCCCCCACCCCGGAAAACAAAAACAACAACAACAACAGAAGGAAGATGGAGGGATTTATTTGAAACAAGGACTAGAAATTCAGGACAATCTCTGATAAGCAGACATGGTTAAAATCGCATTTTTTAACATCCTTGACTCATCCAAGATGCAGCAAGCCTGGGTCAGTAATGATTTGTTGCCAAATCTCTAGGCCCAAATGAACTGATATCTAAAATATTCTCAGAAAATATTTGTATTTGATCATCACACACAGAAATAATGGCAAACCAAATTCCCCAAAGGAATAATTAAAAAGCAGTTTCTAAATAAGAATCCTGAATCTTCTGCCCAAGGCAGATGCTTTGTGAGTACATGTAAAACAGAGACAGAAACAATAAAGTGGAGTGGAAGCACATATTAAATTCACTGGGATGATTTATCTTTTTATCTGTGATGATCTGTCCCTAATCTGGCTTTTACCCTTATTACTGGTCATTCTCTTTTTCTCTTTCCTTCCACCTTTCCCAGCATCAAAGCTTTCTCCAGAGAGTTGGCTATTTGTATAATGCGCCCAAAATAGGATAATTTAATTTGGTCCCCGAATCAGAACTCTGGGCTGATTTGCTCAAATATCCACACATTTGTGTTTTTTTTTCTTTAGACATTACTGCCTCTTGTCAATTTACTCTAATTTAAATCCAACAAAGTTTTAAAAAAAATCTAGCAGACTGCCCACACTTAGCAGATGACAATTAACACATATTGTCTGTCCTATGAAACTCGGATGGCACTCTTGTATTTCTAAGGCCAAGTGTGGCCACTCTTTGGAGGCAGAGTGCTAGAAAGTTATCCATCAAATTCTCCTCATCAGATGAAGTACAGCAGGACATAAGTTGCTAGGATGACAATGTGACTTAATCATGTCGCCACGATGTAAAAAAGATGTGGAGACTCCAGAAAGAGTGCGGAGAAGAGCAACAAGGATGATTAGGGGACTGGAGGTTAAAACATATGAAGAACGGTTGCTGGAATTAGGTATGTCTATTTTAATAAAAAGAAGGACTATGGGTGACGTGATAGCAGTGTTCCAATATCTCAGGGGCTGCCACAAAGAAGAGGGAGTCAAGCTATTTTCCAAAGCATCTGAGGGTAGGACAAGAAGCAATAGGTGAAAACTAATCAAGGAGAGAAGCACCTTAGAACTAAGGAGAAATTTCCTGACAGAACAATTAATCAGTGGAACAACTTGCCTCCAGAAGTCGTAACACTGGACGTTTTGAAGAAGAGATTGGATAACCTAAGCAGAGGGTTGGAGTAGAAGGCCTCCAAGGTTCCTTCCAACTCCTATTCTATTCTATTCTATTCTATTCTATTCTGTTCTGTTCTGTTCTGTTCTGTTCTGTTCTGTTCTGTTCTGTT
>WNWU01000013.1:10060803-10074624 GCA_012654045.1 Ptyas mucosa
TAGAATAGAATAGAATAGAATAGAATAGAATAGAATAGAATAGAATATCCTTCAGTTTCTTGCATGCTGATCATCTCTCCACAACATGCCTCTCAGGGGAATGGCCCTTGGAGGAAGCGGGAATCCATGTCAGAGTGAACTATGTAATTAAAGCCTGCCGTAATAATGTAATACTAGAGCAAGTTGTGGAAGCACAATTAGAGCTATAATTCACCGACTCAACTAATTCACTGCCAGTGAAGAACTTGCTTCATTTGTTGGGAGAGGGATGGCAGAAGAGAGAGGGCAAGGAAGCATAAATGGAAAGAATGCACTGTTTATTTCAGGAATAGAATAGAATAGAATAGAATAGAATAGAATAGAATAGAATAGAATATTTATTTATTTTATTTTATTTATATGCTGCCCTTCTCCCAAAGGACTCAGGGCGGCGAACACAAATTAAAAACATAAAATAATAGATAAAATCCTAATTAAAAACCAATTAAAACAGGATATACAAATAATAAAACCCAAGAATCAGACTCAGCCCAGTTGTTGAAACAGCCAAGTCTTTAGGCCTCGACAGAAGGAGCGTAGATCAGGGGCCGTCCGGAGTTCAGTGTGTAACTCATTCCAGAGGGCAGGGGCGCCCACAGAGAACGCTCTACGCCTGGACATCACCAGCCGACACTGTCTGGTCGACGGTACCCTGAGGAGGGCAGCACTGTGTGAGCAGACAGGACGGTGGGAGGCGGGTAGGAGATGGTCCTGTAAATACCCTGGACCTAAGCCATGTAGGGCTTTAAAGGTAAGTACCAGCACCTTGAAGCGGATCCGGAGGACCACTGGTAACCAGTGCAGCTCGCGTAGGAGAGGTGAATAGAATAGAATAGAATAGAATTCTTTATTGGCCAAGTGTGATTGGACACACAAAGAATTTTTCTTGGTGCATATGCTCTCTGTGTAAATAAAAGAAAAGATGCATTCATCAAGAATCATAAAGTACAACACTTAATGATAGTCATAGGGAAACAATATAAATCTTAAGGATGCCAGCAACAAGGATACAGTCATAAGTGGGAGGAGATGGGTGGTGGGAACGATGAAAAGATTAATAGTAGTGCAGACTTAGTAACTAATTTGACAGCGTTGAGGGAATTATTTGTTTAGCAGAGTGATGGCGTTTGGGAAAAAATTGTTCTTGTGTCTAGTTGTTCTGGTGTGCAGTGCTCTATAGCGTCGTTTTGAGGGTAGGAGTTGAAACAGTTTTATGTCCAGGATGTGAGGGGTCTGTAAATATTTTCACAGCCCTCTTTTTGACTCGTGCAGTATACAGGTCCTCAATGGAAGGCAGGTTGGTAGCAATTGTTTTTCCTGCAGTTCTAATTATCCTCTGAAGTCTGTGTCTGTCTTGTTGGATTGCAGAACCAAACCAGACAGTTATAGAGGGGCAGATGACAGACTCAATAATTCCTCTGTAGAACTGTATCAGCAGCTCCTTGGGCAGTTTGAGCTTTCTGAGCTGGCGCAGAAAGAACATTCTTTGTTGTTTTACATGTCATCCTTGATTTACGGCCACAGTTGAGACTCGAAACTTGGATTGGTTTAGGTTAAGGTAAAGATTTTTCCCTGTCCAGTCGTTTCCAACTCTAGGGAGTGGTGCTCATCTCTGTTTCTTAGCTGAAGGAGCCAGCATTGTCTGAAGATATTTCTGTGGTCATGTGGGCAAGGCATGTGGTACCTATTCATCTACTCACATTTGTATGCTTTTGAACTGCTAAGTGGGCAGGATCTGGGGCAAGTAACAGGAGCTCACCCTGTCGTGTGGCACTCGGGTCTCAAACCCAGGCTGTCAGCTTTCCAGCTGGCAAGCTCGGTGTCTTTAACCACTGAGCCACCATGCCCCCCTCCCTTGTTTGGTTTGTTTGTTTGTTTGTTTACATATATTTAGAAATTGCTCATTTCCCTCATGGAGTGACTTTAGGTTGTTGTTGAGTGAAGTGGTCATTAAGCCAGACTTCATGTGACATCTTAACTCAATGACTATAATCCTGGCACTCTATCATGGACTCACCTCTGGCCTCTGCTCTGGACATGAGTTTGAAAGAGGAGGAGGAGGAGCTGGGCCCTGGCACCTCTGGGAAACAGAGTATGGGGGCGCATAGAGACTTGGACCAAGAAGTGGAGGGCTTCAGTTCGACCGAGCAGCCAAAGCTGAAACTTCTGGACAGGTGGCAGGCTGAACCCGAGGTGAAGGAGCTGCAGCATGGTAGCCTGGACTCTGGAGGCTTCAAACGAAGACTGAGATCAGCTGCTGGCATTCAGCGAAGATGAGGAGGTGGAGTCCACATCTCCTCTTGATCCAAGGACACGCAGGGTGGAGAAGAGGCAGGCGCAACGCTGGTCAGCCAGGCTACTTGTGAGAAAGCAGCCTTGCTCATTATGAAGGGACATTGCCTGTTTTATCCCGCCCAAAAAGATGGGAATTGCTGGAACGTGTCCAGTTTCTTACTTCCTGTTCCTGTTCCTTGCATCTTGCTTTGTGTTTGGACTTTGGACTGGCTTTGGACTGTGTATTGCATCAGGGGGTGGTCAATTATGAGGTCTGGGTGGATGGGTGGAGCCTCCCACCGCTTTTACTACCAGTTCGCAAGAACCGGACAGAACCAGGAGCAACCCACCACTGTATTGCATTTTCATGGACTGAATCTTGTCAAAAACTTCCGTGTTGCTCCAGTTTTGCTGAATATGGCAACTGGATCTGCTCATCGTACCTTGGAACTGCTGGGGGATTGAATATAAACCTTTAACTCACTGCAGTGAGCTGGCCAGCACACACTCTCAGTTGCAGTGATTACGAGATCCCCTGGGTTATTAAGCGGATGAAGCAAAAATGCTGGCTGCTGGAGGGAGGCACAGGGCTTTGAATCTCTCTGACAAGCAGTTCTTTCACCCTCAAAGAGGCCGCCTGAAAATGGTGCATCCCAAAATCCAGGCAGGATTTTCGCAGGAGTGTTTGCAGCACAGAGTGTTTGTAGCCATCCTCCAGAGTCAAGAGGACTTTCTCTCGTTTCTGGGGGCTGGCTGGAAACGCCCCATGCTAAAATCCTGCTTGGATTGCAGAGTGGACCTTTTTCAGCTAGTCTCAAGAAAGCAGAGGGATTCCTTTCAGGAGGTAGCAGATGTTTGCAACCTTCCCTGATGGCTTCCCCAATGACTTTTTGGGGAAGCTGGTAGGCTACATTGCAAATGGCAATCACATAAGTGTGGAATGCTTGGCATCTCATTATCAGTGTGAAGGGTTGCCAAATGTCCAGATTCATTTGACCATGGCAGTGCTGCAACAGCTGTAACTTCAGGCATAGGTCGTAAGTCCCTTTGCCCAGTGCCTTTGTAATTTTGAATGGTCTCTGCACAAATGGTCATTAAAGAAGGATTATCTGTATGTACATGGACGTTATTGTCTTACTCAAAGACAAAGATTACTGAACAGAAGGATTTAAAATCATGTAGGTAATGTTTCCTTCCTTCCCTTCTTCCCTCCCTCCCTCCCTCCTCTGGTGTGATTTCACTTTGTCTGTCTTATTTTTCTAATGAGCCACAAGATTTTTAATTAGAGCTAAGCATAAATGGCCTTTTGAACTCTCCATCCAGTTCAGAACGGTCTGCAGAGTGTGGTCAGTCAGGACAACAGCCACAATCATGTAATTCATGCTCTGCTTGGATTTTATGTTCACTGCTTTGATTCCATCATAATTTTTTTAAACCACTCCCTGTGTGCATCCTGATTCAATTTGTGGAGTGAAGAATTGGAAGAACCATTTCTCTGGATGTTTCTATGTGAAGTTAAAACCTTTCAGTTGAGCTTGATGCTGGAGGAAGAAAAAAAAAATACTGTATTTTTCGGAGTATAAGTCGCACCTTTTTTTCTCCCAAAAAAGAGGGTGAAAATCTGGGTGTGTTTTATACTCCGAATGTAGCCCCGCCCAGCTTCTCAAACGGAGGTTTCAGAGGCAGAAAAAAAAAGCAAAAATAAAGCAAGGCACAGAGCTCACAACCAAGGAACCTGTTGCTAAAATTCACCTCTGGGAACAGCTGATTGGGGGTATTCCGGGAGGCCGATCCACCTGCCAATCAGGTTTTTTCTTATTTTCCTCCCCAAAAACTAAGGTGTGTCTTATACTCCGAAAAATACGGTAACCCAATGATATTTTGGGATCCTTTATAAGCAGAGTTGGGTTTCAGCAGGTTCTGACCAGTTCTGGAGAACCGGTAGTGGAAATTTTGAGTAGTTCGGAGAACCAGTAAATACCACCTCTGACTGGGCCCGTGTCCATATATTCTCTGCCTCCTGAGTCCCAGCTGATTGGGAGGAAATGAGGATTTTGCAGTAACTTTCCCCTGGAATGGGGAGGGAATGGAGATTTTACAGTATCCTTCCCCTGGAGTAGGGTGGGAATGGAGATTTTACAGTATCCTTCCCTGGAGTAGGGTGGGAATGGAGATTTTACAGTATCCTTCCCCTGCCACGCCCACCAAGCCACGCCCACAGAACTGGTAGTAAAAAATTTTGAAACCCACCACTGTTTATAAGTGGTAGTAGCAGCTGATTCTGAAAAAGTCAATAGGACAATTTTACATTTCTTTTTCTGTTGAAGTTCGTATTTGAAACATTTATTTGCATTTGTTTTAGCAAAATTATATACAATTACAGCAATCCATATCAGTTCAATACATCCCCTCTAATATTAACAGCACTATTTGTCAGCAAGTGCTTTCGGGCCTTCTTTGCAGCCATTGCAAACAATGCAACATGTTACATGTTTATCGTAATCAGACAAGAGAAAATAGATTTTTTTTTCTTCTAAACTAGACTGATTTGATTGCATTAACAAGGACAAAATGAATCTAGCTCTAGACTCCTAATAAAAGTTTGTAATGTGAAAATGATAGTCAAATCTTCTACCTGTAACTTACTACAAATGTGTAAGTGTAGTTGGTGAGAGCCAGTTTGGTCTACTGATTAAGGAATCAGGCTAGAAAGCAGAACACTGTCAGTTCAAGTCCTGCCTTAGCTATGAAAGCCAGCTGGTGATTTTGGTCCAGTCACTCTCAACCCAACCCACGAGGGGTGGGATTCACTTACCCTCCCTACTGGTTCGCCAAATATGAGCACGCACGTGCCCACCTCTGCGTATGCACACGGACTTCCGTGCAGGCTCTTTGCTTGCACGTTATGTCTGGGCGAATGGGCGGAGCCTCCTGCAATCGCCACTACCGGTTTGCCCAAATTGGACAGAACTGTCTGAATCCCACCTCTGCAACCCACCTCATAGGTTTGTTGTTGTGGGGAAAACAGGAGGAGGAAGGTGTGTTGAATGTGTTTGCTGCCTTGATTTATTTGTAAAAATAATAAAGGCAGAATACAAATTAAATGAATAAGTGAATCCTTTAGAGCTTCCATCCAATATGGTGTTGGCCAGTGGTGGGTCTCAAAAAATTTTTACTACCTGTTCTGTGGGCATGGCTTGATGGATATGGCGTGGTTTGGTGGACGTGGCAGGAGAACGATACTGTAAAATCTCCATTCCCTCTCCACTTCAGGGGAAGGATACTGTAAAATCCCCATTTCCTCCCCACTCCAGGGGAAGGTTACTGCAAAATCTCCATTCCCACCCCACTCTGGGGCCAGCCAGAGGTGGTATTTGCCAGTTCTCCGAACTACTCAAAATTTCCGCAACCAGTTCTCCAGAACTGATTAGAACCTGCTGAAACTCACCTCTGATGTTGGCAGTTTTTGAATGTGAAGCCCTTTAAAGGTTTCTCTCAGGGAATGGGATGTAAGAGCCTGTAAATAGTATGACATTCCTTGGCCTTTGAAAAATTGATACCACTTAAACTTACCATACATACCTGCTGTCTATCTTGTCTAAAATCTCTAAAAAATAACTACTGTAGTCCCTCAAAAGTGTATGATAATTTATGCCACTCAGAAGTTCATGATCTAGTGAGAATTGTGAAAGTAATTTTAGAAACAAATACAACTATTTTTTACTGGAAAGTTGTTTACGGAAACATTGTTTTGCCAAATAAGTATTGGGCACGAGAATAGTCTCCTATAATATTGCTTTATTTACTCTTATTATTGATGGAAGGACAACTTCTAATCACAACATTGCTGCTGGTATACATGAGGCAAGACTAAGATTGATCTTGTAAATTTATTCTGATTTCTTTTCAGATTGCATACATGTGTCTGCTGGAGTTTAATAAAAGCATGGATGATAGTCAGCAAGTTGTCCTGCGATGAGTTGGCTGCAGTGAGTTGGCCATGGTGAGTTGTCCCATTCTGGTCAGGAAGGCTGCAGACCAGGGGTAAAATGCACTTACCTTTGCTACTGGATTGTAAATGTGAGCGTGTGCACACATGTGTAGAGCCTTCTGCATATACACAGAGGGTAAAAAACGGGATGTGATGACGTCCTGGCAGGTGGGCGGAGCCTCCTGCTGCTGGCCCTACTGGTTTGCACGACCTGGATAGATCCGGCTGGATTTCACTGTTGTTGCAGACACTGGAGAGATGACAAACAAGTGACAAACAAGTGACTAACTGTTGTGGCCCGTCAGCGGCCTATGCAGATTGTAGCTGATTCCGACAACGAGGAGGCTAGTGTGGTGCTGCGCCAGCAGCCTTTGCAGCTGGCGCTCGAGTTGGACAGTGAGGAGGCTGGAGAAGATGTGGTGCCAGAGGCAGGGATTCAGCCAGGGCCTTCAGAACCGCCAGAAACTCCTTGAAGTGAAGAGGATGAAGAGGAGGAGCCTCTTCTCAATACATGGCCACGCAGAGCTGCCAAAAGGCAGGAGTGGCTCCTCAGGAGGAGGTCTCCTCGAGAGTAAGGCTTGGGGCTAATTGGTCACTCCCTTAGCCTATTTAAGGAGGAACGCCGATTGCAGCAAGCTGTAGGGAACAACTTTAGTTCACTCTCTTTCGCGTCTGGATTCTCTGCAAAATTGCTTCTGGGCTTTCTGCCAACCCTAGGTAGACTGTGATTACCTTATCTTAGAATTCTTGTAGGCTGTTTGAAAGTTTATTAACAGCCTCTGGTTGAAAAAGACTGAATTATTTGAGTAAAATAAGCTTTGTATAGATTTTGTGTGTGCTACGTTCTTTGGGGTCCGTAGCTGGGGCAGAACACTAACAGTGACAAACAAGATCTTCACATATACTTCTTGGCTCATGCTGCAATGAACCTTGCAAGACTATCATGTCCCAACTTGAAAATTTCTCCAAAATTCTTTTCTTCTTTGAAGGAATTCCTAAAAATGGAACTTTTCCATCCACTACTCTTAACATTCCCAATCCAGAGATTCTCTGCAGTTTTTCCATCCTTGGTTGCTGAGTTAATTTTGTGAGGTAACAAAACCACAGAAGTGATAGGAGACTTTTAAATGAAGACTCTTGGATTCCTAGTGAATTCTATTTCTGAGGCCAGGTGATTGCCCAATAAAAGGCTTATTGGGAAACATCGTTTTGAGGAGGTCAAGATGGAACAAATGAAAAATTGATTCTGTACTGTGCCACAACATGCCTGTTCTATAAGCGTTGTCAGAAAAGAAAAATATGGCTTGTTAAATTCTAGACCAGTGTTTCTCAACCTTGGTAACTTCAAGTTCTGCACTTCAGTTTCCAGAATTCTGGGAGTTGAGGTCCACATATCTTCAAATTGCTACAGTTGACAAACACTGTCCTAGAGTTTCAGAAATGGGAAAAGAAAGGAAGGTTATAGGACAGTGATGGCTAACCTTTTTACTATCACGTGCCAAAAGCGTGGGGAGCGTGGGGGAGGTCACACACATGTGTGCCCACATCCATAATTTTATGTGCCCCGCCAATGCTCCCCCTGCTTTTGGCACGCAATGGCACGGAGGGCCCAGTAGGCCCATTTTTTGGTCTCCCCAGGCTCCAGAGCCTTTCTAGGAGCCTGGGGAGGGCAAAAATGGCCTTCCCCACCCCCTCAGAGGCCCTCCAGAGGCCGGAAACAGTGTGTTTCCTGACTTCTGGTAGGCTCAGAAGGCCTGAAAATCAATTGGCTGGCACACACATGCGTGCCGGAGCTGAACTCGCATGCCCACCAATATGGCTCCACGTACCACCTGTGGCACCCGTGCCATAGGTTCGCCATCACGGTTATAGGAGGTGATCAAGACCTTCTACACCAGTTTGCCTTTTGATTAAGCATGCTTGTCGACCAACTGTACTCACCATGGCTGCCATTTTGTGTAAGTGCCCTTGACACATTCTCAAAATTCCAGGGGCGTCTGTCATTCCCTCTCCCCCCCCCCCAAGTTTGGTCACTTCCAGTTGAATAAACGAAGTTTCTGTTCAGCCTTTTAAGACATGTGCCTTCATTTCATACCTTTATTGCACTGTAGGCCCAAATATTGCCCTGTTTACAAATCTCGTTTTTGTCTTTCTTCCTCCTTGATTGCTGCAAAGCAGACATTTAAAAAAAGATATGTGAGGATTCTTCCCTCCCTGAACCATTTAAGCAAAAGGCAAGTGATTTTGTTAAAGGAAAATGGGTCTCTGTTAGCACTGCAGCCTTTGAACTGCAGTTCGTTTGATGTGTCTGTCGCAAGCGCGGATGGTGCTCTGTAGCAACTGCCTCCTCAGGGCTCCAAAGAGATGCTGAGATGAAGGGGCCTCGGCAATCCATCTGCCCTTAATCAGATGAAAGAGTCTGTATGGCAAGAGGTGGAAGGAGGGAGGGAAGCCTCGCCTTTTGTGTGGCTAAATGAAAACTGATCAGCATCAAAGAGGCAAAAATGGGTATGAGAAATAAGACAGTCTCTCTCTATATCAGTGGTGGGTTCCTCCCGGTTCGGCCCGGTTCTCCTGAGCCGGTAGTGGTGATGATATGACATCACCGAACCGGTTCTGCCCTCCTGCTCCCCGCGCCCCCCACCCCCTGCGCCCCCCACCCCTCATGAGTCCCAGCTGGAGGGCTAGAGGGAAAAAAACTGTTTAAACTCTTGCTGCAGGGCTTCAAAGGGCCACCCTACAGCTGATCAGTAGTAAAAGAAAACAAATGAGTAGACCGGTGCCTGCAAAAATACATGAGTAGATCAGTGCCTGCAAAAAATACATGGGTAGATCGGTACAGTTCTGCAAGCAGTTAAAAGCCTGATAGACTAGTACCTCTGCTAACTCCTAAATAATTGTCATATGACCATCAAGCCACGCCCACAAAATAAGCCACGCCCACAGAACCGGTAGTAAAAAAATTTAGAACCTACCCCTGCTCTCTCTATATATACATATATCTGGTACAGAAAGCAATCCAATCATGGCCCAAGGGAACCAAGATTTGGGCCTAACAAGGCTTCACTCTCCAACCTCTCTGCCAAAATCTTTACTTGAAACTGATTTATTTCACGTAATGATTTTTAAAAATGTTGGGCAAGTCTTATCTTGTTTTTCTGTCAGTTCTAATCAAGGCCGTTTCTAAATTGCAGAAAAACAAAAGAGATGCGATGTAAGAACAGATGGAGATAGGAAGCAGAGTCACTTATGAGGCTACAACTGAAGCATTGAAATATATTGTAATCTAACAAACAAGAAAAGTATCTGTTTTAAAGCAGCTGAATCTTTATTGCTCTGCAAAAAGAAACCGATGATGGAATTGGATGGAAAATCAATCCCTACTTTGGATGGACAACAGGGAAGACCTTCTCTGATCATTGATGGGTAATTTTGCAAGTCAGGTGATATTCAGTTGTATATTTCCATTCATTCTGTTACAGATTCCCAGTCTGCATTTTTTTTAAAAAAAAATCTGCAAGAAACAATACATACCCAAAGGTGCTTTTGCAAAAGGCAGCTGGTCTTTGTTTTTCCTTGAAGTTGTTTTGCTTCTCATCCACAATAAGCTTCTTCAGTTTCTTGGATAAGAAGTGAACTGTCTTCAAGAAAAAAACCTGATAGTCCAGTTGCCTCTTGAAAAAGTACATTTGGACAACCATGACCTGGATGACTGAGAATCTCCATAGACAAAGAATTCATACATTTTCCCACACCTTCCTCCTCAGGTTCCCATTAGGACGTTGTTACACTTTGAATCTTTGGAGCAGGGGTGAAATCCAGCAGGTTCTGGAGAACCGGTAGCGGAAATTTTGAGCAGTTTGGAGAACCGGCAAATACCACCTCTGGCTGGCCCCAAAGAGCGGAGGGAATGGGGATTTTGCAGTATCCTTCCTCCAGGAGTGGGGTGGGAATGGAGATTTTACAGTATCCTTCCCCTGCCACGCCCACCAAGCCACCCCCACAGAACTGGTAGTAAAAAAAGTTGGATTTCACCACTACTTTGGAGGTGTCTGTGTATATATTCTCCTAAAGAACGAGTATTTTTCTCTACTTTCCCCTAATGTCTGCATGTATGTTTGCATTTTTATAATAAGTTGCAAACTGTGTTTCAAAGTGTAGATTTTCTGTATAAATCTGTTTTGATTGATGGGTAGTTCCAAGAACTGCAAATTGGATAAATCTGCATTAAAATAACAGGCCAATGAATTCTAACCTCTGAGAGATGAACAGGATTATCACGTTCACGCCAAACTTTGGAGAAAACCATACCAGAGGATTATTGTTGATTTAAAAGTGAACTAGAATTCTTTGAAGTGAGAAATTAATAATTTTCTGGGAATGAATCAGTAGCTAATGATAATAATATAGCAGGCAATGGATTTCAATCTGATGGCCAAAGTTGTTCACTAATGGGAATTTTTGAACTAAGTTCAAAGACATTCCTCATGAAGAGGAATCTTATATCCAGTAATAGGAAAGTTTGCAATTTATCCACCAGGAGACTGGCCTTGGGATCAAATTATAGAGATGTCCTCCTACCAGGTTTACCACAGATTTTTTTTACAAAATGCTTTACTATATTACCGAAATGGCTGTATAGTTCAATCCAAAGTCTAATATTTCCCAATTGAACCATTTCTCCAGCTTCTGAAACTACCTCACCTGCTACCGAACTATCTCGATTTTTACCTCTGAGGTAAGAATGGAAATTTTATCTTAAAAAGCCCTAAGGGATATACAGGTGTTAACTTGCAACAGTTCAAAGTTACAACAGCACTGAAAAAAATGACTTATGACCATTTTTTCACACTTATGACCATTGCAGCTTCCCCACGGTCACGTGATTTACATTTGGATGCTTGACAACAGACTCACATTTATGATGGTTGCAGTGTCCTGGGGTCATGTCCAGGACACTGCAACCTGGAGTCCCTTTTGCGAACTTCTGATAAGCAAAGTCAATGGGGAAGCCGGATTTGCTTAACAGCTGTGTTACTAATTTAACAACTTCAGCGATTCATTTAACAAATGTGGCAAGGAAAGTCGTAAAATGGGGGGAAACTTACTTAACACGTTTTTCACTTAGCAACATAAATTTTGGGCTCAGTTGTGTTTGTAAGACTATCTGTATTCATTCATGATTCACTCTCACATCTTCCTTCCTGTTGTTAAGATAGCTACCTTTGTCCCATATTTTCCTGTATTATTCAAATGGCTTTCCATTCTTGTAGGCCAAAAGAAAAGGTTATGTTGAACTGGAAGATTGAATAGGATGTTTCTATGCTCAACCACCATGATGTTGCCTGAACAAGATTGTTTTCTCATCTTCAAGCAAATGATATAGAAAACAGCAATCCAGCTGATCAGGGTCTTGAATTGGTTGTGTTTTTTTTCCAGAAAAATAGGACAGTTCCAATGTATCTCCCCCACCCCTGCTGCAAAAGTGTGACACAACAAATAATCAGAGAAATTTCAATCAAATGCACGTATCCTAAAAGGAAGTCCTGGCAAACCTCTGGAAAATATAAGAAAAACACAACGATCCATATTCTGCAACCTCTTGCTCTGTTTTTAGATTGTCTTGAAGTCATCTGGCTAAAAGACAGAATGCTGGGCAAATGTTTTCTTGGTTTATAACAACAACAACAACAACAACAACATGAAAATGACTTTTCAAAGTGATCTTGATACATCGCTCCATGTCATTCCATTTACCAGCCTCTGCTAAAGTGGTTTTTGTGTTTTAACATGGCACCAGCGTGTCAAGAGAAAGCAAGGACAGGATCTGCTTTGTCTTGCTAAAAGACAGGAGATGGAAGTAGGACTCTGCACAGATGCCAATTTGGAGAGCGCAAACGGAAGCACAAAATACAGACCTTTCTTGGCTGCAGATAAGGAGCTGCTTTTCTCATCGCTGTCTCTTTCTCTCTCCCTCTTTCCTTCCTTTCCGCAGACAGCTGGCCTTTTCTGTTTTCTCAGCATTTCATAGTCTTCCAGTGATACAGTGAAGAAATACGATTTTGCACTCAGTTTGTTTTTCCCCTAATCGTAAGGAAATTACAGAATCAGTTGCTCCAATCAGGCAAGATCAAAGTGAAGTTTTGGTAAAATCCGTTTGCAAGAAATGGACATACAAATGACTTTTGTGAAAGCAGTTGGGTGGCCATGCGTGTGTTGGACTGCCCTTGGTTTGAAGCTGGCTTTTATTTGAAGGTGTCTTTTGTCCAACTTAGTGGCTAAGACGCTGAGCTTGTCGATCAGAAAGGTCGGCAGTTCAGCGGTTCGAATCCCTAGCGCCGCGTAACAGGGTGAGCTCCCGTTACTTGTCCCAGCTTCTGCCAACCTAGCAGCACGTAAAGCACGTAAAAAATGCAAGTAGAAAAATAGGGACCACCTTTGGTGGGAAGGTAACAGCAGTCTGTGCACCTTTGGCATTTAGTCATGCTGGCCACATGACCACGGAGACGTCTTCGGACAGCACTGGCTCTTCAGCTTTGAAATGGAGATGAGCACCGCCCCCTAGAGTCGGGAACGACTAGCACATATGTGCGGGGAAACCTTTACTTTTACCTTTTGTCCAACTCCAGTTTCTTGATTATGTTCCATAAAAAGGGAGAGCAGAATCATGAAGTTGTCCATCATTAGTTAGCATTGATCAATTCATATGGCCCAAACCTCTCCATTGGGGCGAGATATATTACATTTCTATTTATGTGACGGTCATTATTCTGACATCTTAAAAATATGGATCTTAAGTCTCGCCGGTCAAACAGCTTTAACTCATATCATTCCAGCGAGTTCTTACAGTCCAAGTTTATTATTTTATAGGAAGGATAATCTAAGGGGATTGTCTTACAAAATGCAAATAAGAACCCTGTCATTTCAAAGCAGACACTAGTTGCAGAGAGAGCTGAAATAGTAAAATGATGGATAGATCATAGAAATATAATGAATGACAAAATAATCCGGGAGATTGTCAATGTCTCTTTATAGGAGGGATAGCTACCAGTAGACCTGCAGGCAGCTCTGGTGTGCTACCTTCTTAAGAGGATATATTGGATCATGGAGAACTATTGTCCTGTCTCTAGTCTCCCCTTTTAAGGAAGATTAATGAGAGTAGTAGACTAATTTCTTACTATCCTAGAAGAAATGAATTATTTTGACCCTTTTCAGACTGGGTTTAGACCTGATATGGGATGGAAATCCACTGGTATCTTGCTGGACTACCTGAAGAAATTGGTATAGAAGCAGTTGTGAAATCTAAAATTTGTTACTACCGGTTCTGTGGGCGTGGCTTGGTGGTGGTGGGTAATGTGACTGGGTGGGCGTGGCCAATTTTTTTTTAACGTTTAAAACCATTTTTTCTACAACCTCTTTGGTGAAGAGGTTGTAAAAAAATGCTTTCAAAAGACTCTGACGATCCCAGCTGAGTTGCCTGATCGTCAGAGGCTTTTTTTCTTCAAAATGTCTCTGGC
>WNWU01000013.1:10074634-10108067 GCA_012654045.1 Ptyas mucosa
GAGTTGCCTGATCGTCAGAGGCTTTTTTTCTTCAAAATGTCTCTGGCGATCAGGCAACTCAGCTTGGATCGTCAGAGACTTTTAAAAGAAAAAAAGGGTTTTTTTCCTTTTAAAAGTCTTTGACAATCCCAGCTGAGCTTTTTTTTTAACTTTTAAAAGCATTTTTTCTACAACCTCTTTGGCGAAGAGGTTGTAAAAAATGCTTTCAAAAGGCTCTGACGGTCCCAGCTGAGTTGCCTGATCATCAGAGGCTTTTTTTCTTCAAAATGTCTCTGGCGATCGGGCAACTCAGCTTGGATCGTCAGAGACTTTTAAAAGAAAAAAAGGGTTTTTTTTCCTTTTAAAAGTCTGACAATCCCAGCTGAGCTGTGCGATCATCGGAGGGTTTTTTTTTACTTTTAAAAGCATTTTTTCGGCCGAAGAGGTTGTAGAAAAAATGCTTTTAAAAGTAAAAAAAAACGCCTCTGATGACTGTGCGGCTCAGCTGGGCATGGGGGGGTGGGGTGGGGTGGGCAGGGATTTTTGCTACCGGTTCTCTGAACCACCCGCCTCCATCGCTAACAGATCAGGCGATGGACCGGGAGCATTTCACCCCTGTATAGAAGGCATTTTTTTTGTAATGGTTCCATTCCTTCCTCAGCTGGTAGTTCCAGTCTATTGCTATGGGGGAACAGCACTTAAAATATTAACCCACTTATGATCATTGCAGCATCTCTACGGTCACATGATCAAAATTTGGGCACTTGGCAACAGGCATTGTTATATTTACAATTGCGGTGTCCCAGCATCACATGTTTGCTATTTGTGACTTTACCAGCCGGCTTCTGATAAGTAAAATCAATGGGGGGGCGGGGGGGGAAGAGCTGGATTCACTTAACAACCGTATGATTTGCTTAACAACTGCAATCATTCACTTAAAATCATGGCAAAAAGGTCATAAAATGGAGCGCAACTCACTTAACAGTTTTGCTTAGCAACAGGAATTCTGGTCCCAACTGTGATTGTAGGACTACCTGTAGTTCCACATTTCTAAGATATTTGGAAGCTAAAGTTAGAAAATATTGGATTTCCGTAGCAGTGCTCATACTCTGGAACAGCCTCCCAATACAGATCAGGCTAGTTCCCTTCTTCAAAATGGTTTAAAATACCCAACTATTTCAGAAGACATTTTATCTTATACAATGCTATCTTTTTATACTTTCCCCCTCTTTAAATTCAAAATTATTATAGCTTGTTCAAGTTATCTTGGATAGCCCTTTTGGGAATGTTTAATAAGTTGTGAATGTTTGAACTTGTTTTATATTCTGGGTAAGTTGCTTGGAGTGATTAGATTGTGATGGTGTAGAAATGTGATAGAAAATACATTAATAAATAGAACAAAGCTTGTAGCTGTGCTGATGCAGGCAATTGTTAATCGCTGGTGATCACACCTCCGTAATGGAAGGTCGAGAATGGCTAGTACAAACCATTGGGATCACCTAGGATTGGACTCTTCTCAGACTTGGCTAATCACCAGAGGATTTTAGAATTTAAATATCTGTGGCATGAATTGGGCGTAGGCATTGCTATGAATGGGGTAATCTATGCACAGCAAGATAAATGAGAGGGTCTAAATTAACAAGGAGACTAATAGTTATTTTCAAATTTGCATGTTTACATATGCATTAGCATCTAATACATGTTTACACATCTGAGTTCCTTTTTCTCATCAGAGTGATAGTTTCCCTCTTAATTAGCAGGGTGTATATACCAGTAGCACCCCCAAATTGTTGGGATTGCGGTTCATGTTAACAGGAGCTTTAAAAAAAGCTTTAAAAAAAAGAGAGTAGACTTTGAAGAGTCCCTTGGCTTTTTTCTCCAGATCCATTGAGGCAGGGATTTGTGGAAGCAGTCAAAAGAATCAAAGACTACCATTTAACTCCTGCGAGTCCCTTGGACTGCAAGGCGATCAAACCGGTCAGTCCTAGAGGAGATCAACCCTGACTGCTGTTTAGAAGGCCAGATCCTGAAGATGAAACTCAAATACTTTGGTCACCTAATGAGAAAGGAAGGACTCACTGGAGAAGAGCCTAATGCTGGGAACGATTGAGGGCAAAAGAAGAAGGTGACGACAGAGAACGAGGTGGCTGGGTGGAGTCACTGAAGCAGTAGGCGTGAGCTTAAATGGACTCCAGAGGATGGTAGAGGACAGGAAGATCTGGAGGAATGTTGCCCATGGGGTCGCGATGGGTCTGACACAACTTCGCAACTAACAACAACAACAAGAATGGTAGATTGATACAGAGATGCAGGTTGTATCTCCTAGTTGCTTAATTATTTATTGTGGGCATCACTTAGAATGCCTTCTCCAACTTGGTGCCCTCCAAATACGTAGGACTTAAACTTATCTCCCACCAAGAAGATGGAGAAAAGTTATTGGCTATAAAATTGACTTGGTTCTAGAAATAAGGCTACCAGGAAGGAGTGAATATCAAGGATGGAAAGTTCTGAAAGGCAGAATCTGATAGGAGCTGAGCTTGACTCTTGGTGGCTATTTGATCATACAGTTTTCTTGATGATTTAGAAATAATTTATGGTGGCCTTCTTCAGGAAGCTTTGTCTTCTCAATCTAGGCTAAATTCTTATATTTCTTGATGAACTTCCATTGACATGCTAATCAGGTTTGTTTATTCTTAGCCCTTCAGGATTCACCTCTGCTAGGTGATACATCTAGATGGGTGTATGTTGTCTACTGCTTAAATTAAAAGTGGCCATGAATGCAAGCTCTTTCCTAAGAACTTGCATTCATGGATACTTTTAATTTAAGGTTAAGGTTAAGAGCCTTGGATAGTACAGTGGTCTAAAGCCCTGTTATTAACATCAGCTGCCTGCAATTATTGCAGGTTTGAATCTCACCAAGGCTCAAGGTTGACTCAGCCTTCCATCCTTTCTAAGGTAGGTAAATTGAGGACCCAGTTTGTGGGGGCAATAAGCTGACTTTGTATAAAGATACAAAAGTATGAAGGCTATTGCTTAGTGCATTGTAAAGCCGCCCTGAGTCTCCGGAGAAGGGCGGCATATAAATCAAATTTAAAAAAAAAAAAAGGTCCAATCCAGTCAAAAAGCGAAACGTTTTCAAAGATAAAACCAAGAAAGTCCAGTTGCCTCCTGGAAAAAAAAACATTTGCGACTATCATTGTAAAGGTTGCAGTTTATTTCTCTTTAGTGTTGAAGGAGCGATGGCAGGATTTTAGTTTCTTTAGGAAAATAGTGACTTTTTGCTTCTTGTTCTCCACATTGCAAGATCAGAGGAAATCGTCGTTTGATTCCAAAGTGCTCCTGTAGATTGGGGGAATAGGAACAAAGGCTACATAGGTTAAGCCGTTCACAGCAGCGTGGAAACAATGTTCTGTTAGCTAGATTTAACTTAAACAGGAATCTGAGAATCTCCTTGCCTTTTACTCTTTCAATTATATTGATCCCTTTGTTCTATCCTATCCTGATCTGGTTTGGAGGCATTGATCTTTTTGCACTGTTTGCTTTTGAGTTCATTAATGCTCTTCCATTTGGGCACCCAGTGCATTATTTCATTGTGCCTGTTAGCTGAGGAATACAATGAGTCTTATCCAGCGGTGGGCTGCTGCTGGTTCGGACTGATTTGGAGGAACCGGTAGTTGTGACCTGCGGGTGGGCTGGCCAACCCACTCAGGTACAATCCCATCCTATATCGCTGTGTTTTTGATGCTGCATCGGGGTGAAATGCTACTGGTTCGGACCGGTTCAACCGAATCGGTAGTAAAAAATGCTACTGGTTCACTGAACCAGTAGTAAAAAATGTAAAAAAGAAAGTTCAGACAATCAGCTGAGCGATGCACGATCGTCGGAACTTTTTAAAAAACTTTTTAAGCATTATTTTACTACCGGTTCTCCGGAACCGGTAGTTAAAAATGCGTTAAGGAAAAAAAAAAGTTCTGACGATCGCAGGTCGCTCAGCTGATCGTCTGAACTTTTTTTTTAACTTTTTAGGCATTTTACTACCAGATCGGGCAAATAGGTAGTAAAAATTGCTTTTAAAAAATAAAAAAAGAGGCTGTGCCGCGTGATTGCTGGAGCCTTTTTTAAAAAAACTTTTTTAAAGCTTTTTTTTACTACCTATTCGCCCGAGCTGGTAGTAAAGCTGGTAGCTGGTAGGTAGTAAAGCTTTTAAAAGGTAAGAAAAAGGTTCCGATGACTGTGCAGTACAGCTGTGCTCATTGGAGCCTTTTTTTAACCTTTTAAAAGCATTTTTTTACTACCGGCTCAGGCGAATAGGCAATCCTTGGATATCCAAGAGCCTTGGATAGTACAGTGGTCTAAAGCCCTGTTATTAACATCAGCTGCCTGCAATTATTGCAGGTTCGAATCTCACCAAGGCTCAAGGTTGACTCAGCCTTCCATCCTTTCTAAGGTAGGTAAATTGAGGACCCAGTTTGTGGGGGCAATAAGCTGACTTTGTATAAATATACAAAAGTATGAAGGCTATTGCTTAGCGCATTGTAAGCCGCCCTGAGTCTCCAGAGAAGGGCGGCATATAAATCAAATTAAAAAAAAAAATCACAGCTGTGTTACGTGATCGCCGGAACCTTTTTCCTTTTACTTTTTTAAAGCATTTTTTTATTACCTATTCGCCTGATCCGGTAGTAAAAAAATGCTTTAAAAAAGTTTTTAAAAAGATTCCCGCGTGCGCCACAGCTGATCCCCCCCCCCACACACGCTGTTCTACTTACTTGCCCAAGCCTTCTTTTGGTGAGCACTGCGCGTACACACAGCTCGCGTTTGGTACCCACTGTGCATGCGTGTGCAGTGCGCATTTGGCGCATGCGCGGCCAGCGAACTGGTAGTAAACCGATTCAGATTTCACCACTGTGCTGCATGCATGTGTGGAAGGTGTACATGAGAGAATTGCTGTGCTTTTTGATGCTGCATGTGCACGCTCTCACATTTCCAGTGCTGGGCGAACTGGTTGTTACAGTATGTGACGCCCACCTCTGGCCTTATGGTTACAGAAATGTTTGCTTTCTGCTCAGCGTTCATACCCCATTCCTTGCGATTCTTCCTAACACTGATATGTTTCTGTCCTTAGAGACCCCCCTTGCAAGATGCCGCCGTCTACGCAACCAGCGCTGTCTCAGTCCTCTAGGACTCTGCTTTCTTCCCCATTAAAAAATCAACACGACGAGTCCCATTCATCCATGAAAGATGTATCCAAATAGAAGTTGTGTCCTTGGGAATTGCAGAACTGAGAACAAAGAGCAACCAGCATGGAAATTAATGCGATAAAAAACAAGACCAATTACACCAATTAGTGCAGAAGAGTCTTTCTAGGTGGAAATTAGTTTCAGCCAAGGAAGTTGCTTTAATATGCTCTCTGTGAGAATGTTAAAGGATTTGAATTTTTCACTGGTAATAATTTCACTTTGCAATAGCAGTAGCATCTCGATTTCTATACCGCTTTACAGTGTTTTACAACCCTCACTAAGGGGTTTACAGAGTCAGCATATTGCCCCCCAACAATCTGGGTCCCCATTTTACCCAACTCGGAAGGATGGAAAGCTGAGCCTGGTGAGATTCGAACTGCCAAACTGCTGGCAGTCGGCAGTCAGCGGAAATAGCCTGCAGTACTGCATTCTAACCACTGCGCCACCAAGGCTCTTATAAAGTTACTAGTGGATTTTTTTTTATTATTATTACTTCTGGTGACTGCCTGGATTAGTCCTCATAGTTTCTTGGCAAGGGTTTTAGGAAATGGTTTGCCATTGCTTGCTTTTTTGGGCGGAGAGAGAATGAATGGTTGAAGATCAACAACTGGCTTTGTATCTAAGGTGAGGCTTAGACCCCCAGTTTCTACCCTGGTGTCATAACCAAAGCACCAAACTGGCTCAATTGTTTTGCTTAACCAGATCAGTAAAGTAGTAACAAATGCATTTATAAAACATACAAAGCATGGTTAGTTTTAATCTTGATTTGTTTTTTTAACGGCTTACTGGGTTGTGGAGACCTTGCTGCTCTCTGAGTTTTGTTGTTTGCTTTCAGATGTTTCATCACCGAACTAGGTAACATCATCATTGCTGGTGAGTGTAGAGTTTATTCCCTTTTTAAATACTGTAGCTTGTCCTGCCAGTTTTCATAGGGATGTAGTTTTTTTCCTTGGTAGTTCCTTGCGTGGTAGCATAGTGGTTAGAGTGCAGTACTAACTGCAGGCTACTTCTGCTGACTGCCGGATGCCTGCAATTTGGCAGTTCGAATCTCACCAGGCTCAAGGTTGACTCAGCCTTCCATCCTTCCGAGGTGAGTAAAATGAGGACCCAAAATGTTGGGGCAATATGCTGACTTTGTAAACTGCTTAGAGAGGGCTGTAAAGCACCGTAAAACGGTGTATAAGTCTAAGTGCTATTGCTATTCGAATAGTGTTTCTGTTTGATTATTTGTCTGGTATTAATCCCTGCTTATCTGGATGATAGATTAGAGAATTTTGCAGGAGAATAACTCTTGCAAACTTATAAACTTTTTTAAAAGGCTAAAATAGGAAGAGTCCAAAGGAAAAGTAAGCATGGATAGGTAAGGGGGACTGTCCAGGTGTCCAGGTGTTGTTGGGCCCCAGCTCCTACCCACCTTAACTAATCATGCTACAGTGTGACTAGTGTTCCATTTTAATTATGACTACCAAAGGAGTAATACCCTCCAGAGCAAAAGAACTTTCGAAACATATTCTATTTATTGGCAACCATCTATAGGTGGGGCCCAGTGGTGGGTTTCAAATTTTTTTATTACCGGTTCTGTGGGCGTGGCTTGGTGGGCATGGCATGGCTTGGTGGGCGTGGCTTGGTGGGCATGGCAGGGGAAGAATAGTGTAAAATCTCCATTCCCACCCCACTCCAAGGGAAGGTTACTGCAAAATCCCCATTTCCTCCCGATCAGCTGGGACTCGGTAGACAGAGACTAGATGGGGGCAGGGCCAGTCAGAACTGGTATTTATCGGTTCTTTGAACTACTCAAAATTTCCACTACCGGTTCTCCAGAACTGGTCAGAACCTGCTGAAACCCATCTCTGATGGGGCCTGTATAACCTTGCTTCTCTAAGGATGGGAGGCTTGTCATTAGCTGATGCGTTCAACTTATTACGAAACAGCCTCCTTCCCCACTTCTGCACACTCACATGCTGAGGACAAGCTCTGTTTCCATTTCCAGCCTCTTGTTTCAGATCACCAAGATTAAAAAGCATGAAGCAGAGGTTGGTTTCAAGCAGTGATGACCTTCTGTTCCTGCTCCCGATTGCTTTGGAGAGCGGGTGTTTTAATGGGCTGATGTCTTGGAGATAGATGCTGCTGGAAAAATAATGGATGACTCTATCAGTTTCCGAGAGACTTCACTTCTTCATTCGACAGGTCTGGAATTATAAAAGATACCAGCTGGATGCTGTGTTTCAGCAGGAGATGGAAGGGTTGGATTAAAAAAACAAAAACAAAACAAAACTTGGAAGGGTAATTAAACAGCCCTACCTCTCTAAGGCTATTGATCACATCATCTTTAATGAAATGTTGAGAAGAGGATTTTGCACAGGGCTGTAAATTTCCTTGCTGCTGGGGGTAAAATAGAACAAACATAGATTGATCTCGGGATTTCAGGATTAGGCGAAAGAGGCAAATGAGCTATGAAGAGGTGCTTTGGTGAGAAAGGCAGGGTCTCTCTCTGGGACAATAAGCAGGAATGCCTCCCAACACAGCAGGTCTGGGGTAGCATATTTGGAAATAAGCCAATTTGCATAATACAAAACTGTATTGCTCTAGGCCACTGTTTCTCAACCTTGGCCATTTTATGTCAGTGGAGATTCTCAGTCATCCAGGTCATGGTTGCCCCAAAGGTGCTTTTTCAAAAGGCCACTGGACTTCCTTTGTTTTTCCTTGAAGACCAGGAGTAGGCTGCTGGGGGTTCACAGGGGTTCGGGAGAACCTCTAGCTAAGATTCTGTGCAGTTCAGAGAACCCCCAAATCCCATTCCTGGCTGGCCCCGCCCACCCTGCTCCACCCCTCCCAGGAGTCTCCATGCAGCCTGTTTTGGATGTAGGCAAGGGCAGGGTGCGTGCAGAGGCTCAGGGAGGGCGAAGAACGGGCCTACTGGAAGTTTGGGAAGGCTGGAAACAAGCCTTCAGAGGGCCTCCGGAGCCTAGGGAATCCATTTTCACCCTCTCGGAGGCTCAAAAAAAAGCCTCCAGAGCCTGGGGAGGGCAAAAACGCCCCCTGCTGTGGTGCAGGAAACTGACTAGGCCACGCCCACCATGGCCACACCCACCTAGCAACTGGGCAGAGAACCCCTTGCTAAAATTTTTGAAGCCCTGTTGAAGACATTTTGCTTCTCATCCAGGAACCGAAGAAGGTTCTTGGATGAGAAGCAAAATGTCTTCAAGTAAAAACAAAGAAAATCCAGTTGCCTTTTGAAAAAGCACCTTTGCCAACTTTAAGCTGCGTGGGCTTCAGCTCCCAGAATTCCCCAGCCAGCAATGCTTAAACTTGCCAAGGTAGAGAAACCCAGCTCTAGAAACTGCAAAATGGACAAGGTGTGTGGAAGAGAGGTTTGTATGCTGTATATAACCATCAGGTTGCTTAACTTTGGGCTAAACTTTCTTAATTCTACCATTGCAAGAATAAAAAATATATATATTTCATGCTCTTCGGAGCCAAGCATTCACCTGACCAGAGAGAAAGCTACCTGCTGATTCTCTGCATGTTCTTATCTTCTAATCAGGTCATTGCTATTGGGGCCAGAAGATTAATGCATTGCACAGTGTAGCAGAAGCAATTTGGTTTTCCTAAATGGCTTAGTAGGCTCTTATGGGTCTCTCTGAAACCCAGAGTCTTGGTGGTGTAAATTTTGGACAGCAGGAGTTTATTATGGAGTGGGCAGCATATACACACAGCTCAATGTCAGCCGTGTATGAGTGCTTAGGATCTGGATGATTGCAATCCTGTGTGTCTTAGAAATAAAGGTATACAAACTTTATATAGGCTTTAAACTGTGTGGACCAGGGGTGAAATGCTACCTTTTTGGATCGGTAGTAGTAGTAATAAATGCTACTGGTTAGGGTGAGCTGGTAGTAAAAAAAATGCTACCTGTTCAGGCAAACCGATATTTCTGATGATCAGCTGTGCCACACACAGCAGGATTTCCTGCTTTCTAGCAAATCTAAATCATGCGGCATAGTCGTTCTCCCCCTCGCTGTTCTACTTACCTTTGCAGACTCAGAAAAGGCTTCTTAATCCTCCTTTTTCAGCTTGCACATGCATGCGCGAAGCGAATCGGTAGCGAAGCGAATTGGTAGCAGACTTCAGAGCATTTCACCCCTGGTGTGGACTAAATAGCAATAGCACTTAGACTTATATATCACTTCACAGTGCTTTTATAGCCCTCTCTAAGCAGTTTACAGAGTCAGCCTATGGCCCCCAACAATCTGGGTCCTCATTTTACCCACCAAGGAAGGGTGGAAGGCTGAGTCAACCTTGAGCCTGGTGAGATTCGATCTGCCAAACTGCTGGCAGCCAACAATCAGCAGAAGTTGCCTGCAGTACTGCATTCTAACCACTGCACCACCGTGGCTCATAAATCAGTTTACAACGATGTCCACCACGTTTTTTTTAAAAAAAGACTTCTTCCACATTTTGGAGTTCTATTTATACAATGAATCCTTGACATAAGACCATTCATTTAGCAACCTTTCAGTTACAACAACATTGAAAAAAATGACTTATAACTGTTCCTTGCACTTACGAGCATCACTGCATCCCCACAAACCTGTGGTCAAAATTTGGACACTTGGCAACCGTCATGTATTTATGACAGTTACAGTATCCTGGGGTCCTGCGATAGCTTTCTGTGACCTATTCCGCTGGTTTCCAACAAACAAAGTCAATGGGGGAAAACTGGATTCTCTTAACAATGACATGATTCCCTTAAGAGCCGAGGTGGCGCAGTGGTTAGAGTACAGTACTGCAGGCTACTTCAGCTGACTGCTAGCTGCAGTCCAGCAGTTCAAATCTCACCGGCTCAGGGTTGACTCAGCCTTCCATCCTTCCGAGGTGGGTAAAATGAAGGCCCAGATTGTTGGGGGCAATAGGCTGACTCTGTAAACCACTTAGAGAGGGCTGTTAAAACACTATGAAGTGGTATATAAGTCTAAGTGCTATTGCTATTGCTAACAACAGCATTGATTTGCTTAACAATCAAGCAAACTGGTTATTAAATTGGGTGTGTCTCATTTAACAACCACCTTGCTTAGCAATGGAAATTCTGGTGTCTATTGTGGTGGTAAGTCAAGGATCACCTATAGGTGAATTGATTTGCAATCCCACACAACTGGAGGGAATCAGAATGAAAAAGATTGTGACTCACATTCAAAAGTCCAACCAATCTTAGAGTAATATTTGCTTACCTTTAAAAAAAAATCTCCTTAGATGCAGGTGTTTGAGATACAAGCAGTCCTCAACTTACTACCACAATTGAGGCCAAAATTTCTGTCGCTAATTGTTCTGCCCCAGCTACGGATCCCAAAGAACACAGCACACACAAAGTTTGTACAAAACTGAATTTACTAAAATAACTCAGTCTTTTTCAAAACAAAGGCTGTTAATAAACTTTCTTAACAGCCTACAAGAAACCAAAGATAAAGTAATCACAATCTTACTAAGGTTGGCAGAAAGCCCAGAAGCAATTTTGCAGAGAATCGAGATGCAAAGTAGAGTGAACTAAAGTTGTTCCCTACAATTTGCTTCAGTTGGCGTTCCTCCTTAAATAGGCTAAGGGAGTGGCCAATTAGCCCCAAGCCTTACTCTCAAGGAGACCTTCTCCTGAGGAGCTACTCCTGCCTTTTGGCCGCTCTGTGCACCCGTGCATCGAGAAGAGGCTCCTCCTCTTTGTCCTCTTCACTTAAAGGAGCTTCTGGAGGTTCTGAAGGCCCTGGCTCTGGCACCACATCTTCTCCAGCCTCCTCATTGTCTGACTCAGGTGTCAGCTGCACAGGCTGCTGTCGCAACACCACACCAGCCTCCTCGCTGTCGGAATCAGCTACAATCTGCACAGGCCATTGACGGGCCACAACACTAAGTGAGACAGTTGTTAAGTGAGTTTCACCTAATTTTATAACTTTTCTTGCCAGGGTTGTTAAATGAATCACTGCAGTTGTTAACTTAGTAGCAACTGTTGTAAAGGGAATCTGGTTTTCCCATTGACTTTGCTGATCAGAAGGTCGCCTAAGGTGATCACAGTGACTCCAGAACACTGCAACTGTCATAAATACATTAGTTGCCAACAGGGGTGGGTTCTACTTACCTTTACTACTGGTTCGCATCGTGCATGCGCAGATCACTTCTGATGATGTCTGGGTCGGTGGGCGGAGCCTCCCACCAGTTTTACTACCGGTTCTTGCGAACTGGTCTGAACCGGGGACAACCCACCACTGGTTGCCCAGCATCTGAATTTTGATCATGTGACCATAGAGATGGTGCAACAGTCGTAAGTGCTATTTAACTTTGAACAGTCACTAAACGAACAGTTGACGGTCGAGGACTACCTATACCAGTGATAGCTAACCTTTTTGCCATCACGTGCCAAAAGTGGGGAGAGTGCGGGGAGGTCACCCACATGTGTGCCCACACCCATAATCCAATGCGCCTCGCCCCTGCGCGCCTCCCTGCTTTTAGCACATGATGGCATGGTGGGCCCAGTAAGCCAATTTTTTCACCCTCCCCAGGCTCCAGAGGCTTTCTAAGAGCCTGGAGAGGGTGAAAATGGCCTTCTCTCCCACCCCCCGGAGGCTGGAAACAGCCCATTTCCCAACTTCCGGTGGGACCGAAAGGCCCAAAAACCAGCTGGCTGGCTCACACATGCGCATTGGAGCTGAGCTACAGCAACGCTCACGTGCCCACTGATATGGCTCCATGTGCCACCTGTGGCACCCGTGCCATAGGTTCGCCATGACGGACCTATACTTTTCAAAATCTGTGTATGCTTCATACCATGTAGAATTTGGATTTATGAGAAGGACGTGGTGGAGAATTTGCTCCATGGGGTCCTTGGTGGCCTCTGAGCTTGGTTTATTATTATTATTATTTTTGCAGACATTTCACTACTACCAAGCTCAGAGGGCAACCAGGACCCAGAGTTTAGCCCTGACCTACAAATATTCTCTTCCATCAGAATTTGCTCCACTATTTCTTGACCACAGTACTCTCTTTGTAAGAAAAGAAAATAGGGATGCTTGGGACAGGTTCAAACAGGTTAAGTGAATGACAAACAATAGATTAAAAAAAGGAACAAAGCTAACAGCTTTGTGCAAAGTTCCCTTATATTTGCAGGATTAGGAATAACATTCCCCTCCTCTGGATACACAAGGTAGTTTTTAAATAATGAATTATATACTTTGCCCTATATTTTTCACCTATGCTGTATACACACACACACACAAACACACATGACCTTGGCCAAGCTCTTTCTGACTGAGTGTGAGCCCACATGCCCTCTGCTGGCTGACTATACTAAGTACTATAAACATTTTGGGCTCTAATTCTTCAATTTTATTTCATGTTATTTTATATCATTTTTATGCATGGCAGTTGACAGAAGGCAATTCCTTGGTCAGAAGCTTGCAATCCAAAATGTATCTTCAAGGGGCCAAAAAAAAATGTGTGGGTGTGAAAAGTAGGTGAGATTGCTCTTACATTGCTTCTAGACCTGTGATGGCAAACCTATGGCACGTGTGCCAGAGGTGGCACGTAGCGCCCTCTCTGTGGGTACGTGTGGCATCGCCAGCTGCTCTTCTGGTTTCCGGCACACGCATGTGCACCGGCCAGCTGTTCTTTGGGCTTCTGGTGCTCTGGTGTGCAAATGCATGCGCGCGTTCCGGTTTGGGCACTCAGTGCTGAAAAGGTTTGCCATTATTCTCTGTGTCAAACTTCACAGGTAAACTGGACAGGAATGATAACCAGATGAGCTAATTCTACTTTATTGCAAGACTACATTAACAGAATCTTGCAAGTCTGAAAGTGTAAATCTCTCGCTGTCTTTTTTAATTGTTTGATCCTGGTGGCACAGTGGTTAGAATACAGTATTGCAGTCTAACTCTGCCCACAGCCTGGAGTTCGATCCATATGCTGACTCTGTAAACCGCTTGGAGAGGGTTGTAAAGCACTATGAAGCGATATATGTCTAAGTGCTATTGCTATTGCTATCCATTTGAATGGGTCCTTCCCAAGTTTCTTTCTCTGACTGCTAAGCAGCTGAGGGCTCCTCCCCTCTTCTCCCCTAAATTAGATTGGATTGTTCCCCTCATCCCTCAAGGTCATTCCCATATGCCATTACACTGTGTGAGACACTTATCTGGATTTTCAAAGCTGCCCATGGCCTTTGACTTCTTTCCTTCTTTTCTTTCTCACTATCAACTCAACCCTCTTCCATGTTCTTTATCAATTACAGCTTGGTCTCTATCAGCTACTCAAAGGTCTTCTCCTTTGCTCTTCATGGACATAAGCTGAAATTGCAAAATCCAATTCATATAAGCTGAAATGGTTTCTAAGATCACCCGTGTGATGCTAGCTCTCTCTTTTTCAGCTACAATAACTATTTTTTTCTTAATTTATTTTTAAATGATTGGAGTGGAAATAAATGCCAGTGTATTGCCATTGTTGTTGTCGGGGTGGCTGGCCTTCAAAAATTTTAGCAAGGGATTCTCTGCCCCGTTGCTGGGTGGGCGTGGGCATGTGGGGTGTGGCCTAGTTGGTCTCCTGTACCATGGGGAGGGGTGTTTTTGCCCTCCCTGGGCTCCGGAGGCTTTCCTTGAGCCTCTGGGTGGGCGAAAACGGCCTCCCCAGACTCCGGAGGCCCCCTGGAGGCCAGAAACAGGCCCATTTCTGGCCTTTCTGAACTTCCTGAACTTCCAGTAGGCCCATTTTTCACCCTACCTGAGCCTCCATGCATGCCCTGCACTTACCTGTGCAGGTACCGCGTGGGGACTCCTGGGAGGGGTGGGGTGGGCAGGGTGGGGCCAGCCAGGAGTGGGATTTGTGGGTTCTCTGACCTGCACAGAATTTTAGCTAGATGTTCTCTCGAACCCCTGGGACCCCCCCCCAGCAGCCCACCCCTGGTTGTTGTATCCTGAAAAAAAGTTAAGCAGAGTTGGATTTAGGAGAGTCATTCATTAGGAGATGGCCAGCAAATAAATTCAATAAGTAAGTAATAAATAAATGTAGCCAGCACTTGAATGGGTGACCACTAGGCCTGGAGGATACCTTGAGAAATTGGAATAAAAAAATTCCCAGAAGAGGGAAATGGTAAGTTACTTTTGTATTGTTGTCTAGAAAACTACATGAGTATATTCACAGGGCACCAAAAGTTGTGTGTGACTCAAAAGAGAATTTAAACTTATCATCCTATAGGTATACAAGGGGTGGCAGACCTAGTTGACAAAGAAAGCTAAGCAGGGTTTGATCATGTCAATAATTGGAGGGGACAATGAAAGCCCAGTATGGTAGGTTAGATTGGGATGTTGGAAAAGTATTGTGTAAGAAGTGTGAGAAAGTGAATTATTGACAAGAAAAATGGACAGACATGTCCATGTGGTCACCAGGAATCCAAAGTGACATGGAAGAATCTTAGCTATTACAGCAATTGAATACATGCTGGTTGGGGAATTCTGGGAGTTGAAGTCTACACAAGTAGAATGGAATGGAATGGAATGGAATGGAATGGAATGGAATAGAATAGAATAGAATAGAATAGAATAGAATAGAATAGAATAGAATAGAATAGAATAGAATAGAATAGAATAGAATAGAATAGAATTCTTTATTGGCCAAGTGTGATTGGACACACAAGGAATTTGTCTTGGTGCATATGCTCTCAGTGTACATAAAAAGAAAAGATACGTTCATCAAGAATCTTAAGGTACAACACTTAATGATAGCCATACAGTACAAATAAGCAATCAAATCATACTAGGAAACAATATAAACCATAAGGATAAAATCAACAAAGTTACAGTCATGCAGTCATAAGTGGGAGGAGATGGGTGATAGGAACGATGAGAAGATTAATAGTAATGCAGACTTAGTGAATAGTTTGAAATAGTCAATAGTGGTCAAAGTTGACAAGGTTGAAAAATCTAGTCATTAAAGATCACTGGATAACTTTGGCCATCTCTATTTCTTTCAGCCATTTCTAACCCACAAGATAGTTGTTAAGTGACAACTTGAATCCCTATAGAAAAGGCAGATTAGGAACCAAACAAACTAATTCATAATATTTTTCTTCTTACTGTCCTCATTGCCATTCCCTTTTGTCTATCTCTTCTTTGCCAGATTATAGGTGGAACTTCCTTAAAGCAAGCACCTATCTTTGTCCTGCCCATTAGCATGGATGGTGCTTTATAATACCATGAATATGAACAAGAAGAGCTTGAGCAAGAGAGAAAAAGCCGTGTCCATTACACTTGCAGACTGAAGGGATGATTAATGGACTCAAACCATGTCAGAAATTGAGGGAAGAACAGCATTTGGTATGATAGAATTCCAATAATATTTTAGGGGGGAGTTCTAGGAAGGGAAAGGCAAAGATATCAATAGGAGGGAAGCTTGGAAGGAACCAATGTTTGTATTTTAAAAGTGAGTGTGTGTATGTGTTTATGCCAGCTGACCTACTTTGTAATGCATTTCCATTTTAGCGTGCTCAATTTCCTGCTGTTTTTATACAGCTGAGTTTCTGATTTTTGTGCATACCACCTGGGATGACAGCGAGGTCTCACTCTCTATACATATATTTAAATTAACGGATTTAAAGAGATTGCTTTTCAGGCTGGTTGCATTTCTGCTTATAGCTTACAGCAGAAAAGCAGTAATTCCTCACCCTGGGAGCCCACAGAATGGATGCACCCTGGGTTACTAATTGGGGCTGGCAACAGGGGTTAGGGTTGCATCAGCATCTGCAATATTTATTACAAGCTCTGGTTTTAAAACCCCAGATTGATCTTTCCCAGTTGGGTGGACTTTGATGCAGCAGATAAAGTTCTGGTCATTGGCTATGCCTGCTCGGATAGCCAAAGTCACAATTCCACACATCTGGAGGGCACTGGGTTGGGAGAAGTCTGCCCTAAAGGAAACAGACATGGGTCATTATTTATTTATTTATTAAATTTGTTTGCCCCCCATCTCGCCACAAGGTGACCAGTGGTGGGATTCAATTGGTTCTGTCTGGTTCCAGCAAACCGGTAGCGGCGACTGTGGTAGGCGCCGCCCACCTGCCCAGATGTAATGCCATCCTATTTCACCATGTTTTGGAGGCCATGTGCATGCATGGGAGGCATGAGCGTGACAAAAGAGCATGCATGGAAGGCCGAGCATGCGTGGAAGGTGGTGCGTGCACTTCCCTACAAACCAGTAGGGAAGATAAGTGAATTCCACCTCTGAAGGTGATCCATTCAAGAGTTGTCTCCTCTTACTCTAGCCAGCTTGCTGATCTCTGACCTTGGTTGTTTGCTAGCAGACATTTCATTACCCAGCTAGGAACATAATCAGTACCAGGTTTGCTCTCTGTTTATATACAGTAGCTTGCCCTGCCAGTGTTCTGTATATATAGTCTTCTTCTTGGTAGTTCCTTATGAGGGTATTGTTTTCTGCTGGATTGTTTGTCTGGTGTTAATCCATGCTTATCTGGGCACCGGTTGCTAGAGGGGATGTGTTCTGATCTTTTTTTTGCTTCCTTCTGAAAAAAAATGATTGTCTCTTTTGAATGTATGTAAATATGTTTTATTTCTATGTTAATATTGATTGATTTATTTGAATGCCAAGCTTCTAGGAATTCCTTAGTATTTTTGGATTTAGCGGTAGTCTAGGATGCTCGCAGTTTTCCAGTTGAAACTATGGTTGTCTGTCTATGTGTTGTGACATTAAGGAGTTTTCATTGTGTCTTCTGACTGGTTGTTGCTATCCATCGAAGTGTTCCTCTAGTCTTCTGTCCGTCTGCCCTACATAGTGGCTTTTATAGTCCTTAAACTCTGTGTTGTAGGTCATTCATAGTTTTTTTTTCATGGGCTACTGGATCTTTTGACTTACTTAAGAAGTTTTGGAGGACTTTAATTGGTTTGTGTGCTACAGTGATGCTGTGATTACACTAATTTCTTGTTGTTGTTTCTGAGATGTTTTTGATATAAGGTACTGTTATCTTTTCATAGCTTGTGTTGTTCGTGCTGTAGTGCATTCAGGTTGTCAGGCATGTTCTGATAAAGTTGTGTGGGTATCCATTTTGTTGGCAGACATTGTATAGGCCAGTGATGGCTAACCTTTTTGCCATCGAGTGCCGGGGGGGGGGGGGGGGGGGAGGTTCGCATGCATGTGTGCTTACACCCAAAATTCTATGCGCCCTGCCCCACGCATACACGTGCGACTCCCCTTCCTCATCCCCCACTCCTGGCATGCGATGGCCCGGTAGGCCTGTTGTTCTCTCTCCCCTGGCTCCAGATCCTCTCTATGCATCTGGGGAGGGCAAAAACAGCCTTCTCCACCCCGTCGGAGGTCCTCCAGAGGCCCAAAATGGCCTGTTTCCCAACTTCCGGTTGGACAGGAAGTGACTTTTTTGCTGTACCCAGCTGAGTCTCTGGATTCTCTGGAGCCAGGTGAGAAAGAAAAATGGGCCTTCCCCACCTCCCCCCCAGGCCCTCCAGAGGCAGGAAGCAGCCTGTCTCCCTACTTCTGGTGGGCCCAGAAGGCCCGAAAATCAGTTGGCCGGCTCGCACATGCATGCCAGAGCTGAGCTGGCATGCCCACTGATATGGCTACATGTGCCACCTGTGGCACAGATGCCATAGGTTCGCCATCATGGGTATAGGCTGTCTGTTTCCTTTTTCTGGTGTTCTGGGCAGTGGTGGGCTGCAACTGGTTTGACAACCAGTTCTATGAGTGCGCGCTTCGCTGTGCTGTGCGTATCAGCTTTGCCGCGCAAATCAGCTGAGCCAGAAAGAAGGAAATATAGGACAGGATAGGGTGGGGGCAGGTGGGCAGGGACAGCTGATCATCGGAACTACCGGTTCGCTAGAACCGGTCAGAACCGGCAACAGTCCACCACTGGTTCTGGGTAGTGGTGAAATCTAAAATTTGTTACTACTGGTTCTGTGGGCGTGGCTTGGTGTGTGGGAGGTAATGTGACTGGGTGGGTCTGGCCAACTTTTTTTTTTTAACTTTTAAAATAATTTTTTCTACAACCTCTTTGGCCGAAGAGGTTGTAAAAAATGCTTTTAAAAGCCTCTAACGATTAGGCAACTCAGCTTGTATCGTCAGAGGTTTTTAAAAGCATTTTTTCTACAACTTCTTCGGCCGAAGAAGTTGTAGAAAAAATGCTTTTAAAAGCTTCTGAGGCTTTTTTTTTTTTACTTTTAAAAGCATTTTTTCGGCCGAAGAAGTTGTAGAAAGCATGCTTTTAAAAATAAATTTAAAAAAGCCTCTGATGATCACGCAGCTCAGCTGGGCATTGGGGTGGGGGCAGGGATTTTTGCTACCGGTTCTTTGAACCACCTGCCTCCTTCGCTACTGGATCGGGCGATCCGGTCTGAGCTGGGAGCATTTCATCCCTGGTTCTGGGTACATTTGTATCCGCTGAATATTTTTTTTATAATTTGGGAGGTTGGGTTGTTACAGCACTTGGTTAATGTAGGTTGTTTTTCAATAGATTTATGTTGCCATCCTCCTCCTACGCATCTATGGATGCTCAAAAATACACAAGTTGATGTCCGTGTGTCTTAAATTGCTAAGTTTGAGAAATAGTGCTCAATCTAATCTATTCTAATCTAATCGGATCGGATCGGATCGGATCAAATCAAATCAAATCGGAGTGGAGTGGAGTGGAGTGGAATGGAATGGAATGGAATGGAATGGAATAGAATAGAATAGAATAGAATAGAATAGAATAGAATAGAATAGAATTGGAAGGGACCTTGGAGGTCTTCAAATCCAACCCCCTGCTTAGGCAGGAAACCCTATACCATTTCAGACAAATGGTTGTCCAATCTCTTCCTAAAAACTTCCAGTGTTGGAGCATTCACAACCTCTGGAGGCAAGTTGTTCCACTGGTTAATTGTTCTGTCAGAAAATTTCTCCTTAGTTCTAAGTTGCTTCTCTCCTTGATTAGTTTCCATCCATTGCTTCTTGTCTTGCTTTCAAGTGCTTTGGAGAATAGCTTGACTCTCTTTTCTTTGTGGCAACCCCGGAGATATTGGAACACTGCTATTATTTGTGGGAGTTTGTATGTTGGCAGAGCAACTGCTAACTCTCTCTGGATCAAATTCTTTGCAGTATTAAATGACAGTGCAGGTCCATACGGAGCAAGATACGGAGTAACTGTCTTACGTGAAGGATATCCATTAATCACACCACAGGTATCCTGTAAAATGCAAAAGGATCACTGCAGCTATGAACATCTCTCGAATGCACTATCAGTATTAAAAAGTGGAGCTCATCACGGGTGAGCATTATCAGTGGATGAGGGGAATATATATATATATTGTTAGCTCAAAGGCTGTCATGAAGTACATAAATAAAAGATGGTTAAAGTTTTACCTCTCATTGATTTGAGGGAAGAAGTACCAGCAGCTTCTCTTTCCTAAGTGACGCTTTTAAACAGGATGTTTGTGGGTGAGGGGACCCCAAAGCCAAAATGAAAGCCATCAATGTGTGATTACAACCCTTTTTTATATGCTTCACCATCTGGACTTTGGGGGACCCCCTTCCGAGACCCCCTTCTTTTAAATTAGACCATGCCATGTGGTAAAGTGGGGAAGGCATATTTGTCTCGTGGGTATCATTTTTAGGGAGAGATCCAGTAGTGGGTTTCAAATCCTGTTGCTACCGGTTCACTATCGGTAGTGCGTGGAGCTTCTGTGCATGCACAGAGTATTTTTGATGACGTTTGGGCAGGTGGGTGGAGCCTCCCGGCTACTGGTTCACCCAAACCAGGGTGAACCAGGATCAACCCACCACTGGAGAGATCCTGGGGTGCACAGCTTTATTCTGCAGAATGAGAAGGGCTCCCAAACACATTGGCCTCAGCCAATGATTTATATGCAGCCCAGCACACCGTTGAAGTGGTTCTAAGCAGCTTACAAAACGATAAAAAAAGATAATGTAAAAACAATTAAAATTAATGAGGATTAAATAGAAACTAAAAAACCAAGACAACAGGTGATATAGGGATCGGGTTCTTTTCTCTTCCCCACTTCCAGCATAAAGCAGGCCCAAAGTGGCCCAGGGCAGCTGGTAGAGTCAGGTTTTTAAGGCCCTTCTAGAAAACCAAAAGGGTAGGGGAATATTTAACTGCAGACTATTCCAAAGAGCAGAGGCCAGAGCAGAAAAGGCTCTTCTCTTGGACCCTGCCAGCTGAAGTTCCTTGGCAGACGAAGTCCATAACAAGCTTTCTCTGCTGGAGTGAGTGGGATGGCCCAGTCCTATTGGGGCAAGATGGCTCCCCAGATACCCTGTTTATCATAATATTAAAGTATTGTAGCTTATGTATATAAAAGGTAAAGGTTCCCCTCGTACATATGTGCTAGTTGTTCCTGACTCTAGGGGCTGGTGCTCATCTCCGTTTCAAAGCTGAAGAGCCAGCTCTGTCCGAAGATGTCTCTGTGGTCATGTGGCCGGAATGACTAAATGTCAAAGGCTCACAGAACACTGTTACCTTCCCACCAAAAATAGTGGTCCCTATTTTTCTACTTGCATATTTTACATGCTTTCGAATTGCTAGTTTGGCAGAAGCTGGGACGAGTAACGGGAGCTCACCCCGTTACGCGGCACTAGGGATTCGAACCACTGAACTGCCGACCTTTTGATTGACAAGCTCAGTGTGTTAGCCACTGAGCCACCGCATCCCTTATGTATATACTTTATAATAATTGATAATATTAAATAATAATATGAAGTGATTAATAAATGTTAACATCTATCTTGGCTTGGCTGTCCTTTTATGGAAACCGAATTCAGAATCTCAAATAATATTGTTGCATCACTAATGAAAGAGAAACGTATTGTCAGCATTAAAAATGTAATTAAAAATGAATTTTGTATTTCCATACAGGCTGCTCTGTAAAGTAGGATGAACGAACTTCAAACTTTCAAGACGCTTTCATTAAGAGTTATCATTTGGTCATATCTGAGTTCTAAATAGGACTCGTTGGTTTTTTCCTTCAGATTCCTGCCTATGTTTCCCCCTTAACCTTTCTTCAATTCAGCAGCTTATTTTAGGTTTAAAAAAAGGCATTTCCCTATAAATAATCATAATAATTTATAATTCAATAAATTGTGAGTCAGAAACCCTCAGGGATCTATTAGGAAAGTCAAATCTGCTCTTTGCACTGTCCTGCTGTGAACTCTGTTCGTTGGGGGGTTACAGTGCTTATTCTGAGTTTGATTAAAACAGCCTCCAGTAAATGGAGCCATCGTACAATATTCAGTTTTCCTTATCACCGAAATACCAACCAAGTCCTCTAATGGTTCTGAGATGAAAATTGAGACCTTTTAAATATTCACTCCTTCTTTTCATATTAAAAATCTGCTTCAGTGAACTTTCTTTAAAATTAGCAAAACTCACTTTGTCAAATTTCTGAAAAGGTCTAAAAAGGCCTCCCCCCCCCATAATTTTTATAAAGATGCTGTCACATATATATATTGCATGTATACATGTATGTATTTTTATGATTTCTAATCTGCCATTCATAGAATGCTCATGGTACTTGTGATAAAATGGTGGCTTATTACTTTATCAGATTAAAAAAATGGAAAAAAAAATTATCAGTATAAAAAATGGAAAGAGGGACATATAATCTGAAACAGAATACCAGCAAATAGCCCGAATCTGCAAGAACGAAGTCAGGAAAGCTAAGGCTCAGAATGAACAAACACTTGCAAAAAAAGGGGAAAAAATAATTTAAAAAGTTTCTTTCAACATGTAAGAAACGAGAAAAAAGTCAAGGAAATGATCCGTCTACCAACAGGAGAAAATGACAAGGAAGTGATGGGGAGCATGGAGAAAGCAGACCGCTTAATTCATTCTTTGCATCTCCCTTTGGAGCAATCTTGAGCTTCTTTCTCACTGTTTCCCTTCTTTCAGGGCTAAGCTGCTTTTGCATTTTTATTTCAATGTAACTGTGAGCTGTGGTGGCGCAGTGGTTAGAATTCAGTACTGCAGGCTACTTCTGCTGGCTGCTGGCTGCCTGCAATTTGGCAGTTCAAATCTCACCAGGCTCAAGGTTGACTCAGCCATCCATCCTTCCGAGGTGGGTAAAATGAGGACCCAGATTGTTGGGGGAAATATGTTGACTCTGTAAACTGCTTAGAGAGGGCTGTAAAGTACTGTGAAGCAATACATTAGTCTAAGTGCTATTGCTATCTCTATACTCTTCTACAATTAGGTTTTAGATTCTGCCACATTTTTTGCTTGATTGAAACTTGTTTTCTAAATATGGCTATTAATTTCTTGCTAGTTTTAGCCCCCAAGAAATTGCTGATGTTTTCTGAAGGGAGGTCTCACATGGGTTTGGAGGATTAGCCTGGCTAAGTGGCTCAGTGCCTAAGACGCTGAGCTTGTAGAGCAGAAAAGTCGGCAGTTCGGTGGTTCGAATCCCTCATATAAGTCTCCTGCATGAGCAGGGGGTTGGACTAGATGACCTCCAAGGTCCCTTCCAACTCTGTTACTGTTATTACTGATTATGGCACTGTTGAGGTTGAAATCGCTTCGCCTAGGGGACAAAAAATATTTCTCAGGTTTTGCAGAGGTTTCATGCACCATTTGATTCCTTAAGAAGCCTGGCCTACTTTTGCAACAGGGTCTCAAACCAATGAAAGTTGTGCACCCACATTTTACCACAGAGCAGTGTTTCTCAACCTTGTTGACTCCCAGTTGGGTGGATGGACCCCCAGAGTTCCTTAGTCAGCAAAGCCAATGCTGAGAATTCTGGTATTGAAGTCCACATACTTCCTTCACATGTCCAGGCTGAGAAACACTGATTTAGAGTAATAGGCAGTGTGAGACACCCAAATTAACCATCAAGATTTATGGCAGAGCAGAAACTTGATCCCAGCCTTCCCAGGTGGTGCCAGAAATGAAAGACATTTAGTCATTCCGTACGTCCTTCTTTGAGGATAATTTCACCCCAAGTTTCTTTCCGACCGCATTACTTTAAGTGATGTCTCACCTGAAGGTTAATCACTAAATGGCAGGCAAGACTCCAGCAAACTTGGCTTTTCTCCCTCCACTAAAGGAAATGAAAATTAATTACTAGCTATTAAGGCTTGGATCCAACTTGTTTTTGCTAGAATGTGCTGGCGGATGGCCTCCAAAACAACACAACAGGAGGGGAAGGTTCAAGAGCAAAAGGAACTGGTGAGAAAGAGAAGGAAACGGAATGAATCATTAAAGATGTGGGAAAGGAAGGTTATTTATTCATTATATTAACTATAGCTCAGATTTATGATATATGCAGAGAGGGATGCCCATCCTACAAATATTTAGGATTAAAGGATGGACATGGGCTTTGATGTGTACAATTATCATGTTGCCAGTGTAGCAATTGGACTTATGGGTTTTGATGACACAGTGTCCTCAAAAAGAAAAATGCCCCAAACTTGGTTTTTTTTATACTCCTTACACTAGAAATGTGGGCTGATAGTGTGAAATGTCACAGCCAAGCATTTCCTTACAGTGCATACTTAATATCCGAAGGTTAAACCTTCTGCTACCAAACTCAGCTCTTCTCATTCTCTCTCATTTTCATAATTAACTGTAGCAGTTCCTGTCCATACAAACCCGACAATATTAATCAGATCTTAATCATGAGAAAAACTGAATCTACAGTGGGGCAGGGGTGCTATTCAGCAGGTTCTGACTGGTTCTGGAGAACTGGTAGCGGAAATTTTGAGTAGTTTGGAGAACTGGCAAATACCACCTCTGGTTGGCCCCAGAGTGGGGTGGGAATGGAGATTTTGCAGTATCCTTCCCCTGCCACACCCACCAAGCCACGCCCATAGAACCGGTAATAAAAAAAATGGAATTCCACCACTGCAGTGGGGCTAATGTATAATGTACACTACAGTTTGGGGGGGGGGGCAACTGTGGCCCCTTTATGACCTGTAGACTTCAACTGAGCATGGCTGGCTCAGGAATTCTGGGAGTTGAAGTCCACGGATCGTAAAGGGGCCATAGTTGCCCATTCCTGCTGTAGATGATTACGTGAGTGTGACCACCTAAAATGGTATGTGGGGATGACTTTGGGAGACAGGTAGTAGATCTGCAGACTAGACAATGGTTAGGCAAACAGCAGCTAACTCCACAGAAGAACTAGGGGCATGGCAAATGACTCAGAAGAGACCCCCTCTAATTCCTTGGGCTGTAAAGATGAGGGAGGGAAGGGAAATGTACTTTCAGATTTGCAAGTTTATTGTCAGCCTTCTCTTCTCTCCTGCTTGCTTGTGTCTCTGAATGAGAAATACGGACAGGATATCACAATTAAAGTTGTTGCTGAACCATGCTACATTATTTGCTATGCCAAAACCTGTGGCAGATCTTCCCGATTCTTTTTGAGATGAGGCACTTCAGAAGCAAAAAAAAAAAAAAAAAAGGACCAGCAAAGCTTCTTCTCTGCTTTCTATTTTAATTGCCATACTTGCATGGTTTAGTACCATACAAAGAAACAATTGCTGCCCTCCGTCCATGCATGTTCGAAATTGCAATGCACGCAGCCCACTTTCCCTACGAATTACATTTATGGCCTGCACTATCGAAGCTATTAAGAAGCAGACCTAGAATGAAGGCAAAGTCATTGCTCAGAGCAGAAGCCCCATGAATATTTCATTGGCAAGATAAAAAGAGCAGCTAGAAATGGGTGGGGTGAGTGAGGCACTGTTATCTGGCACGGTTGGAACAGAATTTGTTCTTCCTATCATTCATTTTCCTTCTTCTTAGAGCAGGGTTACCAAATCTCCTTCTCCTTCTTCTCCCCCTCCCTTCTCCCTCATCTCCTTAGGGTTAGGTACTCAAAGTCATGGCCAAAAGCTAATGCTGAGGATAGAGTCTTAGTGGTTTTCTAAGGAAAGAAGCATTGAGAGCTTTTTCTTTGGAGTAGTTTGTGGACCACAGTAAAATACATGGGAAAATCCTATTAACAAAGAAAATGAATCTATGGATAGATTAGGGTTAGGGTTAGGGTTAGGGTTAGGGTTAGGGTTAGAGATAGAGATAGAGATAGAGATAGAGATAGAGATAAGGTTAAGATTAGGGTTAGGGTTAGGGTTAGGGTTAGAGTTAGAGTTAGAATTAGAGATAGAGATAGAGATAGGGTTAAGATTAGGGTTAGGGTTAGGGTTAGGGTTAGATTTAGGGTTAGGGTTAGGGTTAGGGTTAGGGTTAGGGTTAGAGTTAGAGATAGAGATAGAGATAGGGATAGGGATAGAGATAGGGTTAAGATTAGGGTTAGGGTTCAGGGTAAGGTTAGGGTTAGGGTTAGGGCCATGACTCCAAGTAGACTTAACCTAGCCCTAATACTAGATTCAATTCATTAACAATGGGATTTTCCCATGTATTTTACTGTGGGCCCACAAACAACTTCTAAAGAGAAGGTCCCAATGTCTCTTTCCTTAGTTTCCTTAGAAAACTTCTAAGAATCTATCCCTAGCATCAGTTTTTGGCCATGAGTCCATGTAGATCTAACTGTAACCCTAACTGTAACCCTATATTCAATTAATTGAAAATGGGATTTCCACATGTATTTTACTTTGGGCTCACAAACAACTTCGAATGAAGTTGTCAATATTGTCTCTTTCCTTAGAAAATCTCTAAGAATCTACCCTTAGCCACAGTTTTTGACCATCATTCCAAGTAGATCTAACCCTAACCCTAGATTTATTTTAACTGGCAATGCAATTTTCTTAGATTAGTAATGCATTGCCAAGCTAGTCAATATTATTTGGCTTTGGTTAGAGCAATCTCCAATCAGGCAAGTAATTACTCTTCCGAGCTACTTGTGGAGGGCCATTATTCAATATACTGTAAGTGGATTGGAGACTGGAAGCATCAAAATCAAATAAATAAAAAGAATGGACAAACATTTTCACCTTGATATCTGATTTGGCATTGGTGTGACATGCAAGATTCACAGTCAACCTGATCAAACAAGCTTTGATTTAATTCAACTCAAATGCAATGTAGAAAATGCAATTAACACAACCTCTCATATATTTAGTATCGTCCTCTTTCTATTAGATTAAAATTTTGAGATTTACATCTACTTTGGAAGAATGAGCTGTGGTGGCACAGTGTTTAGAATGCAGCATTGCAGATTAACTCTGCCCACTGCCAGGAGTTCAATCCTGACTAGCTCAAGATTGACTTAGCCTCCCATCTGTCCAACATCTATAAAATGAAGACCCAGATTTTTGGCCTATTGTGCTTTATAATGTAAACCTCAGCCAGCCAGCTAGATAGGGCTTCAAAATCTGAATCATTAAAATCTGAATAGCTATTAAATTATAGAAAAGAAATAGGCTAGATTGAAACCTGCTAAACCAGGTTTAATCATAGCCCATTCAAATCATAGCAGCATGGTTCAGACATCAAACTGAGCCATAAACTATGGTTTATAAATTACAGCAGATCAAACTATTGAGTCTGAACCAGTGGTGAAATCCAATTTTTTTACTACCAGTTCTGTGGGCGTGGCTTGGTGGGTGTGGCAGGGGAAGGATACTGCAAAATCTCCATTCCCACTCCACTCCAGGGGAAGGATATTGCAAAATCTCCATTCCCACCCCTCTCGGGGGCCAGCCAGAGGTGGTATTTGCTGGTTCTCTGAACTACTCAAAATTTCCGCTACTGGTTCTCCAGAACCTGTCAGAACCTGCTGGATTTCACCCCTGGTCTGAGCTGCAAAATCTAGACAATCATTTGAGGGCAGCAAAGAGATAGTTTTCTCTTTGCTGTCATGTGGGTTTTTGCTGCCTAAATCTGGTGGTCCTGGCTATACCACTCCCTAAACTGAAACCAAGCAAAGCTCAGTACAGTTTATCAGGATGCTATAGCAGAATCCAGGCAGAAGGGCTCCAGTGTCACCTGGAGATGCCAGGCATTCAATTTTGCGCTTTCTGCATGCAAAGCAACGACTTTCTTCCTTGGATCAAAAGTAATAAAAGCTTCCTCCCCGATATTGACATATTTGTGACCTACTTTCTGCTACTTGCTCTTCTACCCATCACTTGTTTGACCCAGAGAGCTCCAAATGCCCAATTCTCCATCACTGCATCTTAATATACTCTCTTTTCATAGAGACAGGGCTTCCTTAAATAGAGCCCTCTCCTCCTGCAAGCCTGTTGAAAAAGATTTTCCTTCCTGATTTATGTAGGGTGTTTGGAGGTTTTATGATTGCCATTTACCGGTTTATTTGGGGATTTTAATTCATCTGCTGTGATTTACCACACTCCTCAGCAGCAGCGCACCAAGCTGCCACTGATGCTGCTGCAATGTTCAACTTCTATGAATGCAAAGAAAACCCAGCAGCTTTTTGTTTCTAAGTAAAAATGAGAGCATCCCCCCCCCCACCGCTCCCTGGAGGAGGTAGGGGGAATGGAGATGGTGAGAAAAATGCTCAGCAAATAATTCTACACTCTGAGATGCTTGTGAAGGGAGGGTGCCTTTCTGTAAAAGGCAAGATTAATTATGTGAATAATAGCACACCCTGGGAATTATGTACTAAACAGCAGTTTATAAAGTCACCAAATAAACAAGTATGAATAAGGCACCTGTCCCTAATTCACTTTCCAAAGTTCTTTTAGAATAACAGAGTTGGAAGGGACTTTGGAGGTCTTCTAGTCCAACCCCCTGCTTAGGCAGGAAACCCTACACCACTTCAGACAAATGGCTATCCAACATCATCTTAAAAACTTCCAGTGTTGGAGCATTTGCAACCTCTGGAGGCAAGTTGTTCCACTGATTAATTGTTCTAACTGTCAGGAAATTTCTCCTGAGTTTTAAGTTGCTTCTCTCCTTGATTAGTTTCCACCCATTGCTTCTTGTCCTACCCTCAGGTGCTTTGGAGAATAGCTTGACTCCCTCTTCTTTGTGGCAGCCTCTGAGATATTCAGGCTTAACTGTATGACCAGGTGTTCAAGGGGTAGAAAGGCACACGAACTGAAATAGTAAATAATAAACTCTGTTACACAATAAGGTGGTAATTTTATAGGCCTTTACCTGGAAGTAAGTTACAATGACTTAAAACAGTGTTATTGGCTGGCTGGGGAATTCTGGGAGTTGAAATACACACATCATGAAGTTGTCAAGTTTTTTTTTTAAAAAAAACCATTATAGGATTTTACACAGGAGTAATTCATACCGAACTTGGCAAAACAGTGTCTAGAACAGTGCAAGTCTTGTTTGCTACTTCAGTTTTCTAATTTGCTCATTTAACTTCTTGCTTGTTTAAATTTCTATTGCTCCCTTTTGCAATAGAATTTCTTGTTCTCCCTTAGATTGTACACACATGCATATCTCTTATTTGATGTCCTGCATGTATGAAAGTACATCAAAAGGCACCTAGCTCTGTTCCCACATTCTTAAGTGAGAAGTGGGGGATTTCATGTATTGTAGGAATACTAAAAAAAAAGGACCAGTTGAACAAGGCATTGGAGCTCCAGAGGATTAGATTTTGTTCCAGATAGACTAAGATGAATTCTACCACAGTAGTATTGTAGAAACTCCAAATCTCAGTCAGTTGTTCTGTTTTGCCTACTGTCCTGCTAGTGGTTCAAATACACAGTTGCTATGGTAGTTCAATTTATTCAAGGCCAAAGAGACAACAACAGTCAGAGCATACAAATCAAAACAGACTCATGAAAAAAATGCTTGCTTGAATAGTTAGCTTTTAAAAAATAGCATAGAAAATAGTCCAAAGTCAGTCCAATATTCCAAGAGTTGGATTAGGGGTCAGACAGTCCAGAGGTCAGAATTTCAGATGCAGAATCCACATGATTTGTCATGCAAGAGCCAGAGATAAGACAGTTGTTTCCAGCAAAGGAACATGGATCAGGATTGCCTCAGCAGCCAGCTTTCATTAACAAAGAGATTTACTTCCTTCTTGGCAAGAAATCTCTCTGTTCTACTCTCCTCTTTACTTACTGTGTGCAGGGGCTGGGAGGTTTATGTCATTCTTATCTGACTGCTACAGCTGTCCAGGTAGTGCCTGTTTTTGATCAGCCTCATGTGGTTCTTGGCTTTGTGTTTCCTGAGGTTGACATTACATAGGTTCTGCTGGAGTCACTTCTTCACAGTTAGGGTCAGTACATGAGTCTTGACTCATAACATATACCTGGTCTTTCAAGAAAAGAACAAGTGAGAAAAAGAGACTGAAAAGGAAAATATCTCCATCACAATGAAGGCTGGTCACACAAAACATATCTCTCAAACACTAATTGATTTTTATGGTCAAATCCAGAGGTGGGCTGCTGGGGGTTCACAGGGGTTTGGGAGATTCTCTAGCTAAGATTCTGTGCAGTTCAGAGAACCCCCAAATCCCACTCCTGGCTGGCCCTGCCCACCCTGCTCTGCCCCTCCCAAGAGTCCCCATGCGGTCCATTTTGGATGCAGGTAAGTGCAGGGCACGCGTGGAGGCTTGGGGAGGGTGAAAAATGGGCCTACCAGAAGTTCAGGAAGGCTGGGAATGGTCCGTTTCTGGTCTCCAGAGCCTGGGGAGGGCATTTTGCTTTCCTGGAGGCTCAAGGAAAGTCTCCGGAGCCCAGAAAGGGCAAAAAGCACTCCCCACCATGGTTCAGGAGGCTGACTAGGCCACACCCACCATGGCCACACCAACCCAGCAACCCCTTGCTAAAATTTTTGAAGCCCACCCCTGGTCAAATCACACCTACTGCTGTCTGTCCAGCCAATGAGGAAGGAGATAATATTGGTATGAAGTCTTGCCAATATTCTCCTGATGCACAGGTTGATGGGATAGTAGGTCTTATCTGGACAAAGTGGCTGAGGGCTTTTGATTGCCAAAATGAAGTTTATGAATGCATTTAGTGTGGCCGAAAGGTACTTTTTCAAGAGGCAACTGGACTTTCTAGTTTTTCTTTGGAGACATTTCGCTTCTCATCCAAGAAGCTTCTTCCGTTTTGCTTCTCATCTAAGAAGCTAAAAAAGCTTCTTGGATGAGAAGTAAAACATCTTCAAAGAAAAACCAGAAAATCCAGTTGCCTCTTGATAAAGCACCTTTGGGACAACCATGACCTAAATGACCGAGAATCTCCATAGGCATTTAGGGTGACTTTCTGCTGCCAAAACCCACCCACAAAATTTTATTGGGTCATTGGCTGGTTGAGTTAATACTGTCCTGTATACAAAAATGTTTCTTTTAAAAATATGCGATCCATTCAATCACCTAATTGAAGTAATGCAACGTTGAATCTGGAACAAAGAGCCTAGCAGTTGAAGACATGAATATATTCCAGATATCTTACTTCTTCCCTATAATATCTTCCTGTTCCACCTTCCGGACATTTATAAATTTAATAAAATAAAATAAATAGGAAGGTGACATGCTGTAGAAGACTAACTTCTTCTATTTCAATAGCTATGTTTGTGCCACACAAATATCTCACTTAAGCAAGGTACCCAGAGGATGGAGACAAAGCAGCCAAGATGGTTGAAGATCTAGCTATTTGTTTATGTATGTGACATGCACGGTGCTCATAATAAAAGGATCCAGTTTCAAATGAACTATTGTGGCCACCATCTTTTGACCATATCCTGTGGACTCCTTTATTTAAAAGTTCTAATTGAAGAAGGAGGTCACCAATTCACCTTCCAGTTTATGGGTATTATGACTAGGCTGTCAGCCCTGGAGGCCATCTTTTCTTTTGGATCTTCAGGGTTGCCACACTTAGTGCTGTGGGAAAGTGGGACGGGGGTTGTATAGAGTTGGTAGAGTTATTTAGCCATAACAATATTCTTTTCTCTGAGAGTCAAGGACATTTTCTCTGAGAGTCAAGGATGCACCTGGAGTGGCGTGATTGGGAGGCATCTCCAGTTGGGACAGTGGATTGATTGGATCATGTGATGGACATGTGGGTGCAGGGGAAGGGACTTTGACTTTCTTTTGGGTGGGGAAAACCCAAGAGATTTCAGATTCGGGTTTTCCCAGATGTGCCAATATGACATCTCCAATAAAATGGATCTTTGAGGAACTGATTGCCTCGGAGTCTTACTTGGTTGGGGGCAGTGGTGAAATCCAATTTTTTTTCCCTACTGGTTCTGTGGGCATGGCTTGGTGGGTGTGGTGTGACTTGGTGGGCGTGGCAGGGGAAGGATACTGCAAAATCCCCATCCCACTCCATTCCTGGGGGAAGGTTATTGCAAAATCTCCATTCCCACCCCACTCTGAGGCCAACCAGAGGTGGTATTTGTCAGTTCTCCGAACTACTCAAAATTTCTGCTACCGGTTCTCCAGAACCTGTCAGAACCTGCTGGATTTCACCCCTGGTTGGAGGTGTTACTTGGAAGCCTGACATAGGCAAGCCCTGATGGCATCTATTTTATAAGTGTATCTACCGTGTATTCCAAATTCCCAAAGTGTCCTGGGCCAAAAGATTTCTTGTTTCTGAACTAAGCCAAAATGTGTTTAACTGTTACTTGCTTACATTTGACTGGCTATATAAAACCAAAGCTGTCTGTTGGCCTTATTACTTCTTAGAGGCTTTCCTAAAAGAATATAATTGGTGTCTTTTATAAATAGGATGCTGGCCTAGACTGAATTTTGCTCTGATTCAACACCGTTCTTACAGCGTGAAATCTCTTTGCTGACATTCATCTCCTTAACTGATATCTTTGCATTTGGTTTTTAAAAATATCGGACAGTTTCCTTATTAGCCTCATCCTTGTTCACAGACATCAATGGCACAAATCTGCAGTAAAACGGGAAGTTTCAGAGTTTCCTTCTTGATACTGGAAGCATCTATTCAACCAGTTAAGCAAATAAAACACTACTCAAGGTGAAGTTACTGTTCAACTCCTGTATTGTAATTGCCATTGTTCATTGGCTGAAGGCTGACCTTATATAGTCAAAACAGAACCATCCATCAGTAAACCACATGAAAATTATAACCTGCCCAGGAAAAATCCAGGTTTTTTTCTGCTAAGTGCAAATGAATAAATATAATATATATATATATATATTTTAAAAAAACAGTTCTTAGAAAATTTCATGTGCTCGGAAAATAGCTATTCTTATTTTTATTTATTTATAAAATTTATTGAATGGAATTTATTTCATTCTTATTCTGATTTTGCATTCTTGTTTTAATATTCTATAAGCTGCCTGCTGCCTGGTTGGTTTCAGGCGGTCAGATAAATGTCATAAATAAATAATTTAATAGATAAAATGGAATATTTTATAGAGAGTGGGGGAAAATGATGGAAAGCAATTCTGAGAAGGGAGCCCAGCTGCCTGTAAGATTCCTTAAATTCAGTTTAATATAGCAGAGCTGCAAAATCCGGATAAGCACCAGATGTGCCAGCCAAGGAATGCAGAACAGTTTGATTCTTTCCTCCCCTCTGGTGGCCAACCAGAGTTTTGCAGATGGTTCCATATCCTGCTAGAAGTCCCAAATGTGCTTTTTCAGGAAGGATTTATACTCTTTGCAGATCCTTCCGTTCCCCACCATCCAATCAGAGCCAAAGAAGCTTCTTGGATGAGAAGTGAAACGTCTTCAAAGAAGAAGACAAGAAAGTCCAAAAAAAAGCACCTTCGGGACATCCATAACCTGGATGACTGAGAATCTCTACAGACTTTTATCCCGCTAGAAGCAAGTCACACTGCACGTTTTAATAATGCCACTCTCTCATATGGACTATTACGTGTTATTTATACCAGAACTACTGAAAAAGACAGAAGCCAGTTTGTTTTGCTTTTGAAAATATAGTCTTCCATTTGCCGCTTTAAAAATCATATATATATATATTATACCAAATTTATATTTCGCTGATAAAGAAATAAAGGGAGACTAGTATAGATCTATTTCAAGCTATTGAATCCAGGTAAGGGTATGGCTAGCTGATGAGAGCTAAATAGCTTGAAATAGATCTATACTAGTCTCCCTTTACTTCTTTATCAGCAAAATATAAATTTGGTCTCTCTCTCTCTCTCTCTCTCTCTCTCTCTCTCTCTCTCTCTCTTTCTCTCTCTCTCTCTATGTCTTCACATACACATACATACATACACATACATGCACAGACATACACACAGAGAGAGAAATTCTATTCTATTCTATTCTATTCTATTCTATTCTATTCTATTCTATTCTATTCTATTCTATTCTATTCTATTCTATTCTATTCTATTCTATTCTATTCTATTCTA
>WNWU01000013.1:10123290-10150899 GCA_012654045.1 Ptyas mucosa
TGGAGAAGGGCGGCATATAAATCAAATTTAAAAAAACAAACGAACAAACAAACAAACTCATTAAAAAACATTGAGATCTTCATAGGTATTACCAGGGATGGGATTCAGAAATTTTAGCAACCGGTTCTCTGCCAGTTTGCTGGGTGGGCGTGGCCATGATGGACGTGGCTTACTTGGCCTCCTGCACATGGGAGGGGGGATGTTTTTGCCCTCCCCAGACTCCAGAGGCTTTGTTCGAGCCTCTGGGAGGGCGAAAACAGCCTCCCCCGGGCTCCAGAGGCCAGAAACATGCCTGTTTTCAGACTTCTGGTACTTCCAGTAGGCCCGTTTTTCGCCATTCCGGAGCCTCTGCATAGGTCCTTCACTTATCTGGCATCCAAAACAGGCTGCGTGGAGACTCCTGGGAGGGGAGGGGTGGAGTGGGTGGGGTCAGCCAGTCCTTGCAGCAGCCGGTTCGGTGAACCAGATTAAAATTAACATCCAGTTTGCCCAAACTGGTCCATACTGGCTAAATCCCACCCCTGGGTACTACCTTAAAGTTCCACCTGTACTGGTTAATTAGATTCATAGTTTGCTTTTCTTCTAGGAATGAGATAGAGGCAACATGCTCATATATAGGTCCACTTTTCTTTAGGTAGGGAGTGCTAGAACTTGGACTAGAATTTAAGTCACCTGTGTCATAATCCAGCCACTACATGGTTGTGTACAGCCAACACATGATGTCATTTTATACGTCACCCTTAATGGAATCTCCTTGTCTACCAGTTTTGCACAAGGAGAATCCTTGCTGAACATTATGGTAGCTATTGTTATAGGAAAACCATGGATCTCAATGTAGGTCAGAGGTAGAGGCAGAATTGACATAACATGCTAAGCTTGGTTACTGATAATCATATTTGGTAACTTTACAAGTTATACTAAGTTAACCTATTTGTTTACTTCATTGGATTGTATGTATCCAGAAAATGGATAATTCTTTAACTGGTTAAGCATGTTATGTGAGTACCACTCAGTTGACACATATGTCTTTGGTCTTCCAAATGTTGTGAGACTCAACTCTCATCAGTTAAATGGCCATCAGCCAATGGTCCTATTTGCACAATATGCTTAACTGGATGATAAGGGGGTTACATGTCCTGGGAAACATGTCCTAGATCAGTTCATTGGTCTAGCTAATTCATCTAGAACAATGCTCCCCAAATCTGAGTAAATTACCCACATAAAAATTACCTGGATAAAAGTGGTTTTGTTTGGGTAATGATACTTTTTACAATAGAGATATTTGAATTGACTTAAAGATTGCCATGCGTACTAAAATATATTCAGAAATCTTCCATAGTATTCCTGTTAAAACAAAAATCAGTGAAATTATCAATGGCAATTGGCTGAAATGACAAATATCATTCAGTGATATTGTTTTTATAATTCAGATAGTCCTTGGGTTATGACCAAAGTTATAATGATGCAGAAGGAAGGAATATATGACCAATCCTTGAATTTTGGGGTAATGAAGGAAAATGTTTGGGAAGAACTGATCAAGAGGGTGGTAGTGATATTTCTGGTACATGCAAATTGCTTATCTGAATTTGAATTAGGCATTCCAAGAATAATGATTAAATCCTAGAGAGTGGGCCTTTCAAGACATTGATCTTTATGGTCATTTTAATCACTGCAAGGTCACAAGAAAGGGTGAAAATATGATTGCTGGCAGCAGTATCCATGAGAGAGTGAAAACAGACAAGATGATAGACCCAATGTCACAATGCCAGCCTCAGCTCTTTTGTATGTGTGCGTTATGTTGATGCATGACACCCTCTTCCCCATCGATGGTGTTAGCTACTGATCAACTGACCCAGTCATTTCATTGGCACATGAAGGGACCTGAATTGACCGAGGGAGGAGCTCATTTTGTAATGTGAACAGTTGGTATCTGTTGAACTGGGTCAAGCAGGAATTGACATGTTTTTCACGCAGGATAAATGAGATAGCCATCAAATTGCTTAGATGAGCTGTGTGGTCTGTTCCAGTGAAGCTATTCTAACTGTTTCACAATCCCTGGAAAGAACACCAGGAACATCCAGGCAAAGTGATGGACAAAATGCTTAGCAGAAAAGCTACAGTCTCCTCCTCCCACAAACATACATTCTGCACAACTCATACTTGAGAAATGTATTTTGCTATGAAAAGTTGTGACATTCATGAAACCAGTCGTTTTAAAACTGGATTAAGTAGGACAAAGAAAGAGCAGCCTTGTCTTCAACATGGGAATTTGAAGACTTCATTTCCCATAATTACCAGGTAGCATAACAACAGTCGCATTGATTGGGGGGTTATATGGAGGAGGTGTAGCCATCCATATTAGAAAGATGCTGGGTTACTAGAACTCATAGGCTTGCATGTTCAGAATGAAACGGAACCTCACTTCCTGGGGATCAGAAATGGACTGAGCTGATTCCATTGGGTCCCGCTTGTAAACTTCACAGAGTCATTCAGTGATGTGTTGGCCATCTTTGGGAGAGAACACATTAGATTATATGGTCCTCCAATCTGCTCAACCTGATCCTCATGTCATTAACTCAATAACTGCAATGGGCATCCCTGTTGCCATAGAAAGAAGCATCTGCCGTGTCTGTAGTATTTTCCTCGGGGACATCTGCAAACCAAGTGCTACACAGTCCTTGCTTAGTAGCTCTTATTTGACCAAATCAATCTTTCTGGAGTGGTAGCTAGTGGCATCTGTAGCAACAATGCCTAAATTGTTTGGTTCCTTCAAGCAAAGACACAATCCCATAAATTTCACCATTTTCTTTCTGCGTCGCATTTTGTCAATGTTAATGCAAGGAGGTAAGTCACACAGCACGATGTTGTCATGCAAGTCTCATCACTCCCCTTCTCCCCCTACCCTCTTGACTCCCATGATGGTACTATTGTTGTTGGCCTTCAGGAAAATTCAGAAGCATCTTATAATAGAGTCCAATGTGTAAACCTGAGATTAGAGCTTTATTCCCTGCATTAAAAAACTGATCAGGAGGAACAATTCATCACACAGTCACTACACACTACAGCTGGAGCCAAATGATTTCTTAACAGTCTCCATGCAATTCCCAGGGGAGTGGGGTGGGGGTGGGGTGGGAGATCTCTTAACAGCTTCTCAAGGGCAGGGCTCCTGTTTATTGTGATAGCAACTTCATTACTAGAAAAGCTCCATGGGGGTAATTCCTTCCTGAAGGGATTAAATTGATGTGTGACAAGCCAGACAACTGCAGATTGGTGGACAGAGGGTTGCATAATGAAAAATAGGATTGCTGCCCCTTGCCTGCCCTTGTAGCCTTCTTAGAGAATTGTGTTCCTTGTTCCCGCAATGACAAAGCTTGTTTTGGAGCTTTGAATCTGCCCTACAGGGAGGCAGATATATGGAAATACAGCGGAGTGCATGTTCGAGTCCCATGGCAAACTGAGATGGGGTACATCCAAGGCAAGCCTACAAACCCAGAGACAGCCCTCTTCCAAACCAGTTTCAATTATTTCATTCAGACTCAAAGGGGAGTCAGATTTTGCTAGCCAGTCCCTGATTAGTTTTCCAAGAATAATAGAGGTTGTTGGGTTTGTTTGTTTTTTTTGCCTGCTCTGCACTGCTCTGCATTAAAACTGACAGCCAATTATGCATAAGCGTCATCTTTCTTTTTCTATGAGTATTAGAACCGTGCAGATTCTTCACTTACAATTTAAATGTGGCGTTGTCATTTCCAAGATGGACTTGTGCATTCTAAAGTGGCCTAATACTGAATCAATTATTGGTAAGTTTGCCGAGTTCCGTGCTTCCGCTGTTTTGCATACTTTAATGTCTTCTCTCTCTCTCCCTCCTTCCACCACTGTAATATCTTGAAAATTAAAAGGGAAACATTTTAATAACATTTACAAAACTGTTCCGGGGATTGGTTAACATAATAGATGGCAGCCTATTCATGTTGTCTGTATGCTATTCCTTTTACCCTTCCGAAAACGTATTTTGAAAACCCTTATTCCTAAAAAGTTACATTTACATTAAATGCTTCCATATTGGAGCCAGTATTGGACAGTTGTTCTATCTGTTTTTTCTGTACTGTTTGGAAGAGTATTTAAGATGTTGACTTTATCCAGCATTGCTATGTAATAGTATTTAATATTTTGATTTATTTTAAAAGTTACATATGATTCTCTTTAGTAATTGGCAGATTTTTGGATATGGGCATGCAACTGAGTAAGTATTTTGAAACAGTTCCTGCATAATGGTATAACCTCCCTAGTAATATTTGATGGTTAAATGCAATCATGTTTCATATTTGAAAATATTTTATAGCTTGTGCGTTAGATGTTTCATGTGAGACAATGCGTGATTAGGTTTTATTTTATTTATTTTACTCTTGTCACTTTCCATGAATTTTCTTCCATCTTAGAATGTTTCCTTCTCTTCTTTAGGTCGCTGAAAATAGAGCTATGAAACAAAAATACCAATTTCACTCCATCCTAATAGCAAATTGTTCCTGCTTCACTTGTTTTTGAGATATTATCCAGTTAATCTAGAAGTTTGAAGGAGAGGAACTCAGGTCAGAGGATACAGAATGGATGAAAAAGAGAAAATGTTTTCATTGTCAGCCTCAGGCAAATCTTGAACTAGCAATGTGAGGAACGTTGAGAAAAGATTTAGCTGTTGGGCTACCAGCCAACTGTGCTAAAAGAGAAGAAGTATCTTCAGGGAGATGACTTATTATATTGGTAGAGGAGGAAAAAACCACTGTAGGGAGACAGACCGAATTTCTGATAGTTTGTGTCTATGAATAAAGTTCCAGGGATAAATGTTTTGTACCTCTCTATGAGGCACACATAATTATAAAATTGACTTTTGCAACCAGGCATCAAACCTGGAAGTCAGTCTTGTTTTAGTCTGTAGAGATTCTCAGTCATCCAGGTCATGGTCGTCCCAAAGGTGAAGAAAACATCTTCAAAAGAAAAAACAAGGAAGTTCAGTTGCCTCCTGGAAAAGCACCTTTGGGTCAGTCTTGTTTTAGGAAATGCCAGTAAGGTGGATGCTAACTTGCACCTCTACAACCTTTTCTACCTTGTGATCACACTAGAGGAAAAAAGCTCTATTTTAGTAAAAGGCCAGACTCTATACATTCTTGGGGGGGGGGATTTCTTCTATGATCTGAGTGACAATTCAATTTACTTTTAACTCACCCCATCATCCAATGTCTGATTTTGACACAGATACCAATTAGGACAAAAATATGCATGTAAATATAAGTCATAAATAGGTACCACTTCACTGGGAAGGTAACAGCGTTCTGTTGGCATATCATGCCGGCCACATGACTACTGTCTACCAAGTAACAGAATTGAATCCCTGCAAAGTGAGGGAGTGTTGGCTGGGTATGCATTGTTTCACAGTCTTTTCTCTTCTTCTGGTTAGAATCACAGGGGAACTTTCACGCAAAGAGTCAGGACCATGGACAGTTCCAAAGCAATGCTGGGCAAGAGCTCCAGGCAGTTGCAATTCAACAATGCTTTATGCCAGGGGTATCAAACTCGATTTAATTGAGGGACGCATCAGGGTTGTGTTTGACCTCAGGGTTGACCTCAGCTGGGCGTGGCCAGGGTGGGTGTGGCCAGATGGACATCACTTGTGTCAGGGGTGCCTGTGGCAGACCGAGGGCTCCCGAGCTCCTTTTTTGGCTGTGACAATTTCCTGCAACACTCTGCCAGTAAAAATGGAGCATATGCAGTCTTCCTGAGCTCTATTTTCACTGGCAGAGGCACAGCAGACCGGTCCTTTGCTGTTTCCAGGGTGAGCCCATGAGCCAAATCTAAGCATCCTGCAGACTGGATCCAGCCCGCGGGCCTTGAGTTTGACAACCCCTGCTTTATGCAGTTGAAACTGTTGGCAGAAATTTTAGCTCTGATTTAAGAAAAATCACTCAATTCCTAAGGCATAACTTCTCATGGAGAAATGGAAGGCTGGATGGAGCTGGGGTTTTTCAGTAAGACCAAAGTTTTAGAAGCAGATTCCTTGCTGGAAAACAGATATTGTCGGGCTACTTAAATGGCTATAGGGCCGACTCCTAGATTTCCCTTGGTATGGATGTTTCTGCTCTGCCTGAGATAAAGCTGCAACTTACCATCAAACGAATGTAAGGGTTAAGAATAACAAATTCTACAAGATACATGGCAATGGATTGCCAAATGTCAGTAGTGAGTTCGTAAGCAGATATTTTCAGTTTCAGGATGGAACTGAAAGCTTCTAAACTTCTCTAGCTCAATCTAAGTTAGATCATCAGACCGGTTTTTATAAAGCTCCTGTTCACAAGGTGAGTTTTAACTCATATGTAGGTCATTATTCAAGCAGAATCCTGCTCTGAGCTCTTTAGACAAAACTATTATACTTGGAAATCAACTGAGTCTCCATTGCTTCTTAGGACTGGGATCAACCTTAATTTCCCTCTCAGATCATCTTTCTACTCCCAGAGGATCCTCTGATATGCCCCAATATCACCAAAAGTAAATTCATCTTCCTCTGATGTGAATCTCCAGAATCTTCCCAAGGTGGTGAATAATCACATTATTATTCAATTAAATTATAATTAGATCTTAATTTTCATTGTTGTCCTACTTCCAGCTTTTAGTTGGAATTTGGCCTAGCATATATTTAAAAGCCAAATGGGGACTTGATCTCCAGAAAACTAGAATGAACCATTTCCCTCAGAACTGTACTACTTTACATTTTCTTTGACTATTGGTAAGAAGGTCAAGCATAATGTCAGTTATCAGTCCAAAACATCTGGAGAGTGCAAAATTATGGAAGGCAATTCTGAAGAAGAACCACTGTGAAGAACGCATAGGCTATTCATGTCTGCTTGTTCTTTAGACCTTTCCAAAGCAAATAAAACTAAAGATAAAACTAAAACCTGGAAAATTCCAATGAAAAGAAATAAGAAAATGCATCACTTTGGGCACTGCTTTTAAAGAGGCAAAGTTGGTTATTTTGTTGTTTTTGAGTAATCCTAGCAATGAAAGTCTGACTTCTATCCTGATAAGAAGCCTAATGGTATGTAGATTAGGAGTGGAGTAACAGACAATATTCAGCCACTCAGTGAATTTTTGTAAGTGCCCCTGGAGGGATGGAAGGAGGAGGTATCAAAAGGGGCTTTTTAAAAAAAAAAAAAGATGCCGTAAGTTTAGATTTAATGCATCACTCAAAATAACAAAGGCATGAATTCAGCCTGAAGTATAAATAATTGGTGTATTATATAAAAATGAGTTTTAAGAGAATATACGTACTACTTCACAATGACGACTCACAGCACTGCAAAGAGCTAATGCTGTGAAGTTCGCTATTATTCCAAATTTAGCGATCACCGAGGATGCTTGAAAGAAAGAGAATCATCACATTTCCTGCCCAGATATCATAATGAGGCCAGAGGTCTGTAGGGCGGAATGGCAATAATAGATCTACTCTAAATAAATAAGGTCAAAAATTAAAGAAATTCACAGGCAATAAATCTATCAATGGCCACTAGTCTTGATAATTGTACTTTAATTCCGGAATTAAGAGCTGTATGCCTCGGAAAGCCAGACATTGGGGAGTATAATATAAGACAGGGATTGGCAACCTTAAACCTCAAAGAGCCACAAAGGTCCTAACCGGAAGCACCTCAGTTCAATTCTGGAGCTGATGGCAAGTCTAGTTCCCCCACCATAGTCTCCTCCTAGTGCAGTGTCCTTTTTCCTCTACCTGTCCTAACCAAAAACCCTATCAATTGTGGCACCAACCAGAAAACCCACCCTTTGCCATAGAGTCTCCTCCTGGCATGCCCCCCCCCCAACCGGAAGCTCCTTTCAAAACTGGGGGCCCAACCAAAGACAGAGAGCCGCAGCAGAGGGATGAAAGAGCCACATGTGGCTCCAGAGCCCCGGGTTGCTGACCTCTGATGTAAGAGGGTTGTTGCAGGGGTGGTATTCACTTACCTTCGCTACCAGTTCACAAATGTGAGCACGCACGTGCCTTCCGCGCATGTGCAGAGCGTCAAAAACAGGACGTGATGACTTTCAGGCAGGTGGGCAGAGCCTCCCTCAGCTGCCGCTACCAGTTCACCCAAACCAAATAGAAGCGGTTGAATACCACCACTGGATTATTGCCCTCGTCTCCCTGATGATGGATGTGTGTGGTTGGCTACTATATGACACATGACTCAACCCAGCAAAGCTGTTTTATGCTCTAGGTCAGGGGTGTCAAACTCGATTTCATCGAGGGATGCATCAGGGTTATGTTTGACTTCGGGGGGATGTGATGGGCGTGGCCAGGGTGGGTGTGGCCAGCTTGATATCACTCATGTCGGGGGCATCTGTGGTGGCCCGAGCACTCTGCCAGCGAAAACAGGCTCCTGATCTCCATTTTAGGCTGGGATAAGCTCCTGCAACCCTCTGCCAGTGAAAATGGAGCTCGGGAGGGCCTCTCTGTTTTTGCTGGCAGAGGCACCATGGGCCGGTCCTTCGCTATTTCCAGGGCAGCCCCAGGGGCAAGATCTAACCATCACATGGGCCAGATACAGCTCATGAGCTTTGAGTTTGACACCCCTGCTCTATGTGAGCTGAATTTCTGCTTTCATCAGCTGCCTAAGATGTTCACAAGCTGGGTAAAATCTTTCACCTCGGTCTTGGATTCCATGATTTTGAGATACGTCATTCCCCCAGCATAGAAGTTGCATAATGCAGATATTCTATCTCTCTACCTGTATGGAGGAAAACAAAAGGATTCTGAGGAAAAATTTCTGCATCTCTATTACTCACTTGTGGATCATATTCACTAGTCTAACATTTTCATGGGTGAAAGTGGGGCATACTGCATCTCTCTGGAGATCTTTGTAGAAATGACCTCTTTAATCTTTTTTTTTGTGGGCAGAGAAATGAGGAGGAGATATATGAGCTTCCTTAGGGGTGGAAAATGCCATTAGGAAGGGCAACAATATTGTTCCTTTAAGAGCTATTGCTTCTATAATTTGTTTCTTGGGCTGTTTCTCTGCTGCTTTTCTAAATGACCCAGCATGCTTTATAATAAAATGATTAGATTACATTAAAGAGAAATAGCTTGAAATAAAAGACTCTTTTTAAAAACATTTAAAACTAAAGATGATTTTCTTAAAAAGGCAGACTGTAAAGCTGGTCTTGACAGACCTCTTGAGGGCCTCTAAAGAAGTCATCCAGGTCATGGTTGTCCCAAAGGTGCTTTTTCAAGAGGTATATGAATATATCTCACAACCAGGGTCCATAAGGGAGAAGATCAGTAGTGGGTTTCAAAATTTTTTACTACCGGTTCTGTGGGTGTGGCTTGGTGGGCGTGGCATGGCTTGGTGGGCGTGGCTTGGTGGGCATGGCAGGGGGAGGATACCATAAAATCTCCATTCCCACCTCAGTCCAGGGAAAGGTTACTGCAAAATCCTCATTTCCTCCCAATCAGCTGGGACTTGGGAGGCAGAGAATAGATGGGGCCAGTCAGAATTTTTACTACTGGTTCTCCGAACTACTCAAAATTTTTGCAAGCGGTTCTCTAGAACTGGTCAGAACCTTCTGAAACCCACCTCTGGAGAAGACCCAATCCCAAACTGATATCTCAGATCTGGCACCTGAAGAGGGACTTCTCCTGAGAAATGTATGGATCATTCAATCCCAAAGATGCTTTTTCAAAAACAGCAACTGGCCTTTCTTTGTTTTTGCTTGAAGACATTTCGCTTCTCATCCAAGAACTTTCTTCAGTTCACTCCTTTCAGAACTGGAGAAGCTTCTTCGATGAGAAGTGAAACATCTTCAAGCAAAAACAAAGAAAGTCCAGCCGCCTTTTGAAAAAGCACCTTTGGGACAACCATGACCTGGATGACTGAGAATCTCCATAGACAGGAATCATGCAGTGTAGGACATTATCTCAGAGAACCTGGACCTAAGCTGTTTTGGTCTTGCTTATCAGGCGATGCTCTTCATTTTTGATTTTGCCTGAAAGCCTGCTTGAAGCTAGTACAATTCTCTAAGGATAAGAATAATCTCATCTCTCCAATTAATTCTCTAGAGTATCATGCTTTGTGTCTTGGAGAACAACTCTTCTTATTCCCAGCCAGCATGTTAATGATTTTTATGCCAAGTCTGTGGTGGAACCACCGGTTGAAAGGGAGGAAACTAAGGGTGCTATTCAGCAGGTTCTGACAGGTTTTAGAGAACCAGTAGCAGAAATTTTGAGTAGTTTGGAGAACTGGCAAATACCACCTCTGGTTGGCCCCAGAGTGGGGTGGGAATGGAAATTTTGCAATATCCTTCCCCCAAGAGTGGGGAGGGAATGGGGATTTTGCAGTATCCTTCCCCTGCCATGGCCAGCAAGTCATGCCCACAGAACCGGTAGTAAAAAAATTTGAATTCCACCACTGGAGGAAACCCTGCCAGGGAGATGTTCCATTTTAGAGTACGTTTGGGGGAGGAAACATTTGAGATCAAACCCTTAGGTTTATATCTGCTGCTTCCCGAGGGGAGACAGACAGTTTGGTGAGATACTTGTAATATAGGTGATCGACAATAAAATATCTATTTGGGCCTATCCATGTTGCTCGTGCCTGACATGCCTCACTGAAAGCCAAGGAAAAAGGCTCAGTTGTAAGGACACTTTATCAGGGAATCAAAATTAATAGTAAGCGTTGGCCCAGCTGGAGTACTTGTTGATGATCTCATCCTTTTAAGTGAGGAAAATTCTACCCTCTTATGAACTAGCTTCCAAATATCCATTGCAAAGAGGAGAAAGTGACTGATGAGAAAGAGCAGTTCAACAAGGGAATCAATTAGCCAGTGAGATGCTGGGCTCCCCTTTGCTAGATGCAGCCAAACAAATGCTGGACAACCTCTGACACCTGTCAAGAGATGCTTTGATCTGGAATCCTGTCGTGAGCATGGTTGAGGTGATCCCACCTAGCTCTAGGATTCTGCGATTCCACCACTTCCCCTCAATGTACACTTGGCAGATCCTTTATAAATTAACGCCTTCCTATATTTACCTCTCCTTCCTTTTCCGAAACACATTGTTGTTGATTCTTCAGCAGGGAAGTCAAGAAGGAGTCTTGTTGCTTAGCAACTTTGTGTGTGTGTGCACACATCCACACACATACTCAAACGAGCATTTCTATTTCTTCTTCCATTTCTTTTCTTGCCCCTCATTTGGGCTCCTAAGCCCATTTGGAGATAACTAGGTGAACCTTCAACCACGTTGCTTAGCAACCAGCAATGGGGGCTAATCAGTCCGATAGGAGACATAGTTGTTTCTCTCCCTTCCTTGCTCAGAACCTATTAACCAGAGTTTGGGGTAGCAGAAGGTGAGCTGGAGCTGTTAAAACAACACAAATCCCTATTATATCTCTCAGTGCCTCCTCACTTGTTTAGCACTCATCCTCCTTAGTTTTATTTACCACTCTACAGTCTCTGTTTTTCTTCCTCCTCTCAAACTAGAGCAATAAAGATGCACAGTGACTTTGGCACATATCTAAAACCTGTGAAGTTATTCTATTCTCTTCGGTCTTGTTGCAGCCAATGCCCATCCTCAATGCCCATCCCTGAAAAAGGAAGGCTAAGAATGGCTAAAGACCCCAGCAAATAATAATAACCTATGATTGTGTCTTAATTATGTGAATGCAGAGTAAAATATATCAGGAAAGATTGGATGTAGAGTTCAGATGTTGAACCCCTCTCCCTGAACTTTATTTTAAAACCTCCAAAATTTCTAAGAGCAACAGCACTTAGACTTATATACCATGCCATAATGCTTCACAGTACTCTCTGAGCAGTTTACAAATATCAGCCTGTTCCCCCCAACAATCTGGATCCTCATTTTACCGACCTCGGAAGAATGGAAGGCTGAGTCAACCTTGAACCACTGAAACAATGGTTCATTTTGGTTCTTCCCCCTCCCTGCAATTCTTCGCTGGATGGGCTTGAACCAGGCTACTCTAGAAATTGACTATCCTTTATTTATAGTGGCAGGGAATTCTGGGAGTTGAGGTTGTTACCACTTAGAGTTGCTAAGGTTGAGAAACAAGGCTATAAATAAAGGATAGCTGTCCAGAGTTGCTTTGAACCATAAGATGGGCGGTGTATACTGTACATTTAATTGAAATAGCTTAACTTGTTTGCTGTATTTTCAAAGCAAATCAGAGAATAAACTCCAAAGTCAAGCTATTCCCAGCCTTCCCACAAATTTATTTAGAAGATGCTGTACTTTAGCCTCAGGCTGTCTCTGCAAATGGGTCAACAGATATCAGCCAACATTGCAAAGCTTGTAGCAAAAAATGCTTTGGTCAAGTCAGAGCCTGCAGTCTTATCACACAGTCTTTCCCAGCCCTTTTGGATATCGTAGAATACAGTGTCCATCCCCTTCAAACAGTACAGTATAGTTGAGTACGATAGGAGTTGTGGGTGCTGGGATAGCTGCTCTGCACTTACCTGGATTAAAACCCCATATAATCCCCCTGAGCATTAGAACAGTCATATACAATGGGATTTAATTCTTGATATACAGCTGGGTCAATGGTGAAGAAAAGACTTGTCAATATTCTTCTCTGACCTCAGGTTGAAGGCAATAGGATATTTAAATTCAAAGGTCTTCTATTATATGCATCCAAGATTAAAGACACCTACACTCAAAAAAATATATATACTGAAAACTTTTCTCCCCATCAATCTGAAGGGCCGAAGCCCCCAGAGTTTCCAGCTAACACACCCTTTGCTTCTTCATCAAGCTTTTTGGCCAACATACATTTTGCTGAATTGTATCTTACAGAAGAGGTGAGCAGATGGTGGACCAACCTAACCTCTCCCACCCATCTTGAAAATCGAAGGTGCATTGGTAGTAGAGAATAGCTATTAAGCCAGGGATGCAAATGTGTTCCAGTGCCTTAGAGAGTTTCCCCTGTGCTTCTTTGGCAGGACAAATTGGATCCATGCCATGTAAGAAGCAAATTTTCATGAAGGGAGGAGGAGGCAGCCAACAGCTTATCCATGTGTCACCATGTGTAAGAATTCATCCCTATTTTCCAGATTTAGAAAAGCTCGTACGGGTGTTGTGTCTGCAGCAGGACAGAAGACATGGTAGATCCAATGGGAAAGGCCAGGAAGAGTTTTGCCAAAGGTGTGTAGGAAGTTAGCACCCACCCCTTTCCTGGAAGAATGAAATATTTTAGGAAATATTAAAAAGGCAGAATATTATGTTTCCCTGGTTGAGAAATGGAGAAACATGTTTTAAAGACAAAGCAACTCCCACCTTCCTGCCTCCCCACCCTTTGTTAATGGGCCAGAGGCAGAAACTCAATCTTTGACAATAGGACCCACCTGCAACACAATAGCAACAGAAACTAATACAATGGAACCCATCTAGGACAGAAACTCACCACATGGCATCTGGGAAGATTACATCAGCCAGCAAGGCTAGCTAAGACCCCCCCCCCCTGGGAGTCTGACAACCGATCAGGATATTCTTTTGGGGGCCCAGGAAGTTCAAAGCCAGAGAAAACATAAAACCCAGGGACTCGCTGTATCTCGCCCCTTTTCTGTTCAGGAACTCAAGCCATGTGATCCTGTCCACCATTAAACCATTTTTCCAAGCAGTCTCCATGTTTCCAGTGTCTTTTCCCCCACTTGGAGCAGAACCCAGAGGGATATTTCTTCCTACAGGTGGGAAGGCAGAAAGAGAAAAGGTGACACAGATATGTCCACCACTGTATGTTCTATGCTTTGGATGATGATGATCACAACAAGATTATTAGTGCAAACAAATTTCAGAGTTCCCTTATAACATGCTAAGTATGAATAAATTCTTTCAGGGTTTTTAACTTTAATAACTCCAGGCTTTATCATTTTAAAAGGTTAATTTTAAATTGTATTTTAATTCATATTAATTTAGATTTTGGTTGACTATGTTACTGCGGCTTAGTTTGCATGGTGTTTATTTGATTTGATTTCACTGTATAGGTTTTAATTTCAATTGTGTTTTAGTGAATTTTACAGTTAGCCCCAGACAGCTAACTATTGGGGGGTGGGGTGGGAGACGAGGAAGAGAAAGACATTCCAGGCAATTTGTCTATGGAAATTCTCAATCATCCAGATCATGTTTGTCCCAAAGGTGCTTTTCAAAAGGTAACTGGACTTTCTTGGTTTTTTCCCTTGGAAATGTTCCACTTCTCATCCAAAAGGCTTCAGTTCTTCAGCAGATTCATTCTATTATGATGTAACTTGATTCTTAGCCTCCTCATCTCTAAAATGATCAGAATTGTATTTTTAAGCAACTTTCTTCTCAGAACGAAGAAGCTCAAGATAGCAAAGGCAGTGCTTATTATAGTGCTGTATGAATGATTAATAACTTCCTGATAAAGCCATGGTTTTCAGCTGAGATACAGAGAAGTGCATCCGTTTGATATCTGAGATGCCAACAGTCCATCTGCCCTTGACCAAGAATTGACATGGAAATATGTGGGGGTCCTTTTCTAATTGCATACCTCCTCATCACGATCAATTTTGCGCAAATGCAGTTATTCTCTGCAAAGCCTTACTGTAGAAATATTTCTGGAGCTACATCTTATTTTGAAGCAGAGGAAGTTTGAGGACCATCGAGGTGAGGAAAGCGAAATATTCTGTAAGGTTTAAAGGCACTCTGTGGAAAAATTTTAACTGGATTGGCACAATACACTTCTCCTGACTATAGAATTATCTCATTTTTCTGAACTCACCCAATAAAATTGGGTTAGTGCAATAACTACATTAAATGTATTGCAGGGGTACAGCTATACTCTCAGATCCCTACTAACATAACTTTAAAAGGAAGCATTAACATCTTCTGCATGATGGTTGAAATAATTCATCACATCAAATCATCAGGGACTGTGTCTGGCATTGGCTTAGTGGTTGGTACAGATCCAGAAATGGAGTTTGTAAGGCACATTTTGAGAACCTGGCCAATGATTATTTATTTAAAAATAGTTAAACAAACCATGGTTTAGATCTATGTGCAAACCAGTAACCACTGCTCACACATTTAGCTACTTATCAGCTAGCAATTTCTAATTCTGAGGAAATCCCTAAAAATATCCTATTTGGAGAATTTTAAAGAGCAGAATTGCCCTCTTGGCGGTATATCTTGAGGAGCAGATTAATTTCAAGGCTAACTTCATTTTAGAGGTTGTCTTTCGGCCATGACATAAAGCACAGGGAGGAACATGCTGGTTTTTAACAATCCCATCTCTCTCTAAGAGTGTCTGTCTTTTGAAAGGAAAAAAAAAAGAAACACAAGGCTCTTATCTTTTTTGTGTTTGCACAAGCTCAGCTGTCAATCTGAAAGGTATTGAGTTTAATTATATTTCCCTTGACAAGAGTGTCTGCAATTAAAGGTGAGAAGCACAGTGAAAAAGAAAAAGAGAAAGAATAGCCTCTCTGCCTATTCTTTTCCCACCTGAGATTATTGTCTTTGAATGGGACGTGATGTCTTGTTGAGATGGCAATGCCAACTGTTCCTGTTTGTCAGGACTTTTCTGGTAGCTCCCCACGAAAAAATGACTCTCTCAGACTTTTCTAACTGCCCTAGAAACTCCTTCTACTCTTGTCAACCAGATCTTGACTTAGAGCTTATTTTTCTATAGCTTTTTTGCACCAGCTACCAAAAAAGAAAATTTTGCTCTAGTTTGGAGCATGAAGAGCTGTACCCATCTTTCAAGAGGAAACCTTCTATATATATTATTGCCAATATAATTGAAATTGCACTAGTTGGCAAAGACTACCCTGTCAGGTCAAGGAACAGCTTATATAAACTTATAAACTTGGGTCTTGTGCCATAAGTTTGTTGTTCAGCTTTCCTCCTAAATATAAGGGGAAGATAAATCAGCAGTTTGCTATTCTCACTAAGAGAAAGGTCACCTTCTCCTTATTAAACGAAGGAGATCATTGTAGATTTTAGGAAGAGCCGAGATAGTCATACTCTACTCAGTATCAGCTGTAGAGGTGGTCAACGGTATTAAGTATCTGGAGGTGCAAACAATCTGAATTGGTATCTCCACACATCATCCTTAGTGAAGCTTGCAAACCAGCGTCTGCATTTCCTGCGTCGGATGAGGAGAGCACATCTTTCTCCTTCTATCCTGGCCACTTTTTACAGAGGCACGATTGAGAGCGTTTAAACAAACTGCATCACTGTCTGGTTTGGTAACAGCAGTGCCTCAGATAGAAAGTCCATACAGAGAGTGGTAAGGACAGCTGAGAAGATCATAGGAAGCCTACTTCCTGGTATTCAGGATGCTGCTTCTAAGCGCTATGTTATTGTTAGAGACCCCACACACCCACTTTACGGCCTGTTTCTGTTGCTCCCCTCTGGGAGGAGGTTTTGAAGCATTTCTAGCAGGGCTACTGGGTTCTGTAACAGCTTTGTTCCCTATGTCATCCGTCTGGTAAACTTGCAAGATTCGTTTTTCTCGCCATGTAGAGGTATACATCTGAACTAGACTGTGTTGTTTCTCTGTGTCACATAATATATGTGGGTATATGCATAATTCTGTATTTATTTATTTTGTTATATTTAAGTAGTGTATATTGGAGGTGGTGATCCTTTGAGAGCTGTATGCAATGAAATTTCATTTTAATGTATGCCGATTAGTGTACATTCAAAGTGACAATAAAGTTTCTTATTCTATTCTATTCTATTCTATTCTATTCTATTCTATTCTATTCTATTCTATTCTATTCTATTCTATTCTATTCTATTCTTGTTCTTGTTCTTGTTCCTGTTCCTGTTCCTGTTCCTGTTCCTGTTCCTGTTCCTGTTCCTGTTCCTGTTCCTGTTCCTCTCCTCTCCTCTCCTCTCCTCTCCTCTAGTCTAGAATACAGCAGGGCCAGTTAAAAGCTCATTGACTAGAAGACAAACTAATCATCTTTCTACTGCTTCTCTAGCTTTCCAGCTACCTACCACCACTACTTCCCTTGGTCTTTTTTCCGAATAGGTTGACACATGTCCAAACCAAGCTGTGCCAGCTAGCAGGCATTTATTGCTTCTGTGAATGCCTGTAAAAGGACTGCCAGGACTCGAATGGTCCAGATTCCAAGGAGGAGAAAGCACTGCAGCTATTGGGGTAGACAGGTTGCGTAGAGCCTGAAGCGATAGGTTGAGAAACGGATCCCTACACTGAGGGATCTGTCAAAAAAGAAGAGGAATGGTAAAGCTGGCATTCTGAGCTACACAGGCAGACTTCCAAAGAAAACACTGAGCTGCAGACTCCCACCATATTTATTTTCTCAAAATGCCACCGGGGTCCATGTGGAGCTTAGAAGCATTCTGGAAAACAAAGATGATGCTCTGTTGCTCAGCTTGTCTTGTGATTTTGTGTGTGTGTGTGTGTGTGTGTGTGTATGTGTGTGGTGATTGTTGTAACAAGATAAAAAAAAAGAATTAAATCAGGAAAGAAGCTTGGCAAGGATCACGGGATGCCCGTGAACATCACAGGGTCTACATTTGGCTTATTTTATTCTTCCTTCGTAGGATTGCAGCCCCTTCTCGGTCCTTGCCCGCCCCTCTGCAGAGTTTCAGCAGCAAAATCTGCTACTTCAGCATGGCGCTTGATGAGAAAACACCCTTGAGTTGCTGCAGGGAAATTGCTGCTCACTGCCAAATATTGCTTTTACCGGCCCTGTAGGGTCATTATCAGGCCGGTTTTGCTGCAATGACTTCTCTCTCTCTCTGCAATTCCACTATGTTACTTCTGATGTCTACCTGCAAAATGGGCAGCTTGTTCTTTTGCTGCAATTAGTGTGGCCTTCCACTGGGACTGTAAATCTTTTTTTTCCCCCCACCCATGCACTGGAATGGGAAAAAGTTGAAATCATAGAACTGGTAGGCTAGATGCATGCGATCCATCCCCCACCATCCCCGAGGACCTTCTCTTTCCGGAATTTTGAGTAGAAAGCAGGCTTACGTAGAGCCGTGGTGGCGCAATGGTTAGAATGCAGTATTGCAGGCTAACTCTACCGACAGCCAGCAGTTCGATCCTGACTGGCTCAAGGTTGACTCAGTAAAATGAGGATCCAGATTGTTGGGGGCAATATGGTGATCTTGTAAAGTGCTTAGAGAGGGCTGCAAAGCCCTATGAAGTGATATAAAGTCTAAGTGCTATTGCTATGTGCTATCAGGGGTGTTAAACTCAAGGCCGGCAGGCCACATCTGGCCCACAGGGTGCATAGATCTGACCCATGGGGCCACCCTGGAGACAGCAAAGGACAGGCCTGCGGTGCCTCTGCCAGCAAAAACGGAGCTCTGGAGGGCTGTGGGCAGCCCTCCCGAACTCCATTTTCGCTGGCAGAGGGTTGCAGGAAACTGTCACAGTAAAAAATGGAGCTTAGGAGCCCATTTTTGTTGACAAAACGCCATAGGTGAACCCAAGATAAGTGACGTCAAGCTAGTTACACCCACCCCGGCCACCACCCCCGGCCTCCCCGAGGTCAAACACAACCCTGATGTGGCCGTCAATGAAATCGGGTTTGACATCCCTGGCATATATATTGGATGATGGCTCCAAAGTCTCTAAAGAGACAGGATAGTGCAGTAATTCAAGGGCTGGACTGGTGCTAGAGAGACTGACATTCAATTTTTTTTTATTCAGCTTTGGAGCTTAAATAGTAATGATGAGTTTCATGTTATCTCTTAGCCCAGCCTGTCACATGGGGTGGGGATATATCAAGGATAAAAATAAAGGACGAATCCATCCCCATATGCACTGCTTTGAACCCTTAGAGGAAATTAAGATAAATGTGAGCATAAAATACAACCCCATGCGTTTAAAGTATTTTATCACTCTCTATGGCTACAAAGGTTCCTATAAGGACCTACGCATGTTAATAGTCTCTGTTCTGAAGGTTAGAATATAAAAGATAAAAGATAATATAAATAAGTCACACAGTTCTTATTTATGGACTATGAAAAGGGACTGGATGAAAACTATCAAGAAGTCTATTAGGTATAGGTAGTCCTTGGCTTGTGATTACAATTGAGCTCAAAATTTCCACTGCTAAGCAAGGCAGTTATTAAGTGAGTTTTGCCTCATTTTACGACCTTTTTTTGCCACCGTTGTTAACTAAATCGATGCAGTTGTTAAGTTAGAAAAATGATTAAGTAAATCTGGCTTCCCTGTTTGTCTTTGTTTGTCAGAAGGTCATAATACATGATCACATGACCCCAGGACACTGCAACCGTCATAAATATGAGCCAGTTGCCAACCGTCCGAATTTTGATCATGTGACCATGGAGATGCTGCAATGGTCATAAGTCTGAAAAACGGTCATAAGTCACTTTTTTCAGTGTCATAACTTTGAATGGTCACTAAATGAATGGTTATAAGTTAAGGACTACCTGTAATGTAAGCTCTCTTGCAGTGATTATATTTATTTCCAGAAACACCTTCGAGTAGGGGTGGTTGATTTTAAGCCCTCCCTGGAAAGGGTTGAGTTATCCTTGAGTTCTGCACATCGGAAAAACTACCTCTTCTCATATGTGTAATGTTGCTTATTTTGATCAAGTGGCAATATTCGTTTCTGCATCCAACCCACCATTAAGCATCCTTGGTCAGAACCAGGTATATGGAAATCCCAACTTGTTTTGCAGCATTGGGACTACAACTCCAAAAATTCCCAGCTGTATATCATGCTAGTCGGGGAATTATGGAAGTTGCAATTCCATACATGTGGACAAGGGTGGGCTGCTGGGGATTCGCAGGGGTTCGGGAGAACCTAACTAAGATTCTGTGCAGTTCGAAGAACCCCAAAATCCCACTCCTGGCTGGTCCCACCCATCCCTCCCCTCCCATGAGTCTTCCTGCAGCCCATTTTGGATGTAGATAAGTGCATGGCGCGCGTGGAGGCTCGGAGAGGGCAAAAAATGGGCCTACCGGAAGTTTGGGAAGGCCGGAAATGGCCACGTTTCTAGCCTCCAGAGAGCCTCTGGAGCCTGGGGAGGTCATTTTTGCCCTTCCGGAGGCTCGAGAAAAGCCTCTGGAGCCCGGGGAGGGCAAAAATGCCTCCCCCCCACCATGGTTCAGGCAGCCAACTAGGCCATGCTCACCATGGCCCCGCCCACCCAGCAACCGGACAGAGAACCCCTTGCTAAAATTTTTGAAGCCCACCCCTGCATGTGGAGAATGTCAGGTTGGAAAAAGATGTGGACCTAATAAAGATGTACTGTCTTTGCATTCTTTTAGCGAGTTGTTGAGGCCACCTGGAGATTTATCTGCGTTGTCAGGGTCACCTGAGTAGTGCAAATGGGTGTCAATGTCTCTCTAAAAGAATGCAAATGACCAGCTGTCTGCAAGGAATATGAATCCTTCCATTTCCCCACCATCCAGTCAGAGCTGGAAGAAGCTTCTTGGATGAGAAGCGAAATGCCTTCAAAGTAAAACCAGAAAGTCCAGTTGCCTCTTGAAAAAGCACCTTTGGGACAACCATGACCTGGATGACTGAGAATCTCCATAGACATAAAGATGTACTGCTAACCCAAGTTTACTATTTATCGGGCATTGTCTGAAGCCAGCCATTCATTAAATATATAAGCACGAGAAAGGAGTGTCATCAAACCCCATAATAAATAATGAATCAGAACTTAAGAAGAACCAAGCCTTGTTTGTCTTTCTAATCCAGTATATCCCATTTCCACAGACACCAGGCAGATGCCTCTGGAAATAATAGAAGCATAGAACTGGAAAGGGCTATTCAGGTCATCAATTCCAATAGCCTGCTCAATGCAGGAATTAAGCATCTGTGACAACTGGCTGTCTCACCTCTGCTTGAATACATCCAGTAAAGCAGAATCTACCATCTCTATGGATAATTTGTTCTAATGTCAAACTGCATTAAGGAGAGTTCCTAAGGTTCAACTGGAATCAACCTTCTTGTAATTTAAATCCATTATTTCACTTCTTCATTATTCTCCGGAATGAAAGAGAACAAGTCTTCCCTTTCTCCTACATGATATCCTTTTAGGAATTTGAATGGAGCTGTCGTATCTCCCATTTCTCTGCTTCTGTTCCAAATAACTTTGTTAAAGGTTCCAAACAGAAATCATAAAAAAAACTAATGCGGGTTACAAAAAATATGGAAAGAAAAATAGTGGAAAAAAAAAGAAAGAAAATAAAGGGTAGAAAGAAACAAGATCTCCCTTCACCCCAACAAATATAAACAATTTTACTAGTTCATCATTTCATACAATATATATATTCTCTTCCAGTGGTGGGATTCAAATAATTTAACAACCGGTTTTCTGCCCTAATGACTGGCTGGGTGGATGTGGTCAGGGGGTGTGACAGGCAGCACTCGGCCTCCTGCACCCCCCTGGGAGCAAAAATGGGCCATGGGGTGGTGCGCCGATCCCTGTGCCTTATTTTGGGCCTAGTAGGCTGCTGCAGCCTCCTGGGAGCAAAAATGTGCTGCAGGGGGGCTGTGCCACACCCCCCCACCCCATTTGGACCTAGTAGGCCTCCCTGCACTTACCTGGGAGCCAAAAAGGGGCGCGTGGGGACTCCTGGAAGGGGCAGGGTGGGGCCAGCCAGCAATTTAACAACCAGTTTGCCCAAACTGGCCTGAACTGGCTGAATCCCACCACTGCTCTCTTCCCTTCATAACTGATCTCTTAACTAAAAACAGAATCCAAAACCTTGATGGAATAAGCCTACATTCATTACCTGTAATTTTAACCATTTTAATTTTAACCCCTTCAAATAAAGTTCTAAAGTTTGGTTTCTGTTCATCTTTTTTTTTTTGCCCCCAAATAAAACTTTTAAAACTTTAATGGGCCTCTTTTGTACAGCCAGTAAGTAAAGGGGTGTTTTGTTTTGTTTTGGTCACTTCTCAAAAATCCCTTCATGACTTTAATAGATCTCTCTTGTACATCCAGGAAAATGAGTTAGCCAAATCACCTTTTTGGCTTAGTAATTGTACATCTTTTTAAAGAAATGAAACAACAACTGGTTTTGTTTGTATATCCAGTACATTTTTCTCCATGCCCTTCTCATTGCTTGTCATATTTAAATCCACATTCAAATTAATTGCAAACTTATCCAGTGTAGCTTGTTCTTCTGTAACTTCATTAACACATCATCTATCATATCAAATAATTTCAAAGACCAATATTCAAAAATATCCATCAACGTTTTTTGCTCCATTCTTTATTAACAAGACAAATTTATTATCCTGTAGCTCTCTCTGATGTAAAATCTTCAAGGTCCCATTTTCATGTTTCTGCTTAAAGAACTCCAAACCATCACCATTTCCCACAGGAAGGATTCTTCTAATTAATTTAAAATTCACAGGAAAGATTCTTCCACTTAATTCAAAATTATAATTCCAAGTCCATCTGGACCCTTAATCTGTTGATAACATTCCAAAATCAACACTTTGGAAACATTTTTCTGTTTAATCTGAAAAATTATATTCCCCCCCCAAAAACATTAAAGTTGTATTTAAAAATTCTTTCTGAGGGTTGGTGACTCACTCATCGAGTTCAGTATAGTTTGTTGTTCTGAAGGATTTTAATATTTCAAAGGCAATGAAATATATCCAGCGTGGTTAAGAAATGAGACTTAATCAAGTTTCATATCCTTAAAAAGGCCTTATTCATGAGTGAGTAAGGATGGTTCCTTCCAGGGGTGAAATGCTCCCGGATTGGGCCGGATTGCCCAGTCCAGTAGCGATCTTGGCTGGTGGTTTGTCGATCCGGTAGCGATAGTGGAGCGCAGCTCCACCCACCCACCTGGGTGTCATTACTTCCTGGTTTTAACCTGGAAGTAATGTGTTTTTTACCTTCTGTGCAGAAGGTCTGTGTGTACATGTGATGTGAGTGCACGCACGGTACATGTGCTTCCGAACCAGTAAGGAAGGTAAGAAGATTTCACCCCTGGTTCCTCCCTTGACTGTCATTCACTCAACTCAGAAGCCAACTGCAAAACATTGATTCCTGCAGTCTACTCACAAGGAGCGGCTGTCTGGGGACACATGGGCTATATCAAGATCTCCTCTTTCTCCAGGGAGATTTTGGCACGGTTCTGCTGTGAGAGAGATGTTTATACCATACCAGTCTCACTGGAAGTACCACTTCTCTTTTCTCAAGATTAAATATATCTGGTTCCTTCATTCTTCACTCATAGGGGTTCATTTCTAGTTCTTGATCATCCTTACTGCCATTTTCTGAGTCTACGTTTCCCTCAAACTTTCTTCAAAAATCTAATCTATGTATTTGCAGTAGGATCTGACCAATGCAGAATTAAGTGGAACTATTATTTTCTATTATTTTTGCCTGTGATTTGGAAACAACCTAGCTAGGGATTCCATTTAAAATCATTACAGCCCTTTGTAGGCACATTGTCAAGCACAGGAAAACAGAAATCAAGGCGGTTCAAATGAATACAGGTTTATTGCATGCTGATGTTCTCTAGAAGAATCTGAGCTACTAACGGTCAAAGCAAATTAGCGGTAAATAAGAGTCATTGGAATTCAAGATGGACTAGACTTAGATCTCTTATGGATGTGAAGGGACTTGAGACTGATGATAGCAATAGCAATAGCACTTAGAGTTATATACCGCTAAGTGGTTTTACAGAGTCAGCATATTGCCCCCAACAATCTGGGTCCCTCAGATTGCTTGACCCCACAGGCTCAGCCTGGTTATATCCTACACATATCATGCTGCCAAGGACTATTCAGTTTATAATAAAATATTTCAGATCTATTTCTAAAGTACTATTACCGAATCAAGTATGTTACTCTTTCTTTGGCCTTTTATTTTGGTCTGAGTTCTGGTTTGATTAATTTTCATCTAATTTCTCTAACCAGGTCATCCATTGGGCCCAGTGGTGAAATTAAAATTTTCCCCCTACTGATTCTGTGGGCGTGGCTTGTTGGGGGGGAGGTCATGTGACTGGGTGGGCGTGGCCAACTCAACATCACTCATCAAGGGGCTCCTCATGGCCTTTCCCCTCCCAGCCACTCTTTGTCGCGAATGGCAGGAAAATGGGGAGGGAAATATTCCTGCCTACCATCCTTCCCTCAGTTGTGGATGACAGGCAGGAAAATCCCCTTCCCCATTTTCCTGCCTTTCATGAAAATGGCTCCATTCCAGCTGCTCCCCCTGTCCCCCTTCCTCCTGGGGACTACCTTAAAGGGACAGGCTGCAGCAACTCCTTTGTGAGTGGAGGGAGAAAAGTTAGCATTCTTTCTGCTGCATTTAACGTTCACACCCATAAGAGATCTAAGTCTAGTCCATCTTGAATTCCAATGACTCTTATTTACCGCTAATTTGCTTTGACTGTTAGTAGCTCAGATTCTTCTAGAGAACATTTAGCATTAGTGTTATGAGTTATGCTATGATACTCTTTCTTATATTAGTGCAATTATGTAAAGCTTAGTTAGTTTTAATCTGGATTAGGACTGGGTGGCACTTTTTTTTGGATGATGTGGGTTGTCTGTGGAGATTGTCAGCCATCCAGATCATGGTTGTCCCAAAGGTGCTTTTTCAAGAGGCAACTGGACTTTCTGTTTTTTCTTCGAAGATGTTTCGCTTCTCATCCAAGAAGCTTCTTCAGCTCTGAACTGAAGAAGCTTCTTAGATGAGAAGCAAAACGTCTTCAAAGAAAAACCAGAAAGTCCAGTTGCCTCTTGAAAAAGCACCTTTGGGACACTACTGTTGGTTGTTTGGTCAGTTTACAGCTCAGTGCATTATAGTCTTAATTTTTATTATATAATATAATTTAATGAGTTAATTACTAACCAGATTAAATATGCTGTGTGAATGCAGTTGTCAATGGATTAATTCACTAACTAGGTTAAATGAGTGAATCCTGCCATTTTGTTTTTATGAGAGGGACAGAACATTATCCTTTGCTATTATTCACACTATGCATAATTTACAGGGATTTCAGAGAGTTTTAAAGCAGGGATCTCTAACCTTGACAACTTTAAGCATGGCGGACCTCAACGCCTAGAAAAATGCCTAACAAAGCTGGCTGGGGAATTCTGGGAGTTAAAGTCCGCCAGGCTTAAAGTCGCCAAGGTTGGAGATCCCTGTTTTAAAGGATTTCCAAGATTCTGGAACTTTAACATTGTAATGTCTGCCTGCATTCTATGAAGCTTTTGCAGGACAGATGGCATTCATTTGGCTTACTCTCTGCTATTGATTTCTTTTTGGGATGTGATATTTGTATTTTTATTATTTGGTATTTTAACGTTTTGATGCCTCCATGCTGCTTCGAGAAACCTTTGATCAGACAGCAGTGCAAATATGGCAAATACATAAGAGAACAGATTGCAGGGTGATACAATACTGAAAGAGGGATTATTTTTGGCACTGGTGAAGTGCAGGGACAGGATAGTGCACTAGGAGTATTTTTTTAGAACCAGAGGGATGATTTCCTTTGCTAGTGCCAGAAGCAGGAAGGCCCCAGAATGCAGAAAAATGAAAGAGAAAAGAGAGGTGGGGGGAGGGAGGGAGGGAGAGGGAGGGAGGGAGGGAGGGAGAGAGAGGAGTACTTTTGCAGTAAAGGTTTCCCCTGTCCAGTCATGTCCGACTCTAGAGCACAATGCTCATCTCCATTTCTTAGTCGAGGGAACCAGCATTGTCCGAAGATATTCACAGTGCTTTTACAGCCCTCTCTAAACGGTTTACAGAGTCAGCATATTGCCCCAACCAGTGGTGGGTTCCTCCCGGTTCGGCCCGGTTCTCCCGAGCCGGTAGCACTGACGATATGACGTCACTGAACCGGTTCTGTCCCCCTGCCCCCTGCGCCCCCACGCCACGCCGCGCCCCCCACCCACCGCACCTCCCCCCACCCCCCACGTTATTCTTACCTTTTATTTGGCCCCACCCCCAATCTATTACTGCCTCCTGAGTCCCAGCTGATGGCTAGAGGGAAAAAAAACTGTTTAAACTCTTGCTGCAGGGCTTCAAAGGGCCGCCCTACAGCTGATCAGTGTTAAAAGAAAACAAATGAGTAGACCAATGCCTGCAAAAATACATGAGTAGACCAGTGCCTGAAAAAAAGTGGGTAGATCAGTACAGCTCTGCAAGCAGTTAAAAGCCTGGTAGACCAGTACCTCTGCTAAATCCTAAATAATTGTCACATGACCATCAAGCCACGCCCACAAAATAAGCCATGCCCATAGAACCGGTAGTAAAAAAAATTAGAACCTACCCCTGCCCCCAACACTCTGGGTCCTCATTTTACTGACCTCAGAAAGGTGGATGGCAGAGTCAACCTTCAGCCTGGTGAGATTTCAACTGCCAGTCAGTCAGCAGAAGTAGCCTCAATACTGCATTCTAACCACTGCGCCACTGTGGCTCCTATGGCCAGCATGTGGTCAGCCTCCCATGTAGCCAGCATTACTATACACCAAAGCACATGGAACACTGTAACCTTCCCACTGAAGTGGTACCCATTTATCTACTCACATTTGCATGCTTTAGAACTGCTAGGTAGGCAGGAGCTGAGGTGAGTAACGGGAGCTCACCCCATTGCATGATGCCCAGGACTTGAACACAGGTTTTTTGACTGACAACCAGAAAGCCCAATAGTCTGGAGACTAACACTTCACTGAAGACTATACAGGTAGTCCTTGACTTACAACCACATTGAGACCAGAATTTCCATTGCTAAGTAAGGTAATTGTTAAGTGAGTTGTGCCCAATTTTATGACCTTTTATGACCTTGTTGTTAAGTGAATCACTGCAGTTGTGAAATGAATCCAGTGGTCGTTAAATAAATCAGGGCTCCTCAACTTTGTTCAAAGTTGGCTAGGAGGTTCCCAAATGATGTTCACATGGCCCTAGGATGCTGCAACCATCCTAAATAGGGCTCATTGCCAAGCACTCACATTTTGTACATGCGACCTAGGGGGATGAATAACAGTAAAAAATGTGAGTATAAGTCACAAGTCACTTTTTTCAGTGTCACTGTAACTTCAAATCTCAAACGATCACTAAACAAATGGCTGTAAGTCAAGGTCTACCTGTATGAGGGTCTCCTTCCTTTCTCTCTCTCTCTCTCTGTGTCTTTGCTGGAAAATAAGGGAACTGACAAAGTCACCTAATAAACAAGGGGATAATACAATTTCCCCCATTTTATTGTTGTTTGTGATCTGTGCTGGCCAACATGCCTTGTATATGAGGAAGGAGAATGGACTGTTTGTCTGCTGCTTATCTCTTCAATGCCTCCCTGTGATGGCTCTTTTCTGAGAATTAGGTAATTTAGGACTTGCACTCTCTCAAAATAATTCTTTTGGGTATCCCCCATGATGCACATGGCACACACATAGCATCTGTCCGCAACTCATTGATCCAAATGGTCATTTCCCAAAGTCTTCTGCAGCTATAGAGGCATCTAAGAGAAGATGTATTGCTTTAAAGAGTTGCTGCTGAGGCTATGTGAGTATCTCCATGTGTTCTGTAATGCCTTTGTTCCATGTGCTCTGAAGCACTGCACATCGATCGATAGATAGATAGAGAGAGAGAGAGAGAGAGAGATAGAGAGATAGAGAGAGAGATAGAGA
>WNWU01000013.1:10150909-10183497 GCA_012654045.1 Ptyas mucosa
GATATAGATGATAGATAGAGAGATAGATAGAGAGATAGAGAGAGAGATAGAGAGATAGAGAGATAGAGATGATATAGATGATAGATAGATAGATAGATAGATAGATAGATAGATAGATAGATAGATAGATATGGATGGGGGGAGTGAGAGAGATAGCATTCAGAGACAATATGCTTAACTGGGTCACTCAATTAATTAATGGATCTACAATAAATTAATTGAATTTGCTAGATTCAAGCAACATGTTGAGCTTAATGTGTGGTACAGTTGTCAAGTTTGCTGGCCAAAATGCCTTGTGCATGAGGAGGGAGAATGGACACCTCATCTGTTGGCTATCACTTCAATGCCTCCCTTTGATGGCTCTTTTCTGAGAAATAGGTCATTTGGAATTTGGTTGACGTGTGTTTAAATGTGTCACATTCATAACTAACCGATTTCCCCCCTCGCCTGATATTTGCCCATGTAAATATAGGGGACCTAGATATTAATTTGGGATAGACGTTTCATAGCACACAATGTCAATTCAATCCTATATGAGATTTTTTTTTCTCTCCTAGTGAATGAAAGCAAAGTGCACACCCGTTCATGGCAAGAAGTCATCTTGGACAGGTTTTCATCTTGAATTTATTTTCAAAATGAAAACATTGCAAATTGCCTGTCTTTGGCACTGCAAAGGATTGTATTGAAAAAAAAAAGAGAGAGCGAGAGAGCGAGAGAGAGCAAAATAGGCAGTCAAATTATATCCAATTGCAGGTTTTATTTCTGGCTATATCAAAAGTGATTGCAATTAATGCTGAATATGAAATAAATCCCCACCTCTGTTTTGATTGTTCAAGATGCAATAGAATGCCAGTCTAAGTGCAGGACTGTATAACTGTGTTTTCAACTGCAGGGAAAGCGTATATTTTCCCCACTGTGTGTTTATGAGCACAACTCAATTTCTGCGCTTTAAAAATAGAATCCACGAAGCTCTATTTCTGCACCGGGCTAAAGTGAGAGGCAAAAGGAAGAGGGAAATAAGTCTATTTTCCCAAGAGTTAACAGCTCTTGGGTAGCTTTAGTCCAGGTGGTAGAAGGGTGCTTTCCTACCTTCCATTGAGGCATAGCAATATATATCTGTCTGCAAAAAAGCAAAGCCAAAAGATAAATCAGAAAAGAAGAGAAAAGAGAAGAAGCTGTTTTGTGTGGCTATTAAGAAATTAAGTCATAGAACACGAGGATCAACAAAATGGAAAGTGATTGTATTGTGTCCTAATGTGCTGAAGAGAGAACAAATGATGGCTATTTTGGGATCAGCGACTTTGGGATTGTTATCTATAAAAAGCAGAACATTTACCAATAAATAAATATGCTCAGAAGCCGGGGGGGGGGGGCATTATAGCACAAATTGGCCTTATTCACACAACATAGTTAACTTGGATATTGTATTAATCCATGATCTGGGTAGTCCCATAATATATAATGGAACCATACCAGAGGTGGGTTTCAGCAGGTTCTGACAGGTTCTGGAGAACCGGTAGCGGAAATTTTGAGCAGTTCAGAGAACCGGCAAATACCACCTCTGGTTGGCTCCAGAGTGGGGTGGGAATGAAGATTTTGCAATCTCCTTCCCCCAGGAGTGGGGAGGGACTGGGGATTTTGCAGTATCCTTCCTCTGGAGTGGGGTGGGAATGGAGATTTTGCAGTATCCTTCCCCTGCCACGCCCACCAAGCCACGCCCACAGAACCGGTAGTAAAAAACGTTGAATTCCACCACTGGAATGAGGTAAACCTTGAAACAGTAAACAACAATATAATCAAGAAACTATCAAGATCATTCTCACTAACACTGATAGGGCAAGTCACTTGTATATACAGTAAACAGAGAGTTTCATTCAGTGAGCACCAAGAATGCCACAGCCCAACCCTGAGCTACAAATATTATCTTCTTATGGTGGGGATCCCCACAAGACCCTCTCATGGATCCTTGGAATCAAAATTATTTGCCAGACATTAAACATACAGTATATATTTGGAAAAATTATAAACAATAACATTTTTCTAATTTAAAAAAAATGTTAACAGGATTTGCTCATGAAAAATATTTCATTTATGTTAACTTCTAAAGGATTTGACAATGTTATTTTTACATCCTTCAAAAAATAAATATTCTGCGAATGCATGAATTTTAATTTTGTATGCACTAAATATTGATAAATATACAAAAAAACCAATGTTATGGGGTTCTTCATAATTTATAAAGGTTGGGAAAGGGTCCCAAGAGCAAAGAGTTTAAGAAAGTTTAAGGATTTTGGGGGATCCTTTGAATATTACGGTTCTATGTCTGACAATTAATACATTAGCTTTTCAGTAGAATTTGGCATTTTCCATCTGGTTTATTGTTGATTTGCTTCTCTCTCCAGTCTATTGCTCCTGTGTTCCTGTTTATTAGAACTTTTAGAATTAATTTCAGAAGTGGTTTGCTTCAACTTTCCATTTTATCTCAGCTTGCCATTCCTTCAGCATTTTTCCATGCAATTTTTCTTGTTATGCATGTTGAGCATTGATAAAACCCTGTAGAAAGAAAGCATTTTGATGTAGCCATGAATATGATAATGTCAAGATTCCTTTGGTAGAGTGTTTGTCAAGTATTGATAAATTATTACTGGGAAAAAGGCATTCTGAAGATGATATGAACACAATAACCTCAATATTATTTTAGTATGGGTTTTTTTCAGGTATAGATCTGCAGTTCTGCACATTAGGAAAAACATTTTCCCCAAATTATCTTGATGCAATGATACAGAGCATCACATCAAAATCTTTTTTGCAGTGGGAAAGCAATATTTTAATATTACATATGTGCATAGATAATATTAAGAGGGGAAAAAGAAAATATTGTTGAGGTTTTATGCTTGTTTGCGCTTCTTCTTCATCTTCTATCTGCACACTAGTTGCTGTTCTGCTGGTTGTAGCTCCATTCGTGTCAAATGATGGACTGCCACTGAAAACAAAAACAGATGGAATTACAACAACTGCAGGACCCCTTTTATGATTCATTGGGTAAAAAAAATAATGGAATGTAACCCACAATCCATGTTCATGATCAACCTTGGTGGAGCAGCGGACTAAAGCGCAGTTAAGTAGTACTTAAGTAGCACTTAGCTGCCAGCTGCCTGCAATTACTGCGAGTTCAAATCTCACCAGGCTCAAGGTTGACTCATCCTTCCATCCTTCCAAGGTAGGTAAAATGTGGGGGCAATAAGTTGATTTTGTATAAAAAAGAACACCGCTTAGGGGGGGCCGAAAGCCCTACTAAGCAGGTATATACAAAAGTATGAAGGCTATTGCTTAATGCATTGTAAGTCGCCCTGAGTCTCTGGAGAAGGGCGGCATATAAATTGAACCAATAAATAAATAAATAAAACCTTGCTGATGGACATTGCAACATTCAGAGATACTAAACGATCATCACATCCTGGGAGCCTTGTTATGAGTCTTGATGTATAAGATGCTTCCAGAGCTGGAAACTAAAACAACTTATTCAGCCATAAGCATTGGTAGGATTCAGCCAGTTCGGGAGAACAGGTTGTTAAGTTGCTATATGGCCTCCCCTCCCTCTCCCTTCCAAGAGTCCCCACGGGCCCCATTTTAGCTCCCAAGTGAGTGCAGGGAGGCCTACTACAGCGCCCCCCCCATTTTTGCTCCCGGGGGGGGGGAGTGCAGGAGGCCAAGTGCTGCCTGTTACATTCTCTGGCCACACCCACCATGGCCACGCCCACCCAGCCGACCATTAGGACAGAGAACCGGTTGTTAAATTATTTAAATTCCACCACTAAGTAGATAAATTAGGGCTTCAAGTCTAGGAAGAAAGTTAGGTGTGGAAAGCATTGAAATTATTCTCATTCTTTTTTTTTTTTAATTTGATTTATATGCCGCCCTTCTCCGGAGACTCAGGGCGGCTTACAATGCGCTAAGCAATAACCTTCATACTTTTGTATATTTATACAAAGTCAGCTTATTGCCCCCACAAACTGGGTCCTCAATTTACCTACCTTAGAAAGGATGGAAGGCTGAGTCAACCTTGAGCCTTGGTGAGATTCGAACTTGCAATAATTGCAGGCAGCTGATGTTAATAACAGGGCTTTAGACCACTGTACTATCCAAGGCTTGCAGAAGGTTACTTCTCAATTGTGTGGATATGCACTGAGACTTTTGATGGAAGCTAACAGTCACCTAAAGCTTGGATTCCTTTCCAAAAATCTCAGCAATAAATAACTGAGTGTTGGACGACTGAATTATATACATGCATGCATCAATTCAACTCTGTGACCCTTTGTAAACTGTGAAATAATGCCACTGGAAGCTTCTTTCCAGGAAACTTGCTTTGGGTAGTGTCCCCCCCCCCCCCACACCTCTTTCTGTGTCTTGGCTTTTAGTAGCTAGCTGACCTTGGTTGATCTAGGCATGGTTGGGTTTCATTACTGTTTGATGGGAGACCACTAAAAATTTCAAGGCAATAGGCTTAATTGGGAAGTCAAGGAAACATCTCAGAAGAAGGTATGGTGATCTGGTTCCATGTTGCTGCAACAAGGGATAAATAAGGAATTATTTCTTATGGTTCTTTGCATGGGTCAGTCAGATGTTCAGATTGGATTTGGCACTTTTATCCACCTATCCAGTCCTTCCCAAGGATCTGGGATAGGCCGATGTGGATGTTTTATGGTGTTAGTGGTATCATCACAGCATGTAAGCTGCCTTTTGCAATGAATATTTATTATATGTATTGTGACGTTTATTAATTGTAAATAATAAATACGAAAAAGTGAGATAAAAATCTTTTTAAAAAGACATTGTTTATGAAACCACCAGGAGTTCACTTTGGGCTGAAATTTTATCTTTTACTTATGACTCTGCTAAAAGAAAGACATCCAACTGGCACAGTTTCTGTCTACGAAGGAGACACATAAAGCTGTTCCTATTGAATGTTTGCCTATTATTCAGTGCTTTTAATTTGTGATCATTAATTATTCCCTTTTATGATTGGAGTTGAGAAGATAAGAATATTTTACAATCTTCCACTGTAAAATTAGTTAATGGTTTGATTTTTTTTTATTTAAATGAAATAACCCATTCAATAACCTGTGTCCTCTAGGTGCTTTACAAAGAATTATTTCCCACTTTCTGTGCTGTACACAATTCTCTGTCTACTGATTTGAGATTACACTCTCATTTTGGAACTAGGACAGGGGTGAAATCCAGCAGGTTCTGACAGGTTCTGGAGAACCTGTAGTGGAAACTTTTAGCAGTTTGGAGAACCGGTAAATACCACCTCTGGCTGGTCCCAGGAGTGGGGAGGGAATGGGGATTTTGCAGTATCCTTCCCCTGGAGTGGGGTGGGAATGGAGATTTTGCAGTATCCTTCCTCTGCCACGCCCACCAAGCCACACCACGCCCACCAAGCCACACTTACAGAACCGGTAGTAAAAAAAAAATTGATTTTCACCACTGAACTAGGACCTGTGAATGAACTATCAAAATCATGAGATACCTTGATCAAATTGTCTGGATAAGCTACATATTCAAATTATTTTCTTTTATTATTTTCTGCTCCTGACTCCAAAGAAACTCTGGGCAGCTCACTAAAACACACTAAAAAAAATATAATAAAAACAGACATAAGGGCTTGGAACCCTGGTGGTGCAGTGAAAGCAGTATTGCAGACTAACTTTGCCCATAATCTGGAGTTCGATCCTGACCAGCTCAAGGTTGACTCAGCCTTCCATCCTTCCAAGGTCGGGAAAATGAGGATCCAGATTGTTGGGCGCAATATGCTGACTCTGACTGCTTCTAAAGCATTATGGAGCAGTATATAAGTCTAAGTGCTGTTGCTATTGCTATAAAACAAAAACCAACCCAGAAAAGAAGAAAAAGACCAAGATGGCTAACCCAACCACAACCCAACCACATTACAACATCCAACGACCCTAGTCCAAGGTCTGGATGAACAGGTAGGTTTTTATGGCTGTCTGGAACACCGGGATGGGAGCTGTCTAGATCTCAGGAGAAACTAATTTTGGGAAAATAGGCATCATGGTAGAGACAGATACTTCTGGCTCCTGATAAATAACATTGTTTGATTGAAGGAACCCTCAACACGCCAATCCTGTCACCTCAAATTGGTTATGCAGACATCATGGGAAATAGGTGTTTTCTCAAAGAAGCAGACTCTTTGCCATCGAGGGCATTGTAGGTGATAATCAGTATTTTTTAATCCTACCAGGAAACAAACTGGCGATCAATGCAGCTCAGAGAGCAGAGGTGCCACATGATATACTGAGACACATGTGCATTTCTGTGTGTGCCACTGCATTCTGGACTAGTTGAAACTTCTGAGTGGTCTTCAAGGGCAGCTCCATGTACAACATTTTGCGCTAGTTGAGTTTTAGCTTCCTCTCTTGTCTTGGTAGGACAGGTTCGCCTGCCATAGTTAAATGTCAAAACAGGAATGAGTCCAGGGCTAATGCATAATGAGAATCAACTACAAAAAGTTTTTAAAGAAGGGATTTGTTTACCAAATGAGGGAAAGATGGCACTTTGCAAAATTAAGCCTTTTTTTTCAACCCAGTGGATTTATATATAATGATTTTGGCTAGAGATCAGATATAAAAATGCTGAGGATATCTGTGGCACAAACTCTATCCCCATACCCTTTCCCCCTAAATGTATCTTTGGGGGTACAGATGAATCTGCTTCTAAACAAAAAGTGGGTTGCATTTAGCAATAGCAATAGCATTTAGACTTACATACCGCTACATAGCACATACTTTACAGCACCCTGTTACAGGGGTGGGTTCTAACATTTTTTTACTATCGGTTCTGTGGGCGTGGCTTATTTTGTGGGCGTGGCTTGATGGTCATGTGACAAGTCTTTAGGATTTAGCAGAGATACTGGTCTACCAGGCTTTTAACTGCTTGCAGAGCTGTACCGGTCTACCTATTTGTTTTTGCAGGCACCGGTCTACTCATTTGTTTTTGGAGGCACCTGTCTATCACCATACTGCCTTTTAACACTGATCAGCTGTAGGGTGGCCCTTTGAAGCCTGCAGCAAGAGTTTAAACAGTTTTTTTCCTTCTAGCTGATCAGCTGGGACCCAGGAGGCAGCAATAGATTGGGGGTGGGGCAAATAAAAGGTAAGAATAACGTCGGGGGGGCAGGGGGCAGGGGGCAGGGGGGAGAGAACCGGTTCGGTGACATCATATCGGCTCGGCGGAACCGGGAGGAACCCACCACTGCCCTGTGAGCAGTTTACAAATAGCAGCATATTGCCCCCAGCAGTCTGGGTCCTCATTTTACTGACCTTGGAAGGACGGAAGGCTAAGTCAGCCTTGACTTGTCAGGATCAAACTCCTGACTGTGGGCAGAATTAACCTGCAATACTACATTCTAACTACTGTGCCCCCAGGGCTCCTGGCTTCTACAGCTCCTACATACCAGTTTTATTTTCTAACATGGACTTCTGTGAAGTCCAGTGACATACCTGGAAATAGAAATGACGCTAAAGGCTGCAGTTTTGCTTCTAACCTAATTTTTCTTTAGGTTAGAAAGGGATGTAATTTAGTTACCCTTTTGAATGAAATTTTCAAATAGAATTGCTGAGTCAGCTGAAAGTATCACTATGAATCTAAGTGCTTTTGAACTGATTTGAGGATTTAATGGACTTTTAGCATGGATGGACACTTACATTTCATTGATACAGTAACCATTCAAATCAGTAGATCAAACCAACCTCTAAGAGTCGTGTTGATGATCAAATAGGATTGACTGGACTTTACCACTGAAATTGGATCTTGAGGGATTTGCACACTCCTAGTATTTGCAGCCTACATTAACCATGTTTAAAGTCTCTGGGAGTGTTTTCAGAGATGGAGGGTTTCAAAACGATCTGGTATAAAACTAAAGATGGGATTCAGAAGCTGTTCTACCTGTGTTGAAAAGACAGAGTTCATGGTATGACACAGAGTGGCAGAAATGTTAAAAGCTGTGCTTCTTCACTTTAAACCACCAAGCTCTTTTCTTTCTTTTCCACCTTGCAGCAAAGTTCAGTTCCCAAGACGCTGCAAACAATGAGAGATCGATAACTTGCTCTTAGAATGCCAGTTTCCCTTCTTCCTCTTTATCAGAAGACCTGCAGAAATCAATTTACCAATCCATTGCCCAACATTCTTGGGGTGTTTGGCCTCCTGGCCACTTTTTGCAGAAGTGAATTTAACCCCTCGTTCCATTTTTCTCAGAATCTTTTGGAGCACAAAATTCTGGAAACACAAAGTAAATGAATCAAGGTTAATTGTAGTGAAATTGGCACAGGAAACCCGTTAGTAGGCAGGTTACAATATAAAGCAGAGGTAGACAAACGACATATAATTAGACATTTTTTGTGGCTGCAGCCTTCTTTAATTTAATTTAATTTAATTAATCATATTTCTGTGCCACCCAACTCCCAAGGGACTCTGGGCGGCTTACAACAAAAATAATAAAAACAATGAACATATTTTTTTTAAAAAAAAATTATAAAAGCATTTTAAAAACATTAAAAACACATGCACACCATCCATGGCCGGATCTCGCAAGATTGAACAGCGAGATCAACGGCCCCAGGCCTGCTGGAAAAGCCAGGTCTTCACCGCTTTCTGGAAGGCCAATAGGGTGTGGGTAGTCCGGACCTCAGGAGGTAACTGGTTCCAGATACCTGGGGCAGCCACAGAGAAGGCCCTCCCTGCCGGCATTGTTTAGGTGACGGGACCTGGAGGAGACCAACTCTGTGGGATCTTACTGGTTGCTGGGAGCTATGCGGTAGAAGGCAGTCTCGAAGATAGCCTGGCCCTGAGCCACGTAGGGCTTTAAAGGTAATAACCAACACCTTGAATTGTGCCCAGAGACCAATACAGAGCCAGTGCAGCTCGCAGAGAATTGGTGTAATGTGGGTGTATCTAGGTGCACCCACGATAGCTCGCGCAGCTGCATTCTGGACCAACTGTAGTCTCCAAACACTCTTCAAGGGTAGCCCCATGTAGAGCGCGTTGCAATAATCTAACCGTGAGGTGACAAGGGCATGAGTGACTGTGAGGAGAGCCTCCTGATCCAAGTAGGGTCGCAATTGGTGCACCAGGCGAACCTGTGCAAAGGTCCCCCTAGCCACTTCTTCTTTGCTACCTGCCAAACTCTCTTCTTTGTCTACATTTTATTTTTAATATTTTTTAAAAATATATAAAGCAAAATTAAACTGAAAGCTGGCATGCTGCAGAGTGCCAGACTCTAGTATCATCTGTGTTTCCAGGTATGCCCTAGCTCTATTTAGGCTTTATATATGTTGTGGAATTGCCAGCTAGGCTGGAAGGAGGGGGTCAAGTGGGGGCTTAGCTTGGAGTTGTTGCACAGTCACAAATGGCATAAACATGACCTACCCCCAAATCCACGAATCCTTATCTGGTTGTTCCCAGAGGAAGTCAAACCATCTGGTGAAATTTTTGTAACATAGGTGATCAGCAATAAAGTTAAAGCCTGAGGCTATTCTTGAGTGGTTCTGGTTGGTTGTGACAGACAGTAGGTCTCTGTAGAAATTAAAGTGCCCTGTGCCTTATTTGAAAGTGGGCATATCTGCTGACTTAAAAGCCCCAGAGGGGTTGGGCTGATAGAGAACAGATTGAAAGGGATGGTTAAAAGGGCTGGTAGGAAGCAACCTTAGTGTCCCTTTAGCAAAACAGATATTTTGTGGTTGGCCATGCTTTAAAGGAAGTACAGGTAATCCTCAATTTATGACCATAATTGAGCCTGGAATTATTTATTATTAATTATTAATTTCTAGAGCCTCAACATCTTTTTTACATTGTGGTGACTAAAACTGGATGCAGTATTCCAAGTGTGACCAAGGCATTATAAAGTGGGATTAACACTTCACGTGATCTTGATTCTATCTCCCTGTTAATTTTTTTTTTTAATTTGATTTATATGCCGCCCTTCTCCGGAGACTCAGGGCAGCTTACAATGCGCTAAGCAATAGCCTTCATACTTTTGTATATTTATACAAAGTCAGCTTATTGCCCCCACAAACTGGGTCCTCAATTTACCTACCTTAGAAAGGATGGAAGGCTGAGTCAACCTTGAGCCTTGGTGAGATTCGAACCTGCAATAATTGCAGGCAGCTGATGTTAATAACAGGGCTTTAGACCACTGTACTATCCAAGGCTCTTAATGCAGCCTAGAACTTTGTTTTTCCTTGAAGATGTTTCGCTCCTTATTCAAGAAGCTTCTAAGAATCTCCATAGACATTTGGCTTTCTAGAGGTTCATATGGACAATGATTCCCCGCCCCACTGTCACCTCATCTTCAGCATGGATTGATTATCTTCACCTTCCTTTCGAATATTCTGAGTGGGATGCAATAATCTCTCCATATCCTATATTACTAACATGCTACCACTTTCTGGCTAAATTTATTATGTAACTTAATAAAAGGCTGATCAGTGCATTTATTTCCAATAAGGTTCTTTGCTGAAGAGCCCCAATTGCTCGGTTGAATCCAGGTCGATGCACAGCACTTTTTAATGCATTAAATCAACATGGTTATCTGCCTGTCCTTTGATGTCTCAGAAAGGGACCTAAGCAGGAACTATGGAAGTGCACATTCATTTGTATTTGTTAATGTTTAGGCTGATATTCCCAATTCCAAGTCTTTATTCCATCCAAGGAAAGTATTTCGGTTTCCCTTCAATTGAATCTATTCAAGAGAATATGTAATCTCCCCCCCCCCCATTGCTCTTCAGCCCAATACTGAAAGAATCCAGAATCCTCTGCTTTGATCTTTGAAAATTGCATTCATTGCCTATTAACTGTGTTTCCCATTCAATGATTGCTAGCGCCATGCCCAGCCGTGCCCCAAGTGCCTGCTTTGTTAATCAGCGACAAAGAAAGAGAACAAAATGAGATTGGCGGGCGCACGGATGTTAATGAAAGCAAGTGGTGGGTTATCGAGCTCCTTGGATTCCACCTCGGCTACTGCCTTAAGGAGCCACTTGCTTTCCAGCCTGTTCGTGTCATCCTCCTGTTTTGTGAGTTAAAAGAAATTTGCAACTGGTAAGCGAGATCAGGGATCTCCAACCATGGCAACTTTAAGACTTGTGGACTTCAACTCCCAGAGCTGGCTGTGGAACTCTAGGAGTTGAAGTCCACAAGTCTTAAAGTTGCCAAGGTTGGAGACCCCTGAGCTAGATGACTCTGCAAAAATAACCACCACCACGACAGATGGGGAGCTGGCAGATGGCTTATCATTCCCCTGGAGGAAGTGAGCAGTTCTGCCTAGCAAGAATTGGCCCTAGCATTAGATCAAGGAGGTGGCTGTCTTAAGCAGCTGATGTCTTTCGAACGCCATGTGTTGGGAGGTTGAAGCATTCTGTGTGTGTATCTGAGTATTTCCCAGAGCAGGAATCTGACTTGAGCAATGATTAGAGAAGCAGCTTTCATATTTATTAACAGAAGGGAGATTTATATACAAGAAATACATGATAGGGATTAGCAAAACCTGGCACTTTGCTAGCTACATCCTATGAGAGGAATGCCTAAGAGCCTGTGCTCTGTACATGTGTGCCTGGAAATAAAAGCAAAAAGAAGGGACTTGAAGTTAGATAAAATGTCAAGCTATACTCCAGAGCACCTGAGGGTAGGACAAGAAGCAATGTGTGGAAACTAATCAAGGAGAGAAGCAACTTAGAACTAAGGAGAAATTTCCTACAGTTAGAACAATTAGTCCGTGAAACAACTTTCCTCCAGAAGTTGTAAAAGCTCCAACATTGGAAGTTTTAAAAAAGATATTGGATAACCATTTGTCTGAAGTGGTATAAGGTTTCCTGCCTAAGCAGGGGGTTGGACTAGAAGACCTCCAAGGTCCCTTCCAACTCTGTTATTCTAAATTCTAAAAGCTGGTAGAGTAATAGACAAAGAGGGGATACAGAATCAGTCCTTACAAATCTCTGTTTATGATGTTACCCAGTTTGGTAGTGAAACATCTGCAAGAAACCCACCAAGCTCGGAGAGCACCAAGGACCCCCGGCACCTATGCTATTGAATTAGCACTTCCAAAACTGTATGGGTGCAATTAACAGTTATTTCATATTTTAGTGTTGCTGTTTTACTTCCAGGAATTGAGAGAGATGTATGTGAGATTTTTCTGTTTTAGGTTGCAAAAGAATTTGAGAACAGGGGATGATTGCTACTAAGAGGGGTGGCAATCAAGCACATTATGTTTTGAGCTATCCTGCCTCTCACAGAAGCAGTTTTGAATGAGAACAATTTTCATTGTTGGTCACAATGATGGGCCACAAGAATGGACAGTAACTGTAAAGGACCTCAAAGGATGAGATCTCCACATCTTTTAACATTTTACCAACCAAACTGGGGACAGGACCAAAGTTGTCCATAGGGCATGGTTAAAAAAAAAAAAAACTCAAGCGGGCAGCTAAGATGGTATGATCAAACTCTACCTATGTTTTTAGGTGCCCATATGGTATAAGGGACTCGGTGGCTCAGTGGCTAAGACACTGAGCTTGTCGATCGAAAGTTCAGCCGTTGGAAACCCTAGTGCCACGTAACGGGGTGAGCTCCCATTACTTGTCCCAGCTTTTGCCAACCTAGCAGTTCGAAAGCACGTAAAAAATGGAAGTAGAAAAATAGGGACCACTTTGGTGGGAAGGTAACAGCGTTCTGTGCGCCATTGGCGTTTTGTCATGCTGGCCACATGACCACGGAGACTTCTTTGGACAGTGCTGGCTCTTCGGCTTTGAAATAGAGATGAGCACTGCCCCCTAGAGCCGGAAACGATTAGCACATATGTGGAAGGGGAACCTTTACCTTTATCTATGGTGTGTATGAAAAAGAGGCAGATCACACTGTTGTGTTTACAGTGTGTGGCTTGACATTTTAAGAGTTTACCCCATGGGCATTCCTGGACAGATGTACAACTGTATTGTATAAAAGATCATGATACAAGCTGCCTTCTCGGGGCTGAAGATTTGTTATTACCTGCTGTGTGTTCATTTAATCCAGGAGCCTTTACTAATTCTATCAGATGACAGCTTTATGCTGGTCTATGACAGTAATAAAGATTTAATTTGGTTTGATTCGATTTGATTTGAAATGACAGCTTTCAGATTTGTCAGGCAGCTATTAACCCACACGTCTGGGAATTATGGGAGCTGCAGTTCTGCATTTGGAGAGACACCAGATTTGAAGAGACTGATTTAGTCTGTCATATTCGGTTCTCCGGGGAGCTGATGGTTCTTTTAATATAAGGTTTTCTCTTCAGAAAAATTCCACAGCAGCTAAAGGTTAAGAAATGGCACAAAGAATAAGTTTGCCTCAGTGTACATGGTAGCATATTCCCATGTACTACCAATGGCACAAAGAATAAGTTTGCCTCAGTGTACATGGTAGCATATTCCCATGTACTACCAGGAGATGCATTTTCAAGACATGATTGGGACATGAGAAATGATAGCACTAGCATTTTTTTTTTGGTTTCATGCTAGCAACTCTCCAACAAAAATGATAAAGAGACAAAAGATAAGATGGCACACTCAAGTTTATTCAACATGATATCCTAGGTTTGCACAATACAGAGAAGCCTTGATTAATCATAGAGGGGGAATCTACACTGGTTGGTAAATTCCAATCTGCTTGGCTAGTTAGCAGCTTACTATGTCATGCAATCCTAGCCAATTGGCCAAGTGATTTGTGATTAACAAGGAGTTCTCCCTCGCTATAAGCCACTGGTACCCATAGACCTTGGATTGACTCTGCCCACCCTTCCTGGTTATGAGGTCCTCGTGGACAGGAAAGGAGTATAAGGGAGCTTTATGAATGATTTGGTGTGATGTACCCTTAGCCTCCTTCTTTTGGTTCTGGCTTATCATCCTAGAGTAGGGGATGCGGTGGCTTAGTGGCTAAGACACTGAGCTTGTCAATCAGAAAGGTCAGCAATTCAGCGGTTCGAATCCCTCGCGCTGCATAACGGAGTGAGCTCCTGTTACCCGCCCCAGCTTCTGTCAACCTAGTAGTTCGAAAGCATGTAAAACATGCAAGTAGAAAAATAGGGATTACCTTTGGCGGGAAAATAACAGTGTTCTATGTGTCTTCGGCGTTTAGTCATGCCGGCTACATAACCATGGAATTGTCATCAGACAGCACTGGCTCTTTGGCTTTGAAATAGAGATGAGACCATCCCCTGAAGTCAGGAACGACTAGATGAAAACAGGGGACACCAGATCAAACTTGATCCATCCCATGTGACATCCCAACTGTTATGGAAGTCTGAAAATCTGGAGTTGGTCAGGGCCAGTAGCTGGAACTGTGATTTTCTAATATACTGTAGACCTAAATCCAGATTAGAAAGGATCTGCTGTAGTTTGAGAAGATTTTGGCCTGTGTTCTGTTGAACTTCCCATCTATCAATGTTTCAGACAGCTTGTCTGTACACACTCTGCAACATTAACAGGAAAGGGGCAGGGTGACATAAAAATAATTGAAGTAAAGGAAAGGCCTGCCAGATTGCGAGGTCAAGCGGCATGTGGCTCTTCAATTCTCTCAAGAGATCACTCTTCCTTCCAAATGTCACTGCTCAGCTCGCCATTCGATTCCAGCAGACCTTGAAACAGATGAAAGGAATTTGGGGGAAAAAAATGCCATCTCCAATTGCCAAATGTTGTTGTTGGAATGCTTACATGCATACATTTTAGTGTCTCATTTTGAAATGAGAGATAAACAGTATTTAAAAGCGATGGTGGAAATGCTGGAATCATTGGTGTACATGCTAATTTCTTTACTATCAGTGTCAATCTCAGTTTGTGCTGGTTATGTGGGTGTTTAAAGCAGTGAAAGAAAAAAAAACTGTTGAAAGAAGAACCAAAAAAAAAAGAGAATCCGTAGGGAAAACAATGCATTTCTCTGGATCTACAGGTTGAAATGCAGAATAAGGATACTAAGGTAACTCAGATTTATTCTTGGATGCAGTTAATTGGTTAGATTAGTGTGGGTAATTTTGATTCCTGCTGAACAGGGATATATCTTGAACCTTTTCTTCCAGTTATTTTGAAAAAGTGGATATACAATATCTCATTTGATGTTGCAAAATTTACACAAGTTTCCCACGTCTCCTTATATCCTGATTGTTTGCTGTTCAGGCATATATCAGAACTTGTAGGTGCTCCAACACTGGAGATTTTTAAGAAGAGATTGGACAACCATTTATCTCAAATAGTATACTATTTCCTGCCAGAGCAGGGGGTTGGATTAGAAGACCTTCAAGGTCCCTTCCAGCTCCTCTGTTATTCTGTTATCCTGTTGCTGTTCGCAATTTTATCATTTTGCTATAATTTTATTAAGTCGATATCATGTTGTGGCTGTAGGACTCTTGATGAAATAAGGATTATACAATAGCAATATGAAAACATGAGAACATAAAACAATTAAAACCTGAACACAATATGTAGTGTCTGGCCCAAAGGCCCTGTCTTCAGGCCCTCAACAACAACAAGGCAACCAGACATTTGGGAAGGTCTGTCCCTTGACTTTCTAGAAATGGGGGACAACCAACTGCCTCTCCAGTGCAATTGCATGGTGTGCCAAATGTAGTAGGGTGATGCATCTTGCAGGTAAATCAATGGCAATCCAAGTTGTTACAGGTTAAATCCAACACTTTGAATTGCACCTGGAAGCTGATAGAAATCCAATGCAAGGTCTACCAGTAAATCCCTTTGAGTACCTGGACTCTTGTATTTTGCCCCAACTAAAGTTTTTGAGTGGTCCTATGTAGTGGATATAGGGGATGCGGTGGCTCAGTGGCTAAGATGCTGAGCCTGGCGATCAAAAGGTTGGCAGTTCAGCGGTTCGAATCCCTAGTGCCGCGTAATGGGGTGAGCTCCCGTTACTTGTCCCAGCTTCTGCCAATCTAACAGTTTGAAAGCACGTAAAAAATGCAAGTAGAAAAATAGGGACCAGCTTTGGTGGGAAGGTAACAGCGTTCCGTGCGCCTTTGGCATTTAGTCATGCCGGTCACATGACCACGGAGACGTCTTCGGACAGCGCTGGCTCTTCGGCTTTGAAACGGAGATGGGCACTGCCCCCTAGAGTTAGGAACAATTAACACATATGTGCAAGGGGAGCCTTTACCTTATGTAGTGGATGCTGCAGTAGTCTAACTGGGTGGTCATGAGGCATAAGCCACTGTAGTCAAAATTCTTATCCCAAGTAAGGCTATTTGTTTTTATTTGTTTGTGTATTTGTTTGCTCGTTTGTCTTGATCTTATGCTGCCTTTCCTCCCAAAGGCACCCACAGTGCAGTGTACAATTAAATAACAAAATTAATCTCCAATTGAAAGAATTAAATAAAAAGAAACAATAACGCCCCCACTCGTCCTCCTCAAACAAGATCATAACATAGAAAAATCATCTTGAAAAGTTCATCTTGAAAAAAATGGTCCAGAGTAGCGTTTCTCAACCTCAGCAACTTTAAGGATGCTGGCTGGGGAATTCTGAGAGTTGAAGTCCACACAGCTTAAAGTTCCTGAGGTTGAGAAACATTGGAGAGAAAGGGGAACTAGGCTGTACGAGCAGCAGCCTGGCAGGTACATGGAGAGTGGCAGGCCAGTGCGCATGAGTGACAGGCCAGCACGCATGTAATTGCCTACTGACCTGCCCCTTGCACAAATTAAGCTGCGTGTGCACGCATGCATGTGTTCCAGCCAGCCACTCACATGGCCCAATTCTGAATAGGCCATGGCCAGGTAGTAGGACATGGCCCAGAGGCTGGGGATCCCTGCTCTAGAGAAAACTATCCAGTCCTGGAGCATTTGTTACCCTGCATTGGCCTGGGTGAAACGCATATATTTCAGCCATCACAGAAAGCAAGATAGAGTAGTGCTTTCTTTATGAAGGAGTTCCGTAACTGGGGTGCTGCCCCTGAAAAATTACTTTCTTCTGTCTACTGGGACAACTGCTTCATTGCGCAAGTCTCCAATGGAAGACAAAAGAGCCCAAAGCATTGTAACTTGAAAGTTTCCATCCAGGAAAAATGTTGCAGCCCGATCTTTATCAACATTGCTGGTCTTCATTCATAAATTTGTTCCAGCCTGTTTTTAAATCATAAAAAAAAAAGAAAGAAAGATTAAAACGTGTATTAGCTTCTATTGGGAACTACATAATTTTTGTTTGAATGTGTCTGCCTGTGTGTTTACGTGCCAACTGCATTATGAAATTCAGGGAAGCGTAAAAAATAATGACATTTTGATTTGACTAATGGTTGGGAATGGTACATTTGTTTTAATGTATGAAGTAGATGATTTTTTAAGTGTTCTGGCCTATATCTGTTCATCGTACTTTTCCTCTTTTTTAAAGCTATTTGTATTTGAGGGATCCTTGGTGGTCTCTGAGAATGGAATAGAATAGAATAGAATAGAATAGAATAGAATAGAATAGAATAGAATAGAATAGAACAGAACAGAACAGAACAGAACAGAACAGAACAGAACAGAACAGAACAGAACAGAACAGAATAGAATAGAATAGAATAGAATAACAGAGTTGGAAGGGACCTTGGAGGTCTTCTAGTCCAACCCCCTGCTTAGGCAGGAAACCCGATACTATTTCAGACAAATGGTCATCCAATCTCTTCTTAAAAACTTCCAGTGCTGGAGCATTTACAACTTCTGGAGGCAAGTTGTTCCACGGATTAATTGTTCTAACTGTCAGGAAATCTCTCCTTAATTCTAGGTTGCTTCTCTCCTTGATTAGTTTCCACCCATTGTTGCTTGTCCTGCCCTCAGGTGCTTTGTAAAATAAGTTGACCCCCCCCCCCACTTTGTGACAGCCTCTCAAATGCTGGAATTACGTGCCTCCTAGTCCTTCTATGTATAGGAATCCCAGGGAATTATGGGAGTTCACACATTTTAAGGTTTCTGAGATTGAGAAACACTGGTCTAAGGAGGATCATGTTGCTTATATGTTTAAGAATGTGATTTCTGTAATATCAGAAATCATTGAAAAAGGGTGTCTTTTCCATTATCTTGTTTCCAACTATGGTTGGATAGATATTCCTCAGAAAATTCTAAACAGGAAAAAAAATGAAGCATCGGTAAAATGCACATCTTTCTATTATTTACTTTAGGGGTCACAGCCTGAGGCCCCGGAACTTGTATATGGTTCCCATATGACTTACAGATCCTTCCAGAGTTGCTGCTAAATAGTATTTTTAATGTGATGGAAAGGGAAAAGTATTAAATGCATAGGGATTATTCACATCCTCTGTATTTAATTAAATGATATAAATTAAATTTAGACCTCATCTTGGCCTCCTCTCATCTTGGAAATGCAGTCCTCAGGACACCAGTAAAAGTCTAAGTGTGGCCTTTGGCCCCAAAATGCCAACTCTGATTTATTTGATTTACATCTGACCCCCTGAACAGCTTCCCAGGGCAGTTTGCAAAAAGTCAAAATTACCATTAAAAAGATTTTCAGTTGGCTGTGTTAACTGTCACGGGAGGAAAATTAGTAGGACCTAAATGTAAATTATGTTTGACAGCCAATGTAAGAACTGAAGCTGACAAGGCAGAAACGAGTGGTTCCCAGTTAGAAGGAGGAAAGTTATGTAAATATATTTCAGCCACCCAAATGGCCTTGTATCTGTTAATTCAAAAGGGCAGGAGGAGAAGCTGAGAGTTTAAAATCTGGAGCATGAAGATTCTGAAATTGTCCTGCAGTGGGCAATCAACTCTTGCATTAGGGAGTTCGTACTTGCCTGCAATAAACTCTAATCTAGATGAATGTGTCTGAAAATCTTCCAAGACTAGTCAAGTTCTACATATGAATCAAGTATTTGGAGAGCTGTGATTTACCACCAAGCCTTGGAGTGAAGTGTAGCAGCTGAGGTGATCATCTCACACTGATTGGTGGAATGCACTGAAGCTAAGCATCCAAGATATGGGGAAGGACTACATACCATTCCTTGGATACAGTAATCCTATGCAAATTTATGCAGAGACTTGGCTCGCACACTACATTAAACTATAATATGCTTAGCCATACATTATTGAATAAACTGCGATTGATTGGGTTAACACACCCTCAGAATTTTCACATTAAGCAAAACTCTAAAATATGATTTATCATTTGTGCATCCAAACAATGGTCCCAGGACTGATGCCGGATTGCACCATCAACAAACATATATTAGAGACACAAGGCCAGCAGAGATTACACTCTAAACCCATGATGACGAACCTATGGCACGCGTGCCACAGGTGGCATGTGGAGCCGTATCTGTGGGCACGTGAGCATTGCCCTACCTCAGCTTCAGCACGCATGTGTGTGCCGGCCAGCTGATTTTCGGGCCCTCCGGGCCCACCGGAAGTCAGGAAACAGACCATTTCCAGCCTCCAGAGGGTCTCTGGGGGGGATGGGGAAGGCCCTTTTCGCCCTCCCCAGGCTCCAAGAAAGCCTCTGGAGCCTGAGGAGGGCGAAAAACAGGCCTACTAGGCCCACCGGTAACCTTTTTGCCGTCACGTGCCAAAAGCAGGGGAGTGCAGTGGGGTCACACACCCATGCACTGGGGGCACTGGGGGGCATTGAATTATGGGTGTGGGCACACGAGGGCACAACTCCCCCGCACTCCCCCTATTTTTGGCACATGACAGCAAAAAGGTTAGCCATCACTGCTCTAAACCTTTCTGGCCACTAGATAAGGTAAAGGTAAAGGTTCCCCTCACACATATGTGCTAGTCATTCCCAACTCTAGGGGGTGGTGCCCATCTCCATTTCAAAGCCAAAGAGCCAGTGCTGTCTGAAGAGGTCTCCGGTCATGTGGCCAGCATGACTAAATGCCAAAGATGCACGGAACGCTGTTACCTTCCCACCAAAGATGGTCCTTATTTTTCTACTTGCATTTTTTACGTGCTTTCGAAGTTCTAGATTGGCAGAAGCTGGAACAAATAATGGGAGCTCACCCCGTTATGCGGCACTAGAGATTCAAACTGCTGAACTGCCGACCTTTTGATTGACAAGCTCAGCACCTTAGCCCCTGAGCCACCGCGTCAATAAATAATAGTTAATCCTTGTAGAATATTCTTTTAGTTTTCTTCAACTTTCTTGGGGTGGGGGGGAATGTTTTAATTTGGGCCTTTTCCAAGACTCTATTTGGTGAACATAGTTAAACTGGTCACTTTAAAAATGAGCAGATGTTTTTACCAATTTGTTAAAATTGGTTATTCTTTACCTTGATTAGTTTTTGTGGCTTAGTATGTTGTGCAAAATAATATTTTGATTAGTGTATATAATATAATACAGTTTTGGGCTGCATAAACAGAGGGATAGAATCAAGATCACGTGAAGTGTTAATACCACTTTATAATGCCTTGGTAAGGCCACACTTGGAATATTGCATTCAGTTTTGGTCGCCACAATGTAAAAAAGATGTTGAGACTCTAGAAAGAGTGCAGAGAAGAACAACAAAGATGATTAGGGGACTGGAGGCTAAAACATATGAAGAACGGTTGCAGGAACTGGGTCTGTCTAGTTTAATGAAAAAAAGGACTAGGGGAGACATGATGGCAGTGTTCCAATATCTCAGGGGCTGCCACAAAGAAGAAGGAGTCAAACTATTCTTCAAAGCACCTGAGGACAGGACAAGAAGCAATGGGCAGAAACTAATCAAGGAGAGAAACAATTTAGAACTAAGGAGAAATTTCCTGACAGTTAGAACAATTAATAAGTGGAACAACTTGCCTGCAGAAGTTGTGAATACTCCAACACTGGAAGTTTTTAAGAAGAGATTGGACCATTTGTCTGAAGTGGTGTAGGGTTTCCTGCCTGGGCAAGGGGTTGGACTAGAAGACCTCCAAGGTCCCTTCCAACTGTTATTCTATTCTATTCTAAAATATCTTGGGGAAGACTTTCCCCCAGATATTAAGGACAGTGCTCTCTATCCTAGGAAAAAATTTAAAACATGACTTTGATCCCAGATCCGGATTTGATATATATTATTTATTATTTATTTGTTTTTTGTTTTGTTGACATTGTTATTTGATCATTTTAATCTGGGCTGTCTGATTATTTTTAGCTGTTTTTTTAAAAAAATTCTACATCGCCCAGAGTCTGCTGGAGTTGGGTGCCCAATAAATTTAAATAAATAATAATCTGTATTAAGCATATCCACATTGAGTATGTTGGTGCTTAGGCAGTATAAACGTAATTCCTATAAATAAATTCACAAATTCATAAATTTGGTTTACAAATATTGTGAACAAATAAATGAAACATCAAGTTAAAGGTCTTCATGTGCTGTAAAAATATTGCTGGAGCATCACAGGGTTGGGTTTGATTTGATTAATCTTAATAGTTATGATCCAAGTCATTGTGATTAGTAAATTGTAATTTTATGGTAAGAGAATGGAATCTGAGATTCACTGAAAATCTCAAATGTAGCTCCAAAGCTGCTACTAAGAATTGCCACCAAAGAATAACGTGTAATATGCCTAAAGCAGAAACCGATGAGCTATAATCCTATGAACTGCATGTAATTAAATTAATTTAATTTTAATTACAGTACTTAAATTAAACAATATTTTTTTTATTTTGCCTGCCCCCCCCCCCCAACGTCTCTCTTGTTGAGCCAGGTATGGTATGAATACAGGAAGTATATATATTTATTTTCGAAGTGAAGCTTTTTATATAAATTGCTTGTAGAACTATGGCAAAGAATAAGTGTACATTTACACAAATTGCTTATGTTGGTCAGCAAAAGATTTAGCAGCTATATTTCCCCATCATGCTAAATTTAGTTCAGGTCAAATTTTTGTGGTTTATCGTGTTGTTTGAATTAAGGCAATTTGAGATTTGTTTTTCTTCCATGCCAAGCATATTCTTTTTTAAAAATGTGATTTATTGCTCCCCACTCCTGAATCATATGTTATTGGGTTGTACTAAATTTCATTTATTTACTTACAATATTTATAAACTGCCCCAATCATACTGACTCTGGCTTCATTTCACAGGGAGGACTAGAATCAAATAAGCAACTTCAACAGGAATCCCAAAACTAGTAATGCTATTTTCTTCATTCAAGAAAATTTGAAGAACCATAATGAAAGATTTCTAGTGGCTGTTGTGTTTTCAGAGTAAGCTGTATATTAGAGAAACAATTTTAAATCTATTTGCATATATTAAGAGGTGGCTGATCCCCTGTTTTGCACAAGAGAGATGGTTTCCATTGGTCTTTGCAACAATCAGATCTTCATCACTGACTGTGTGAAAACCAGTTTTCCCATCGTACTTGCTTTAACTTTGAAATTCGGAAATGATAGAGGTTAGAGGCAATGATTCAGAGCATTTTTGTCTAATGTTCAGTAGTTGAATAACTCTCTTTTTATGACTCTGTAATCCCTTAATTTTTAAGGGATGCGGTGGCTCAGTGGCTAAAATGCTGAGCTTGTCGATCGAAAGGTTGGCAGTTCAGCAGTTCGAATCCCTGGTGTAGCATAACAGGGTGAGTTCCCATTACTTGTCCCAGCTTCTGCCAACCTAGCAGTTCAAAAGCACTTTAAAAATGCAAGTAGAAAAATAGGGACCACATTTGGTGGGAAAGTAACAGCGTCCTGTGCACCTTTGGCATTTAATCATGCCGGCCAGATGACCATGGAGACGTCGTCAGGCAGCGCTGGCTCTTTGGCTTTGAAACGGAGATGAGCACTGTCCCCTAGAGTTGGGAATGACTAGCACATATGTGCAAGGGGAACCTTTACCTTTACCTTAATCCCTTAATTTGGGTTAGAGCCAGGCTGACTGGATGAAGCTGAGTGTTTACTGGCCGTATGCTCTTTCTGACGCCACACAGAGTTAGCAGCAGATATTTTTTCTTTGTTCCCTAGGAGAGAAACTTCTGCTGCTACCTAGGATTGAACTCTCAACCTTCCGAGTGGGAGGCGAGCATCTTCATCACTAGGCCACCACACCACTTAATAGCTGAATATCCGGTATAGATGAAAATGTTGGGAAGAACTCTAATACGATCTTGCAGTCCACAATGAAAATGAGACAATTGCTTCATTGTTGTCCTTAGCTGGTAGAATGAAGCACTAGCAGATTGAGAATTCATTTGTTTTGTAAACAGAGCTTAGCAGGTGTTTTCTGTTAGGAAGTAAATATACATACTGTAAATAGTCACTTTCTTTTTAATACCGTATTTGATATAAGCGGGCACAGTTAGCAACAGGGCAAAGTAGGCAATTGATTATCGATGCATAATATGCTCATAGCCCCTTTCCTTGGCATCTTTTGATTTCTGTTTGACATGCTTTTTATTAAAAAAATCTTAACTGTAAAAAAGTAGATAGATCGGAAGCAAATGTGGGAGTTGAGATATCAATAATGTCAGCAAGAGGGACACAGTGGCTAAGACACCGAGCTTGTCGATCGAAAGGTTGGCAGTTCAGTGGTTCGAATCCCTAGTGCCATGTAACGGGGTGAGCTCCCATTACTTCCAGCCTCCGCCAACCTAGCAGTTCGAAAACACGTAAAAAATGCAAGTAGAAAAATAGGGACCACCTTTGGTGGGAAGGTAACAGTGTTCTGTGCACCTTTGGCATTTAGTCATGCCGGCCACATGACCACGGAGATATCTTCGGACAGCGCTGGCTCTTCGGCTTTGAAATGGACATGAGCACCGCCCCCTAGAGTCGGGAACGACTAGCACATATGCGCAAAGGGAACCTTTACCTTTACCTTATCTGGTGGCCAGAAAGGTTTAGAGTGTAATCTCTGCTGGCCTTGTGGCACTAATATATGTTTGATGATGGTGCAATCCTGCATCAGTCCTAGGACCAAGTCCCAGTCTTTGGATGCACAATGATGATGGATGAAATGGACACGAGCATCGCCCCCTGGAGTCAGGAATGACTAGCACATATATGAGAGGGGAATCTTTACCTTTACCAAATGTCAACAAACTGTTCTTGAGAAAAATGCCTTTAATTTAGGTTAATAAGGAACGAAAGCAATTGGAACCAAAGTATCTTTTATTCGCCTGCTCAACTGCAGTGATCATTGGGTTTCCTGCCAAAACCACCACAGAAGAACCATGAACAAAGTAAAGTTACAGGTTTGGTTATCTTTGGCTTGTTGCATGGCAATGAGAAAGAAAATCTTGTCAGTCATACTACCACCTCTGCAACCGGAATATTTTAGAAAATACTTAGGGGATGACTTTACAACAGTCTCCCTACATTCATCTAAATCAGCACTTCTCAAAAGTGTGGTCTGGGGACTCCAGGAAATCCATTCAGGGGGCTCTGCAAATCCAAATAAATGTTTTACAATTTCTCAGTTTTAATTTCTAAAACAGTAAATATTGATAGATATAACCCGCAAAAAAAAGCAAAGGTTTTCATTGTTCTCAACCATTTCTCAGAATGTAAAGGGATCCTGAGCCACTCTAAACTAAGAGGACTCTATTCTTGCTTTGGATACTAACACCGTGTACCATAAACATGACATTTATTATGTCCATATACTGCCTCCGTTCACAAGACTAGGAAAAACAACAGTCTGTTCTTTTTGTTATCTGACTCCCTTTGTTTTGGTGTTTGTTATCTCCTTCTCCTGATGGCATGGAAAGCTGGTCGCCCAAGCCAAGAATTGTAGGCTAAAAAGTCTATTGCACAATTGAAAAGGTGAGAGAACGAAGTGCCAGATGGTGGGTATAAAAAGAACAGTGCATTTTGATATTTGCAGAAGGCACTCAGCTCTTTTAGAGGCCTCTTCTCAGCATGCAATAAAGATTCTTACCAGCCCTTTCAGAACACAATTGCTCCCCATCGCCTTAGAAAGTACCCCCTGGTCACCTGATAGTCTACAGCTAGGCTTCGATTTACAGCAGTTCATTTAGTGACCATTCAAAGTTACAGTGGCACCAGTGATGGGATTCAAAAATTTTTACTACCGGTTCTGTGGGTGGGCATGGCATGGCATGGCATGGCTTGGTGGGCGTAGCAGGGGAAGGATACTATAAAATCTCCATTCCCACCCCACTCCAGGGGAAGGATACTGCAAAATCCCCATTTCCTCTCGATCAGCTGGGACTCGGGAGGCAGAGAATAGATGGGGGCGGGGCCAGTCAGAGGTGGTATTTACTGGTTCTCCAAACTACTCAAAATTTCCGCTACCAGTTCTCCAGAACTGGTCAGAACCTGCTGAATACCACCTCTGAATGGTACTGAATAACGTGACCTATGACCATTTTTCTCAGTTACAACCTTTGCAGCTTCCCCATGGTCACATGAGCAAAAGATGCTTGGCCACTGGTTCACATTTATGATGGTTGCAATGTTCCGGGGTCATGTGATCCCCTTTTGCGACCTTCTGTCAAGCAAAGTCAGTGGGGAAGCCAGATTCACTTAACAACCGGGTTACTAACTTAACAACTTCAGTGACTGATTTAAAAACTATTCCAAGAAACGTTGTAAAATGGGGCAAAACTCACTTAACAAATGTCTCACTTAACAACAACAAAAATTTTGGGCTCAATTGTGGTCGTTAAGTCGAGGACTACCTGTATTCCTCTCTCCACTTTCTTCACAAGCAGGAAAGAGGAGAGTAAGGAGAGGACTCATTCGCAGGGGTTCAGGGGAACCTCTATCTAAGATTCTGTGCAGTTCGGAGAACCCACAAATTCCACTCCTGGCTGTCCCCACCCATCCCATCCCTCCCCTCCCAGGAGTCCCCATGTAGCCCATTTTGGATGCAGGTAAGTGCAGGGCACATGCGGAGGCTCAGGGAGGGCGAAAAACAGGCCTACCGGAAGTTCGAGAAGGCCAGAAATGGGCCGGTTTCTGGCCTCCAGAGGGCCTCCGGAGCCTGGGGAGGCCGTTTTCACCCTCTTGGAGGCTCAAAGAAAGCCTCCTCTTCCCCCACTGTGGTGGGGGAGGCTGACTAGACCATGCCAACCATGGCTGCGCCCACCCAGCAACCGGACAGAGGACCCCTTGCTAAAATTTTTGAAGCCCACCCCTGCCTCAACGGGCTTAAATTCAGCAGCATGGCCCAGACTTTCCTGGCTCCATTTGCATCCAATCCAGTGGAAGGCACGATGAAGGTCATGGCAGCAGTGATGCAGTGACTGTTGACTCAGAAAGTCAATTCCTTCCCTACTTAGCCTCTCTATTTTTCTGCCTAGCTCTTGCAAGAGATGGGCAAAGTGGGAGAAAGAGGAAGCACCCCCCCCCCACACACACACACACTTTGGGTATCCAGGTGAAAACCTCTCTGTATCTTGACTGTTTGAACCACAGTATTATTCAGTCCAGGTGAGTATCCTTACCTTTTAATACAGCACTATCCATGCATCAGGTTTGGGAGGGGGGAAACAAGATTTTCAAAAGTGAGCTTTTTTAAGGGAAAAGAAAAAAAATATGGCAAAGAATCCATTGACAGATGATTATATTTGATAATCACAACACGCTGGCTGAGTTGGGAATGACGGGAAAGTGTGTGGCTGGAACCATGAATGAGAATCCTGCAGCCTGTAACATCTTTATGCAGTGTTATGATGACTAATAGCCAGCGAATGACCTTTTCTCCTCCACAGATTCATCTAATCTCTTTTCAGAACCATTTAATCCTCTGAAATCTCCGCTAAGCTTTAGAGAATGCACAGACAGTGTCTCCAAGAGATCATTTACTGAGATTTATATTTATTCGTCTTTCAATGCTTTTTTATTGGGTTAATGAGTTTTGATTAGAACTTCACTGCCTTCCGGTCTGTTTCTGACCCGCAACTGAGAGTCCTGGTTGAAAGTCCAAATTGTCAAATAAAGCCCTATGGAAAGATTGGACGGCAGAGGCATCAGGCGGGGATTTGCTGCCTTAGCAGCTTCGGATGACAATACTTCAAGGACCAACCCTTCTCTTCATCCTACATATTTTGCTAATCTGCTTTGGTTATCTTTGGCAACCTGATCGGAGGGGCACGGCCTGCTTGATTATGTTACCCCAGGAAATCCCTCTTGCTACTTTTTTGTTGATGGTTTACAATAGGATAGAATAGAATAACAAAGTTGGAAGGGACCTTGTAGGTCAGGGGTGTCAAACTCAAGGCCTGCAGGCCACATCTGGCCTGTGGGATGCTTAAATCTGGCCCATGGGGCCGGCCTGGAAATAGCAGAGGACCAGCCCGCAGTGCCTCTGGCAGCCAAAATGAAGTGTGAGACAGGGGTGGGTTCTACTTACCTTTACTACCAGTTCGCAATGGGATTGCGTGCCTTGCTTCTGCGCATGTACAGATCGCCGATGATGACATCCAGGGCAGTGGGTGGGGCCTCCCACTGGTTTTACTACTGGTTCTTGCAAACCGATCTGAACCTGGGGCAACCCACCACTGGCATGGGAGAGGTGGAGCTTCCGGCGCCCCATTTTGGCCAGCAGGGTGCTGCAGGAGGAATCCCCACCCCCCGGGCAGCTCTCGGAGGAGAACTACAATGCTGATCAGGCCCTCAAAGAAATCTAGTTTGACACCCTGTTGTATATCATCTAGTCCAACCCTCTGCTCAAGCAGGAGACCCTATACCCATGATGGTGAATCTATGGCACAGGTGTCAGAGGTGGCATGCAGAGCCCTCTCTGTGGGTACGCCAGTCGTCACCCCAGCCCACCTCCACTGTGCATGCACATGCATCTCCCACCGGCCAGCTGATCTTCGGGTCTCTGCCATGCATGCGGGTGGGCAGGGCACATGCAGGGGACTTGCGCACACATGCTTGGATGGGCGGGGCACATACACGGGGGGGGGGGGACGGGGGGCTTTCCAGGCCCAAAATGGGGCACGGGGGGGCTTCACATGCCCCCCCATGCCCTGTTTTGGCTACCAGGTTGGTGCAGGAGGCTTTCCAGGCCCATGGAAATGCACATGTGGGGGGAACATGTGCATATGTGCGGGGATGTATGCGCATGTGCATGCGGGGATGCATGCGCATGCTCACATTGCATTTTGAAATGGGCTTTCAAAATAATTCTTCGAATTTGTTAGAGTTTCTCCAACAAGTTCTCAAGATCAAAAATTTTCAGCAGCATGTGGGGCAAGGAGTCAAGATTGGTATGATGGTGGGGCAGCATCCAGAATACACTTCATCCTTCTTGTACATGGGCTTGTTGTCAATGTTTACACAAAAAGGGCGTGGCATGCATTGCCATCTCTCTTATTTGCTCCACCCCAGGTGTTGCTGGCAGTGTCAAGGCCTTTGAGCCTGGCAAACGTGAAGAGGAAGCAAGAGTCTCTTAGATTGTCTTTATTGTTGACAGGATAAGAGACTCTCGAAAGCCTGGCAAATTAATTCTTCAGATCAACTTACACCTAGCCAGGGATGGGCTGCTGGGGGTTCGCAGGGGTTCGGGAGAACCTCTAGCTAATATTTTGTGCAGTTCGGAGAATCCCCAAATCCCAATCCTGGCTGGTCCTGCCCTTTCCATCCCGCCCCTCCCAGGAGTCCCCACGTGGCCCATTTTGGATGCAGGTATGGGCAGGGCGCATGCGGAGGCTCAGGGAGGGTGAAAAACAGGCCTATTGGAAGTTCAAGAAGGCTGAAAACGGGCCTGTTTCTGGCCTCCAGAGGGCCTCCAGAGCCTGGGGAGGCCGTTTTCGTCCTTTTGGGGGCTCAAAGAAAGCCTCCAGAGCCTGGGGAGGGCAAAAACATAGGCGTGGCCCATTTTGGATGCAGGTAAGTGCAGGTAAGTACAGGGCATGTACGGAGGCTTGGGGAGGGTGAAAAATGGGCCCATTTCCAGTCTCCGGAGGCCCTCCCAGAGGCTCGGGGAAGGCCTTCAAAGTCAAGGGAGGGCAAAAACGCCCCCTCCCGCCATGGTGCAGGAGGCCAACTAGGCCACGCCCATCATGGCCACGTCCACCTAGCAACCAGGCAGAGAACCCCTTGCTAAAATGTTTGAAGCCCACCCCTGCACCTAGCATAATAAAGGTAGAGTTACTCACATTTTGTCCCTTTCCTTGGCTAAGGAATCTTTTCTGTAATGCTCCTGTTCCTTCCTTCACTTCTCCAGGAATTGTTACAGGCAGTTACAGGCAGCAACAATAGCATAAATTCCTAACCTGCCACATTTAAGCGTTCCCTCAAATGCTGTCTTTTCTTGGAGTTGAACTGAAGAACAGAAAGCTAAGAGAGCTGCAAATCATAAGTAAGATACATATGTATCTCACCTCTGGACTGGAAAGATTAAATACAGACTGCTCTTTCATCTCTCCTTGGCCAGTTCATAACTAAGTACAGTTAAATCTTAATTTAATGAGCTCCCATTCAGCAGAATTCATACCCAAATTTCTATTCGTACACCCCCCCCCCAAATAATAGTGATTTGCATCCAAGATAGTCTGAACAAGGCACTGGAATCCACGCCGATTTTATGCCGTTCTTTGCAATTTACATCATTTGCTGTAATTTAAATTGCCATTGATTACAAACGGTTCTGACTTAACAGGCTTTCAGAAGGAAAAGAGAGCCTCTTCCCGCAAAATTGAGGTTTGTTGCAAAGATGAGAATATCCTACTGACTCTCCCACACTCCAGGATCTAAATCTTACTTCTCTTTTGAAGAGAAAATTGAAAGCAAAATTTCTTTCACCAAATTGGACTGGTAGAAGAAAAAAAAAGAGCAGGATTTTGTTGTTTGTTTGCTCCCAAATCAGTGTTGTTGTTTTTGGCTGATGTCTCCAGTTCTTTGTTCATTTTATTCCTGTTATATTTTCATTTCCTATCTTCTGGGGCTTGCCCTCCTGACTTTACTAGCCTCTTTAGACTGGAGTGGGCTTGTCCCATTCCTCAAGGGGCTGTTCTGGTTTGAGCAGTGAGAGATTATGGGTCTTTTAAACCAGGCTTTCTCCCAATTTTTGTCAGGTCTCTGAGTTCATCCCACTTTGGAACTCTGGCTTTGAAAGAAGAATTGGCTTAACTAAGAGGTGGCACTCTCTGTAGTAGAGACATCACAGGGCAGCTGGAGGGAGACTCCCCTCACCCCCCATTGACAGCACCTGGTTGTTCATCATCTCCTGTTTGACAGACTATTTTTAAACATGGGTATTCCAGTCTTTCAGAAGAGCACTCAACCCATATTCAAAAGCAGTCTGAATAATAGCTGACAGGTGCAGGCAGGCAGCATAAGCCAACCCTCCAGCTTCACCACAGTTTCCTCCGGCACTGACTGTCACCTGTTAATTAGACAAAATGTAGAATGAGTGAACAGAACAGAATAACTGAGTTGGAAGGGAGAGACCCTGGAGGTCTTCTAGTCCAAGCCCCTGCTTAGGCAGGAAGCGCCATACCATTTCAGACAAGTGGTTATCCAATCTCTTCTTAAAAACATCCAATGTTAGAGCCTTCACAACTTCTGGAGGCAAATTGTTCCACTGATTAATTGTTCTAACTGTCAGGAAAATTCTCCTTAGCTCTAGATTGCTTCTCTCCTTGATTAGTTTCCACCCATTGCTTCTTGTCCTGCTTTCATGTCCTTTGGAGAATAGCTTGACTCCCTCTTCTTTGTGGCAGCCCCTGAGATATTGGAACACTGCTATCATGTCTCCCCTAGTCCTTTTTTTCATCAAATTAGACATACCCAGTTCCAGCAACTGTTCTTCATATGTTTTAGCCTCTAGTCCCCTAATCATCTTTGTTGCTCTTCTCTGCACTCTTTCTAGAGTCTCAACATCTTTTTTACATCATGGTGACCAAAACTGGATGCAGTATTCCAAGTGTGGCCTTACCAAGGCATTATAAAATGGTACCGTGTTTCCCTGAAAACAAGACCCTGTCTTATATGTTTTTGAAATAAGTGCTTGGCCTTATTGCCATGCGTTCAAAAGCCCGCTTGGGCTTATTATCAGGGAATGTCTTATTTTGGGAGAAACAGGGTATTAACACATGATCTTGATTCTGTTCCTCTGTTTATGCAGCCTAGAACTGTGTGGGCTTTTTTGGCAACTGCTGCACACTGCTGGCTCATATTTAAGTGATTGTCCAATGGGACATGGTGGCTCAGTGGCTAAAATGCTGAGCTTGTCAATCAAAAGGTCGGCAGTTCAGCGGTTTGAATCCCTAGTGCTGCGTAATGGGGTGAGCTCCGTTACTTGTCCCAGCTTCTGCCAACCTAGCAGTTCGAAAGCACCTAAAAAATGCAAGTAGAAAAATAGGAACCACCTTTGGTGGGAAGATAAGAGTGCTCCGTGCGCCTTTGGCATTTAGTCATGCCAGCCACATGACCACGGAGACGTCTTCGGACAGCGCTGGCTCTTCGGCTTTGAAACGGAGATGAGACCGCCCCCTAGAGTCGGGAACGACTAGCACATATGTGCGAGGGGAACCTTTACCTTTACCTTTACCAATAGGACTCCAAGATCCCTCAATCTTGGATCTTGTCCTAACAGATCGCTAAATCTGCTGATCTAGCTATTTACCCAAAGTTGCCTCTTCCCCAACCCCATTCTTGGATAAAAGGAGTGGTAGTTCCCTTTGTGATGACATTAGTTGGGAAGGAAGAGAATTCTCCTTCCTTAACCTGATCTGCATAGAGTAAATGAGGACACCACTTTTGGAAAGTAGCTTACCTGGAGGAGTTGGCAAAGGGACAGCAAATTTTTATTCCAGAATAGATTTTTGTTGTCTCAAGGACGGATCGATAGCACTAACTCGACTGTGAGGGGGGGAAAATATATCTCTTCTCCTGAGCTTGCAAAAGAGCTATCTTTCATTATTGGGCCTCTGTGGTCCCAAATATGAGCAAATTTGTGCACACCAAGCAGTTTACAAGCTATTTATAACGTGATTGTCTTTGCTGTGCTTTGCAATTCTCTGGTCCTTACTTCCTCACCCTCACCTATATTCCATCTGCATCTTTTGTGTTATAGGGTAGTTAACTATTGGTGCTTTTATTATATACCGTATCATTATATGGGTGTTATTCAATCTCTTTCCATTGTATTCTAAATACAAAAGGTTTTAAAAATAGGGGAAAGTAAAAAGTGAATATTGTAGCCCTGCTATTTCCTTTGATTCCTCCCTCTCCATCGGACAGCTGACCAAATGAACGTTATAACCCTGGCAACTGAAGGTCGAGGAAGGCCAGTGAGTTCCAAAATAAACAAGGATGGGTACTCCGTAGCCCACAATGCTTAATTGCATTTTAGTAACTCAGCAATTTGGGTCTCTGCACATGTTCAGGGTAGAGTGGTCATGGGTGCTACAGGGGAGAGAAGAACTCTTAAGGTCAAACATTGCTTTAAAATGCCCTCTGCTCTGTCCAAGGCTGAAATGTACAAACACCTGGACCACTTTTCACTTTTCAATTTTCAATTTTGGCAACAGCGATAGCAGTTGGAGATACTGTATGGGTATGGTGTCCATCTGGCCCTAGTCTTTTCTGCCAGGTTTGGAAATACAAACCTTTTAGATAGAATAGAGTAGAGTAGAGTAGAGTAGAGTAGAGTAGAGTAGAGTAGAGTAGAGTAGAGTAGAGTAGAGTAGA
>WNWU01000013.1:10183507-10199277 GCA_012654045.1 Ptyas mucosa
ATAGAATAGAATAGAATAGAATAGAATAGAATAGAATAGAATAGAATTATTGGTCAAGTGTGATTGGACACACAAGGAATTTGTCTTGGTGCATACAGTCTCTGAGTACATAAAAGAAAAGATACATTCATCAAGAATCATAAGGTACAACACTTAATGATAGTCATAGGGAAACACTCAATATAAATCTTAAGGATACCAGCAACAAGATTACAGTCATACAGTCATAAGTGGGAGGAGATGGTTGATAGGAACAATGAGAAGATTAATAGTAATGCAGACTTAGTAACTAGTTTGACAGTGTTGAGGGAATATTGCTTCCCAGTGCTTTACAGCCCTCACTAAGCATTCTGACCACTGTGAAAACTGTGGCTCGAGATATAATCTTGTCTAAAATTACATGTCTAAATTAATAAATATGTTTGATCCCAGTATGTTGCTATATTTTATGCATGTCACTGGCATTTAAAGGGAGAGGTGGTCAAAATTGGCCAGTTGGTGGACAAAGCATCCCAATGCAAGGTCTGCCTCTTTTTAATGTGTCAGCCGCTACCACTGGAGATGCCATTTATGGATATTCTTGTTCTCTGGCTATTTCCTGCATCATCATCCTCTTCTAATGACCCCATAATCCCTTGCAGGGTGGAGTCTGGGCAACTGAATGGAGCTGAGTGTTTACTGGCCGGATGCCTTTCCTGTCGCCAATGCAGAGTTTTTTTTCCAGCAGATATATCCTCAGTGTTCCCAGAGAGAGAAATATTTGCCTCTACCTAGGATAGAACTCACAGCCTCCTGATTGTGAAGCGAGATCTCCACCTCTAGGCCACTGCACCACTCTCTGGGTATTTCCTGCATGTTTTTCCAAAATCAACTTCCCCCCCCCCCCTTTCATGGGCAGGAATTTACAAAAAATGAACAAATAGGGCAATGCTTGACCAAATCTAAAATCAATGGAATCCGGCAGCCTGTTTTCCATAATAGCTAATAGGAGGCTTTGAGAAGATGACTCTCTCACTGATATTCTTTGGGCCATGAAACCAGAATGCAATAGCAAGAACCTTCAGAACCAAGATGAAGTTGATGGATACCGCAATGAGTCACCAGGAATAGTAGGGCTATGCAGCAATTTGGATTCATAGGACAAAAGAGTCCAGAGATATTTCATGAGAAGAGTCCTCCACTCCTCTACCCACAATAGAATATCTTATGCCACCAGACTTGAAATTTTGGGCTTAGAACTATGCCGCCTTCGGTCTGACCTAAGCGTAGTACATAAAATTATCTGCTACAATGTCCTACCTGTCAATGACTACTTCAGCTTCAACCACAACAGTACATGAGCACACAATAGATACAAACTTAAGGTAACCATTCCAAACTTGATTGCAGAAAATACGACTTCAGCAACAGAGTGGTCAATTTATTTATTTATTTATTTTATTTTATTAGTCATATTTCTATGCCGCCCACTCTCCGAGGACTCTGGGCGGCCTACACCAAAGACAGTATACTAAATAGCATATTGCCCCCAACAATCTGGGTCCTCATTTTACCCACCTCGGAAGGATGGAAGGCTGAGTCAACCTTGAGCCGGTGAGATTTGATCCGCTGACCTGCTGAACTAGCAGTCAGCTGAAGTAGCTGCAGTACTGCACTCTAACCACTGTGCCACCTCGGCTGGAATGCCCTACCTGACTCTGTGGTTTCTTCCCCAAACCCCCATAACTTTACTGTTGACCTCACCCCATTCCCAAGAGGCCTTTAAGGGGCGTGCATAAGTGCACCAGCGTGCCTACTGTCCCTGTCTTAATATTCCTTTTTTACTTGTATCCATTTCATGTATTCATAATCATGTTTATACTTTTATCTTTTCTCTGTTATCTTATATATGCTTGACAAATCAATATAATAAATTAATTTTTTTTAAAAAAAGGGGGGGGCTTTGCAGAGTGTGTGGCTGTGCAGGGAGCTAAGAACAGCAACCTTCAAATGCTTTAAATAACAGACTTGTTTTCCCCAAACAGATGCTTCTGTGTATATCAACACACACTCAGAGCCACATTTTGTCCCTTGGATCTGGGTCTCTGTAGCCCTAATTGGTAGGCATCTCTTCCCTGGATTTGTCTCGATGCTTTGCCTTTTTAAAGTCGCGTCTCCAGAGTTGGAAAGGAAACAAAGATAAACCAAGGACAGGAAGCAGAATGTGTTTCATTAGTTATAAATTCATGGCCAATGAACACATTAGACGGAAAAAGCAATGTATGTATTTGTAAGATGAGTAAATGGGAACTGAGGGGAATAACCTCACCGGTAAAATACAGTAAAATCAGATAAAGTGTTTTTATATCTGTATATAAAGAGCAATAATAAGAGAGATAATAGCATTGAGTAGTTCTCTTTATAGTCCCCTAAAGAACCAAGCACTCCAGGCTAAATTAAATTTAAATCCATTGTCTTCTGATAACAGCATTTAGCAACTTTCTTGGAAAATTCAGGCACTTGTCTTGTTAACAAGAAGTGTACAATCTCAGATTTAGGCCAGCGTGTATATATGGCAAGAAGGGCTACATCAGAACAAATTTACAATCCAGATGTAATGGGCAGTTCAGGAGAATGCGAGCAATTGTTTCAGTGACTACTTCCAAACACAAGTTGTAATTATTTAAACAGGGCATATTATTTAAATGTCCTTCCACAAACTTTGATTAAGTGTATTCTCTATGGAGAAACTATCTCTTTAAAAGTTATGGGAATAGCAAGGAAGTTGAGATAAACATGAATGTCTATTGAGTTGAGTGGTCCCATAAGGGAGCATTTGATATGATCTTCTTCCAGGAACTGTGGAATTTGTCAATAAGAACAAGTTGGACAAAAGAATTGCTCCCCAAACATAATTTCAACTAGACATCACATTTGTATGCAAGCAATTATAGAAAGAGATCCTAATTCAAGTTTCAGTAAAGCATTAGAGATGGATTGGGAGAATGAAAATGGTTCCTGTAAATCTATATTGAATTCAATCTAGGGATGTTATAATTGTATAAGGGCAGAACAGCACTTCTGTAGACTAAAGGTCAAATTATTTAGTAAAATCAATTTAAATGCCAATGGGAAGGCGTTGTTGCTTTTATGGCAACATCCTATTTGGAATAGGGTTTCCCGATAGGTAGATTTTGCGATCCATGTGAGCCAAACGTCATCCTAAGTTTATTATTAAACTTATTATTATTATTTATTAAAAGGAGCCTGAGTGGCATAGGAGGCTAATGCCTCCTACTAAGGCAGCATTTAACATCCAGCTGCCTGCAATTACTGCGAGTTCAATTCTCACCAGGCTCAAGGTTGACTCAGCCTTCCATCCTTTCTAAGGTAGGTAAAATGAGGACCCGGTTTGTGGGGGCAATAAGCTGACTTTGTATAAATATACAAAAGTATGAAGGCTATTGCATAATGCATTGTAAGCCACCCTGAGTCTCCGGAGAAGGGCGGCATATAAATATAAATAAAAACTAAAAAAACTAAAAAAAATATTGTAGATATTGTAAGATATTGTAAGAGCCGTGGATAGTACAGTGGCCTAAAGTACCCTGTTATTAACATCAGCTGCCTGCAATTATTGCAGGTTCGAATCTCACCAAGGCTCAAGGTTGACTCAGCCTTCCATCCTTTCTAAGGTAGGTAAATTGAGGGCCCAGTCTGTGGGGGCAATAAGCTGACTTTGTATAAATATACAAAAGTATGAAGGCTATTGCTTAGCGCATTGTAAGCTGCCCTGAGTCTCCGGAGAAGGGCGGCATATAAATCAAAAAAAAAAAAAAAGATACTAGAAAACAAGTTTCAATCACAAAGTTGGAAGGCTGTTTAGGCCAAGGGTCAGCATGGGCTCTTTCACCCCTCTGCTGTGGCTCCCTGTCACTCAAAATATGTGTCACAACCGCCAATGTGCAACACCCGCCAGCACACGATATATTGAGCTTTTCAACCCCTGGTAGGCCAACCATGGATAAATCCAAGAAAAGAAAAGTTTCAGAAGAAAACAGAACATGTAATTCAAGTACATATGCTAGTTTTGTGGCTGCTCAAGAAATAGTCAGGCACAGGAATGGTTTTGTGGCTCCCGGTGTTTTCTGTTCTGTGGGAAACTGGTCCAAATGGCTCTTAAGAGTGTTTAAGGTTGCAGACGCCTGGTTTAGGCCATCAACCCAACTCCCTGCTGAATTCAATAATCAGCATTAATGCACCCCTACAGAGGGTTGTCCGGCCTGTGCTTGGATTTATCCAGTGTATGGTGGCCCATCCACCTCTCTGGATTTTACTTTTTACTACCAAACTACTCTTACTATTAGGATTTTTCTTCTAACGTTCAGTCAGAATCTATCTTCCTGTAATCTAAATCTATTTTTCTATGTCCTAAACCCAGGAACAATAGAGAACAGACAATGACCTACTTCTGTGTGACATTTTTACTGATCAATATTTCTTTTTTGGAAAAAAAAACCTGTTAAAGGCAATGCCAATGCAGTGCAAATAAGTGGAGAAGAAGCTGAAGTGTAACAGATTTTTATCTTCTGCACTTAAAAATTCACGGGGATGATTACTATAGCCATGAAACAAAGAATTGCCTGCTACCTGAGCGAAGGCAATGATAAATTTAGACAAAACATTGCATTACCGATAATGCAAAAGCAAGAGTAATTGGAGAAGGTCCTAATGGGAATTTAGAAAACAATAACATGAGACTGAGAAAAGACAAAGTGCCCATGGCAGGAATATACAAAAATTTAAAGAAACAGTTGCTAACAGCCTATCCAAATAAAATGAAGTCAATTACACCATGAAGAATGAGAAGAAATGGACAGGCTCACTTTGGAACTCAAGGATAAAAGCGAAACTAAGTACTACAAAATCTGGGAACAATGTTATGATGGGATAGTTAACAAGAGGGTAGCCAAGACAAATGTATAGTGTTAGAACACAGATATAGATTTTATTATAGATAAATGTATGTTTAAGAGATAAATAAATATACAGAAATAAGGGGGAAAGTATTAATATCATATCATATTAAATAATGAACAAAGTTTAAGAACTATATGTTTATATGAGTGCTAATATTGTAAAGTGACGGAAGATGTTTGGGACCAGTGATGTCATATCTATGTCCAACTTTTTTTAAAATTTTGTATTACTAATAAAAAAGTTATAAAAAAAAGAATTAGAAGAGGTGGAACTGAATAGCCGTCCTATTCTTCCTTCACCATCCATACCTAGCTTCTCTTCTTCTTCTTGTGTCATATCCATCATTGGACATTGGCGATCATGTTGACTTCTCTTCCCAACAGAAAATATATTTAGATTCTTTAAATTTTCTTCATAGGACTTAATTTCTAAACCTCTTGATCATATTCATTCCCCTTCTCTGCATTTGTTCCACTCTGGATGAATTCTCATGCCCTAAACTAGACACAACACTCAAGGTCTGACCAATGTATGCAAGAACCTGGGAACAGCCAACACTTTCTGTATACTTGATGCTCCATCAATGAGTTTCCGGCTGGGGAATTCTGGGAGTTGAAGTCCACAAGTCTTAACGTTGCCAAATATGGAGACCTCTGCTTTGAACCATTACCCAAACATTCAGCTCCTGGCTACATGTGGTCTCCAGAAGGCATTCTGTGACTTGCAACAATACTTGGTTAATGTTGTGTAATACTGTCCAGCAAGGCATTGGCATCCAGCCTGAAGCTAAGGAAATCCTGAGAAGACGAGCATCCTGATGGTTTAACAAGCAGATCTATGAGATCTGGCTTGGTTAGCCAAATGACAGAGTTGGTGCTAACCAGGGGTGAAATTCAAATTTTTTTCCTACCGGTTCTCTTTTAACTTTAATTTTTAATTTTTACTTTTTCAGGGCTGCTCTTTTACCCTTTACCTTTACTCCAACCTTTCTTCTTCTCCTCCCCTTCTCTTCCTTCCTCTTTCTCCTCCTACTTCCTTCGTTCTTCCTCTCCTTCTCTTTCCTACTTCCCTTTCTTTCCCCCCACTCCTCTCTTCTTCCCCCCTTCTAACCTTCTCCTCTGCTCCTTTCTCCTCCCTTTTCTTCCTCTCCTTTTCCCTTTCTTCTTTCTCCTCTCCTCTCCTCTCCTCTCTTCTCCCTTCCTCTCTCTCTACTCCTTCCCCTCTCTCTTGTTGTTTCCCTTTTCAGTTCAATCTAAAGTGGTATTTGAGCAGCCCCGATTTTCTAATTATCTTTATTCTCATTTCAATTTCTTATTCAATTATTATTTATTTTTATTTCATCATTTGCATACATTTTTATAATATCTCACTTTTTTCCCTTTTTACCCTCCCTGCCCTTTTTCCTTTTACTTGACATCATCTGGGTCTCTATTTTTCTAATTGTTTTCTCCCATCTATTCTCTATCTATTTTATCTCTATATCCTTATTCATATTTCCAAAATTTTTCCCTACTGATTCTGTGGGTGTGGCTTGGTGGGCATGGCAGGGGAAGGATATTGCAAAATCTCCATTCTCACCCCACTCTGGGGCCAGCCAGAGGTGGTATTTGCTGGTTCTCCGAACTACTCAAAATTTCTGCTACCGGTTCTCCAGAACCTGTTAGAACCTGCTGGATTTCACCCCTGGTGCTAACCCTAGGAACCCCTGCCTACTTGGTGGTGGGTGCTGTCAGTGGTCAGGCACTGTCATCAGGGAGGTGAAGCTTGGCCGGCCACAGGAGGTGAATTGGAGGATGGTGACCAAGGGAGCTCTGACCATCTCCCTATGATGGTCAATAAGCAAGCAAGACAAAGAAAAGAAGGATTCTGCAAGGAAAAGGAGAGAAGAAAAGGACCAACAACAAATTAAAAAAGATAGATGGGAAAAATATCTACAGTATTTTCTGAAAAGAGAGTAGTGAAAAGGAAAAGCTGGACTCAGGTAGCTTTTAGTGGGATAGGTTTCTTAGGTTATATCTTCTTAAGTATGATCTTGAGTCTGTCATCTGCACCTCTATAACTGTCTGGTTTGGTTCTGCAACCCAGCAAGACAGACACAGACTTCAGAGGATAATTAGAACTGCAGAAAAACCAATTGCTACCAACCTGCCTTCCATTGAATACCTATATACTGCATGGGTCAAAAAGAGAGCTGTGAAAATATTTACAGACCCCTCACATCCTGGACATAAAACTGTTTCAACTCCTACCCTCAAAACGACGCTATAGAACACTGTACACCAAGACAACTAGATACAAGAACAGTTTTTCCCCAAATGTCATCACTCTGCTAAACAAATAATTCCCTCAACACTGTCAAACTATTCACTTTAGGCTGCATTACTATTGCTATTGGTCTTCTCATCGTTCCTTTCACCCATCTCCTCCCACTTATGACTGTATGACTGTAACTTTGTTGCTGGTATCCTTAAGATTTATATTGACTGTTTCCCTATGACTATCATTAAGTGTTGTACCTTATGATTCTTGACAAATGTATCTTTTCTTTTATGTACACCAAGAGCGTATGCACCAAGACAAATTCCTTGTGTGTCCAATCACACTTGGCCAATAAAGAATTCTATTGAAAATATATTACATATCAACCCAGTAATAAAACCAAATGATTATTGAAAAAAATACCCCAGCTAATTGGCCAAAGGGAAAAGGCTCTGTCTACCACAATATTTCACAATAAAGTTTTTTTAAAAAGAGTTAATAGCATACTCTGCCTCTTTTTTTGTTTTGTTTTTGGATTCACTAAAGGTGTTGGTGTATGAAAAGGTTTCATTGTGGCAGCTCTCAAGCTAATGAAGCAGATTTTGAAAACATCAAGTTGAGAAGTGGGTTTTGGTCTTTCCATAAAGTCTAAATTGTAATCCCACAAATTCCCAGCCTTCAGTCCTTGCCTTTAGTCCCAGATCCGATTGGTACTTGAAAATCCAGGCTACAGTCTAGACTGGGAAGGTTTAAGATTTTTGCACCTTTTGAGGTGTAGAATAAATCCTGTGTCATCCCCAGAGATTTGTCCGGAAGGATCAGTGGGCAACATCATCTACATTTCTAAATGCTGCAGATTTATCTCTCTTCCACTTTTATATTGCTTTCCTGAATCACTGTAAGGAACCACAGCCTTTCTGGACAAGCAAATGCAGAATGTAAAGCCTGCCTGAGAAATCTAAATCCTCCCCCCCCTTTTTTTGAATTTCCAATTTTAGGGCGATATGTGAAACTTGGGAGAATTTACACTTTCTGCTCTTCCTTTTCATAGATTTCAAAGCATCAAGCAGAAACCTCTCAGCAACTGCTAGCGAGGAGAGCTAGAACTTGACTCACTGAAATCTACCCAAGGAGGGATGTATCCCATCTTCTGAAAGGTGAGCGCTTAAAGTTTTGTGAGAAACAGGAAGAGGAACCGTTCTGCTTGACTCAAATGATGAGCTAGAAAAGAAAGAATACTGTATATGTGTGATCAGGAAAGCTTCCTTTTGGTGATTCTGTCCCCCCCGCCCCCTCCGGCGAAAAAAAGTCTACAGAACTAATTGCAGAACTGTGGCAAGAGAAATGTTGCTGTTTCCAAGGCAACTGGACCCAAGCTATCTTCTCTTATCCCATCCTATTTGGTTGACTAGTTAGGCAAAATACAGAGTGGATACACAGCCAGATACGCCTGCGTTCATGGGTGCATCCCATGGGAAATAACACAGCTTGGATGAATGTTACTTACTTTCACATTAAGGGTGGGTGGATTCCTTCATGCTCTGATTCACTCCAGCCTGCATTTCACTCGTTATGAATTCTAGTCCCTTAAATCCTCTCTATTTCCAGAATTTGGGCTTGAATGTCGTCTAGGTAACTAAAACAGTGCCTAACACGTACGAAAGAGGGAGATGATGGGACTTAGGGACCTGTGAACGTGCATAAAAAGAGGAAGGGAAAAAATAAACTAAGAGGGAATCTCACTACAAAGTGACCCAGAAAACATTTTCAGTGTTCACGTTTATGTCTGGCACTGGACAACAATGGAGAAAATTGTTGGGATGAAGTGTTCTGCTTTCCCAGATTAGCTTGGAAAAATCTCTGCCGCAAATTCAAACTCTTTCAATCCACTTTTTTCTTTACCCTTCATGTGCAGAGATATAATACAGTATTCCGGGGGGGGGGAGGCTTCAAAACTTTTAGCAAGGGGTTCTCTTCTTGGTTGCTGGGTGGGTGTGGCCATGGTGGGTGTGGCCTAGTCAGCCTCCTGCACCATGGCGGGGAGGGCGTTTTTGCCATCCCCAGGCTCCAGAGGCTTTTCTCGAGCCTCCGGGAGGGCAAAAACAGCCTACCCGGGCTCCGGAGGCCCTCTGGAGGCTGGAAATGGACTCCTGGAAGGGGCGGGGCAGGGTAGGAGGGCCCAGCCAGGAGTGGGATTTGGGGGTTCTCTGAACTGCACAGAATCTTAGCTAGAGGTTCTCCCGAACCCCTGCAAACCCCCAGCAGCCCACTCCTGACAATATTGATAATGTGCTACAAAAAACAATGGTGTTGAGATTGTGGAAGGTTTGCCTTCAGTACAAATGAATCTTCTTCTTAGTACTATAGTATTGACCTAGAATTGGATGTGAGGAAAGTAATCCTCAAAAAGCTAATTGGGATGATCTCAATGCTTTTTGAACTCATTCATTCTTCCTTAACGGCTATTAAATTAGGGTCTTCAAATACACAGAATTCATTCTGAGACAGTACAGAGGTGATTTGGATTATTTGTTTATAAGAGTTAAACCTGTCAAACCAGGAGACTGTGAGTTCTAGTCCTGACTTAGCCATGAAAGCCGACTGGGTAACTTTGAGCCAGTCACTCTCTCTCAGCCTAACCCATCTCACAGGGTTGTAGTTGTGGGGAAAAGAGGAGGAGGAAGAAGGACTGTTACGTATATTTGCTGCCTTGAGTTACTTATGATATAACTAGCTGGATACCCGTGCTTCTCTATGAAACTATGTGATGGGGTTTGATAAATTGACACTTACAGCTTGAAACTTAATGAGTAGTTACGATCGGCCTCTCCTCTCCCCTTCTCTCCCTCAGCCTTGCCCCACAGAAACATCTCCTATCCTATCCCCTTCTCTCCCTTAGGCTTGCCCCACAGAATCCTCCCATATCCTATCCCCTTCTCTCCCTCAGCTTTGCCCCACAGAATCCTCCCATATCCTATCCCCTTCTCTCCCTCAGCCTTGCCCCACAGAAGCCTGTTCTATGCTATCCCATTCTCTCCAGAGTTATTTTCAAGTTGGGAGGGGGAGTAGAACGTCTAACTAATTAGCATCAGAGCGTGTTATAATAATATAGGAAATACTGATGCTCTGATGGTCATTTCGAAAAATCCTTTCTTAGTGAGCACCTAGAAGCCAAGAGGAACATACGTGCCAAATTTCAAGTTTGTAGGCTTTACAGTTCTGGAGATTTTGTGATTAATGCATGAGTTGTTTCTGCTTTTATATATATAGATAAAGGTAGGAGGAAAATCTAATAAATAAAAATACAAATGAAATGGATCTGAGTCCCGTTTCATAGGTTACCAGGATCCAAGCTCTGCAAATTAGCATTATTAGAAAGAATTATATCGAAATCAAGTATGTGCTTATGTCACATATTGGTTTATTGCAGTGCACAAATAGCAATCTTGGGGTGTGTTTGTGTGTGTGTGTGGGGGGGAATGGGAGAGAATCCAAATGAACTTCTAAGAACAAAAAAGCAAAACACTGTCCTATGGAATAACAAGGGATTCTAATATCAGGCAATTTGCACCACAAATCCAGAAGAAGAAAAACATGACCCAAAGGTATTTCAGAACAGTTTTAATACAGTTCTAGATCAATGAATATCCAGTCATAGCAAGCATCTACTTTGGTTCTGTTACCTGAGTATTTTTTAAGCCGACCACACATAACTAAAGTTAGGTCAGCATGTTATGTTATAATGCTGGCAGAAAATGCCTCGCTTCAGGAAGTATCAGCCTGGAACTCTTGAGCAAGTTTGCCTATCACAAAACAACAAGTAAACATTCCTGGCAGATGCAGCTTGATCTTCAGGCCAATATTCTACAAGCCCACAAACGGGCAAAGAGGTTCAAAAACTAGCACAGACCAGAATTGTTTCTGTGCTATTTGCTATGAATTGAATGCATAACTTTAAATTTGAAATCTGCCTCCTTCCTTCCCCTAAATATGGGTAAGGAACAGACAGCATGGAATAAAGGAACAGCTGCAGCTGCTTGTCATCCCCTACCAAGATGACTATCACAAAGCATAGTCAGTAGCTGCTGGTTATAGTAAAGGAAGCAGAGGCATCATTGGGGCAATCAGCTGTCAGAAATGCTGCTTCTGTTCAGAAGCTATGTTGCTTTAAGATTTGGCGCTTTGCCTGGCTCCATCCTTTTCCATGGTGATTGATCCAGTCTTTTGCTTCTCCCCGTATAAACTTCCTCTGTTAACAGACTTTGCACTGTGTGTGGCTCAAGGTATGACAATTATATACTCTGCCATCTCCTGTTTCTTTCTTGCTCCTTGGCCTTTCTAGCCCTGTTGTTTTCAGTGTTCTCTATGCATCTTCCATAGCTATTTTGAAAAACTCTCTTAGTTCTTTGACGCAATTTTGTGTTGCCTTTGGATCATTCTCTGGGTGGAGGAAGGGCCTAAAGGGGCCTAGGACCTTCTCTGAAGGACCCTTTTCTGGGCGATGTAGGACTCTCATATAATATTTCACATGGTGCACTAAAAATACCTGAAGCAAAACAATGCATCGAGAAGCGGAATATTAGCTGGTCCAGAGATTCTAGTGTGGTCTGTACACAATTTTGGAGCCTGATAAGAAACAGTCTGAACTACAGCTAGAGCTTATAATGGTTGGCTGAAGTTTTTGCATTTTGGAAAATATTTATAAACCAGAGAATACAAAACATCCCAATTTTCAGCCATTTCCCTGATTTCCCACATCCTGCAGCAATTGGAATGTCAGTTTGACTGCGATAGAAGTAGTAAACTCACCCAGAGAATTGAGGCAAGATCTACAAAATGTTGGGCTCTGTGGGTTGCAGAGGCAAAGATTTGGAGAAATCAAGGAGATAGAAAGGGGAGTGATGAGAGTCAAAAAATGACTTGTTCAAGTCAAAAGCGGTAGTAGAAGCTGATTTGGTTGGCCATAGAGGAAGTCTGAATTAATACTGTGATCTAAGATAACCACCAGATATTTGCCTTCCGGTTTCTCCTTTCAAATATTAGCTCATTCGTGAAAAACAGCAGCCATGGTTGCCAAGTAAGTGGGATGCCCTGTAGCATACATACCTAACTGCACGTCGCGTGCTCTGTCACTGCTGTGGCAGATCCCCTATGAAAGATGCTGAGGATATGTTTTCGAGGCACCTTAAGTGGTATGCAGCCAAAGCCAAATGCCCCATAATTAGGATCAGGTAGGCTTGCTGAGCACTGGGTCCAGGAGTTTTGGCCTGGCTCCCAGAAAAGGATAATGCTGGAATAACGGTTGTTGCTGTCCCCTCCAAAGACATAGATCCTCTTCTTCCAGCAGGCAACACCAGGATAAGAGATAGCTATGGGAAGCAATGGGACAGAGATGTTAGGATTGATTGTCCCATCTCTGAGCAAGCAAATACAACGCTGGGTGAAGTGACGGATTCCTTGAGTATCCTCTCCAGAGAGCCCACCAACCACGAACATGTTGTTGCCCAACGTGACGGCACTGGCTTCATAAAATTCCAAGGCTGTGGGGATCTGGGACCAGGCTCCTGATATGACGTCATAAACCAGGAATCCCTTGTGGGGAACTGGCAAGTCAGAGTCACCCATCTCTCCACCAATGAGATATAGTTTGTTCCTGAGTGCTGTGGAAGCAAAATAGGACAGTGCAAAGGGAAGGCTAGAGATGGTCATCCATTCTTCTTGCTCCAAGTCATATGTCTCTGCACTTATCAGTGTCCCTGTAGCATCCCAGCCACCAGCAACGTATAGCTTTTTCTTGCATACGAGGAAAGCATGCCAAGCTCGACCTGCGGACATGGAGGGGAGCTGGGACCAGCAGCCCCCGAGAGTATCATATACAAGTAGGTTGTCAGAATATGAACCATCTAAATGCTGCCCACCAGATATGTAGAGTTTATGGCCCATGGAGATGCAACTGGGAGATGTCACTGATTTCAGGTCAGGGAGCTGATCCCATTGATCAATGGAAGGGTCAAAGAAATGTACGTGAGAATCCAACTTCTCATCCTCAAAATTGACTTCACTCCATTTTGGGAGACCCACGCACACCATTCCTTCATGATACATGCCATGTCTCAGCCCTCTACTTGCCCACAACCTTTCTTCCACACTAAGCTCCTCCCAAGGGAGACGCACACACTCATAAAATTCTTCGGTTTGAGCCCGGACCTCAGCAAGTTCCTCTGGGGTCAAGAGGGGAAGACGAACGTAATCCATAAGTGCTGCAAACTTTGGGAGACGCTCAGCAAGATTATAGGTGACCCAACGGCGCACAGCTTTGTACACAGTCAGTTCGGAGTCTACTGCCAGGATTTCTGAAGCAATAATGGTAATCAGGATACCAACATCCAAGTACAAGAAGGCAGGAAGCTCTGAGATGTGCTCAAAGTGAAAAGCAATGTAACTTGATGTTGAGTAGAGTAGAGGTCGGTGATTGTGGGAATATGACAGCACATAAAGCTCCAGACAATTCTCCATGGAAATCCTTTCTCTGAGAAACCTATAAAGAGCAAGAGAGAGGACATAATAGACTTTGGTAAAAATGAACCTTGAACACTCAGTCTCATTTTGTGCAATTGCTTGTTACATTCTGATTAGATTAGTTTTTATTGCATTTTATTGTACTTCTCTAAGTAATTCTGATACTCAAAAGGGCATATCTTTTTAATAAAAATGATAAATTAAAAGGAATTAGACAAATTAGAAAGATCTGTAAGCGGTATTGGATGTGATTGATAGAACCTTTAGCAACGAAAACACAGATTCCTACAAAATGCTGTGGCCCCCCCCCAAACGGATTTTGTCATGACATAGGAAAATAGCACTGGAAATAGCACTTAGACTTACCGCTTTACAGTGTATATACAGGTATATACATCTTTACAATGCTTTACAGCCCTCTCTAAGCGGTTTACAGAGTCAGCCTATTGCCCCCAACAATCTGGGTCCTCATTTTACCCACCTCGGAAGGATGGAAAGCTGAATCAACCTTGAGCCTGGTGAGATTTGAGTTGCCAAAGTGCAGGCAGCCGGCAGTCAGCAGAAGTAGCCTGCAGTACTGCACTCTAACCACTGCGCCACCATGGCACATACGGTGGCAAAGTAGCAATTAAACAGAGTCTGCTGGCATCCTAGAGTAGTCAAGCTGGCATTGTCCAGAAATTTGGATTTCAATTCCCCTCAGTGCCAGATAGTTTGGCCAATAACACAAGGGATTGTATGTGTGGTAGCTCAATATTTCCAGAAGTTACCAAAATACTGGTATTTCTGGGCAATGCCCGGAAGCAGGGTTTCATGTGGAACTATTTATCTGGGACACATTAGGAACAAGATCTTAAGGCCTATAAAAACAATCATTTTCACTGATTTAGACATGTAAATAAACTGATTTAGATTCCTTCCTATACCTGGTGATAATGTCTAGGGCAGAAGTAATCTGAAGTCTACTGGCTGCAGTAAACAGTTCTTCTGCCTCTTCCCAAAGAAGCAACAATTCCCCAGTGTAGACATAATCCAGGAGGCTCTGGAGGCAAGTGGCAGATAAGTCCATAAGCACAATTTCTCCTTCCCGTGATTCCTTGAAGGTGCTAGTAAGCATGCGCTGGAAGTAGAGGCTGACCGAAGCTAAGAGTATTCTGAAGGGGAAGCAACCAGAAGAAAGAGAAACAATCGTTGTGGAAAAGTGCACACTCTCTGCAAGAAAATTGTTCTAGTTTAATTCACAAGATCTCCAAGATCTCAAAAAGCAGGATTAAGAAAGACTCAGCAGAGATCTTCCAATTGGTCTAAATTGCGGGCTACCATAAACTAGATGGAAGAGTAATTGCATTCAGTATAGGGCTAATCTGCTTTATATTCCCCATATAATTCTATTGCCATGAGTTATTTTCTGTGGGCCAATTTAACTCGGGTGGGTTCTTTGTGGATAGATCCTCTAACAAATCTGATAAGCCAGTGAGTGTCTGGATGTTGTTTGAGTTCTAACTCTAGAAACTCTAGAGACTCTAGAGATGTTGATACTCTAGAAAGAGTGCAGAGAAGAGCAATGAAGATGATTAGCGGATTGGAGGCTAAAACATATATCTAGTCTGATAAAAAGAAGGACTAGGGGTGACATGATAGCAGTGTTCCAATATCTCAGGGGCTGCCACAAAGAAGAGAGAGTCAAGCTATTCTCCAAAACACCTGAGGGCAGGACAAGAAGCAATGGGTGGAAACTAATCAAGGAGAGAAACAACCTAGAACTAAGGAGAAAATTCCTGACAGAACAATTAATCAGTGGAACAACTTGCCTCCAGAGGTTGTGAATGCCCCAACACTGGAAGTTTTTAAGAAGAGATTGGATAACCATTTGTCTGAAGTGGTGTAGGGTTTCCTGCCTAAGCAGGGGGTTGGACTAGAAGACCTCCAAGGTCCCTTCCAACTGTTATTCTATTCTATTCTATTCTATTCTATTCTATTCTATTCTATTCTATTCTATTCTATTCTATTCTATTCTATTCTATTCTATTCTA
>WNWU01000013.1:10199287-10225100 GCA_012654045.1 Ptyas mucosa
TATTCTATTCTATTCTATTCTATTCTATTCTATTCTATTCTATTCTACTCTACTCTACTCTACTCTACTCTACTCTACTCTACTCTACTCTATTCTATTCTATTCTCTCTTCTAAATATTGTTGTTAGGATATAACAAGAATTAGAATCTATCAACTTCTGAAGAGCACAGGGTCTTCACTTCTGCCATATAAATAGAATAAAATACAATAGAGCTGGAAGGGACCTTGGAGGTCTTCCAGTCCAGCCCCCTGCTCAAGCAAGAGACCCTATACCATTTCAGGTAAGTGGCTGTCCAGTCTCCTCTTTAAAACCTCTACTGATGAAGTACCCACAGTTTCTGAAGACAAGTTATTACACTGTTCTCACTGTTAGGAAGTTTCTCTTTAATTCCAGCTTGCTTCTCTCCTTGATTTGTTTCCATCCATTGTTTCTTGTCCTGCCCTCTGGTGCTTTGGAAAATAAATTGACCCCCTCTTCTTTGTGACAGCCCTTCAAATAGTGGAATACTGCTATCATGTAACCCCTGGTCCTTCTTTTCTCTAGACTAGCCAAACCCAAATCCTGCAACCGTTCTTCATATGTTTTAATTTTCAGGTGTTTAATCATTTTAGTTGTTCTTCTCTGAATTTTTTCCAAAGTCTCAACATCTTTTTTGTAATGTGGTGATTAAAACTGGATGTAATATTCCAGGTGTGGTCTTATTAAAGATTTATAAAGTGGTATAAATACTTCAAACCAAAGATTGTATTAGCTTTTTTGGCTGCTGCTGCACATTGCTGGCTCTTATTTAAGTGATCATCCACTAGGACTCCAAGGTCCCTCTCACAGTTACTGCTTTTGAATGACCTACTTCATTTCAACATCAATAATGAGTTTTCCCTAAATACACCATAAATTCTTACTAGAGCCAAACATTATTTTACTAGTTTTTATTCAAGTGGATTAAAAAGGACTAGATTTATTTCAAAGAAGAAAAGTTTGAAATTCTCACTGGTGCAATGTGCTATTTTTACATTAATTAGGAAGTGGTGAAAAAGTATGTCCAAATATCCTATTTTTCAATGGTCAACCCTCTTTTAGTGACCTGCTGTGCTTCCCACTTCCATCTCATTTCCTAAATTTAGATTAAATTCCAAAGGAAAAAAATTACATAGGAACTCCTCTTATTTAGGAATTTTTGTTTCCGGTTTGAGAGACATGGGCAATTACTGAAGCTTCAAAATGACAGAATGATGTGTAAGAAACGAACAGTATCAGCAGTAACATCATATTCCCTTTGAGTGCCAAGTTTTTAAAAATTCAATCACCTTGAGAATAAGCCAGAAAAGCAGAAACAGAAATGACAAATAACCTCTTTTGCAGAAACTGTATAGAAGATTTTAATTCATTTATTGACAACAGTTGCCTACCTGTGGCATGGAAACCTCCTTCCATCAGCCACCAGGGTGATATCACAGAGCTGTTGACCCTGGTATAACTCCTTGATGCCTACAGGGGTAGAAGAGATGATGCAACTGATTGAAAGGGATTGAGGAAGGAAAAATATGGGCTTGTACTTCCACACATCACAAAACAATGGAGCCAGTTTGGTCCAGATATTAAGGCGCTAGTCTAGAAACCAGGAGACTGTGAGTTCAAGTCCTGCCTTAGGCATGAAAGCTGACTGGGTGACTTTGGGCCAGTCACTCCCTCTCAACCCAACTCACTTCACAAAGTTGTTATTGTGGGAGAAATAGGAGGAGGAAGGAGTAATAGTATGTTCACCACCTTGAGTTATTTATAAAAATAATAAAGAGGAGATATAAATAAATATGTATATAAGAATATATTCCTGTTGGAAGGGGCCAAGCATTCTGGATATGATCTTGCTGGAGTATGACATGTTTGCCATTGCATGATATATTAGATTCTAAAAAGTCTTAATTTGAAGGAAGACACATCAGGGTTAAGCTTCTGAACTCTGTTTTATCTTAGAATAAATGAAGCAATTAAAGATTCCTTTCTCTAAACTCTGGATTTATGAGAACTTCAGAATATCCAGGACTGAAAGAAACAGCTTTCTAGCAAATACCAAGGTCTTGCTAACCAGTAATTATTGACGGTAAAATATTTCTGTACTGGAGTCCTATAAACAGCTTGGATTCTTCAGCTTGGTTGCTATGCAAACAGATTGAATATCCAAGGGATACAAATGTGCATGTAGAATCACATTTTACACATTGACCGGTATGGAAGCTTACCACTTTTGCCAACACTTGAAAATATTTTACCCTGAGGGATGCAATGGAAACAGTCAGAAATGATCCAACCTTACCCTGCCCAATGGAGTGCCTCAGAGAGGAGTCCTGACTTGAAGTCTCATCTAACTGCATCTCTTTGTCCCTCAGAAAGTCTGTAGCATTAGTCATGGTCCATCTAAAGATACAGAATATTAGGTGCTGCTGTTGAATTTACGAAGTAGGAGGGGAGATTGGCTGGGAAAGGAAAAGAATGCTATCATTTTGATATGTTCACATAGAGATCCTTTAAGCTAAAGATTCCTCTCACACATAAGTGCTAGTTGTTCCCAACTCTAGGGGGCAGTGCTCATCTCCGTTTCAAAGCTGAAGAGCCAGAAGTCAGCTCCGTGGTCATGTGGCCGGCATGACTAAATGCCAAAGGCACACAGAACACTGTTACCTTCCCACCAAAGGTGGTCCCTATTTGTCTACTTGCATTTTTACGTGCTTTTGAACTGCTAGGTTGGCAGAAGTTGGGACAAGGAAAGGGAGATCATCCCATTACACGGCACTAGGGATTCAAACCGCTGAACTGCCAACCTTTTGATCGACAAGCTCAGCGTCTTAGCCACTGAGCCACTACATCCCTCTAGAGATCCTTTACATCACCTCTAAAAAAGAGGACTTTTTAAAGGGAAGATATATAAAGCCAGGTACCAACTGCTGCCTCTGGAAAGGATTTTCTAAATATTCCAACAGTGGTGTGCTTTGCAAAGATTTAACAAAAGCCATGCATGTAACAACACCACGTGGTGGTATGAACTTAAGATATCCTGGAGCCAAAAATTGGGTGGTGGGAACTGTAGGCTGTCTTTCTTATTCTAGATGGCCTGCAACTTGAAGGTCTTGTACATCGTGTAGCCAATTATTTATATATATATAGCCACTCATATCCTCCCCCCACCCCCCAGGAGAACCAAAGTGCAAATAATAAAATCAGGTTGTTCACTGTGATAATGTGATTAAAGCCTCATCCCCTATGTGCATCGCATATTTGATGCATGCAAAAAAAAAGAGGCGGAGATCAGTTGTAGAGTCATGGCAGCTTTTCTGACCCAACTCCCCCACCCACAACTGCTGAAAATCAGTGGCATATTTCCTTCCTTTGTAACATGGGAAACTCGCACCCCAGAAGAGTCCAGTCTTAAACAGCCTTGCACTAATTTATAAAACAAACACCTCAATCCATTCCCCATTCATGTATGACAAAATCCCTCTCAGTTTCCATCAGCTAGGCCTTTGCTCTTGCTTTCCTCTAAATGTCAAACTTCTCCATCCTTTGTTAAACCATGGCAGTATTGCTCAAGGACATTTGGTCTACATAGCTTCTCACCCAGGTTGATGCTCTGTGCACAACTATGTGCCTAAAGTGATATCTGATTTTGTTGATGGTTGTAGATGGTTTTGTTGATGGTTTCTTAAGCTAAATGTGATGTTAAGGATTTGTTTCTAGCATCTGAGCTGCTGGGGCCTCCCCAAAGCCACCCTTTTGTTTCTGGAGGCAATGTTGGAATTTGAAGTTCTTTCAAAACCAGAATTATGCCAACCTGCTATATGGGATGTGAAGAGCACGACCTGGGCCAGGGACAGGAACTATGAAAATACCCAGGTGAGGAATAAACAGGTGGGTGGGCAAACAGCAGGTAGGTTGCTAAGGTAATGCATCATCCAGTGGGGTGGGATATATCCGCTTGGTTGCCCAGGTGACCAGGGCACCCTTCCATTCCACCAGGCCTAGTTCAGGCAGGCTATGGGGAGAGAAACGTGAGTGTCTTCTTGGGTGCCATGGCAACAGGAGATGCTCTAGGAAGCTCAAGATGTGTGGGAGCATCACAGGAAGAACTGAAATAGTGGAAGACAAACACAAATATGTTTGGGATACAGATTAAGTAGGGTGGTGTGTAAAAAAATGTAATAGAAGGAGGAACTCTCTTTCCAGGAAAGAGAGGAATAAAGTTTCCCCCACCAGCAGTGATATTTAGCTGGTTTGTTGCAAAAGAGGAAAAAAATTAAATCTGGGATTAATGGGAAAGGTACCTATAATTCTTGGCTTTCTATGTCAATTCTGTAAGTTCTGAGATCAAGTGTTAGCCAAATTCCATGAATGGTGATTCTTTCCTTGCTGTTCCTCAGCAGCGGTTATCTTTCAATCAGTTTGCTTGAGGGACGACTGAGGTAGTTGACTGAATTACTTCTCAGCATCCTGGTCACTACGTTTGTTCCTTGGGCACTTAGCAACTGCTACCTTTCTCTTGAATGTCTCCTAGCAACTCAGCACCTGATGTGGTACACGCGCAAATAAACCTGATAAAAATATAGAGGAGGAAAAAAGGTTACACAGGGACTGGGCAGGCAGATCAAACTAGTCTAAGCTAAAATGGAGGATAGCTAGATTGTGCCAGCTATTGTCCTGAGAAAGTTGTGTGAGGAAAGGCACCATATCGAGCCATCCTAAGGTATGCTTAGGCATCACTGGAGGTTTTTAAGAAGAGATTGGACAGCCCTACAATGGTAGGGTCTCCTGCTTGAGCAAGGTATTGGACTATAAAATCTCCAAGATCCCTTCCAATTCTGTTATTTTGTATAATGGCTTATTTTGCAAATACCAATTGTGTTCTATTGATCCAAGATTAGCTGCTTTTGATGTGTTATATAACTCTAGGGAAAAGTGGGTGGACTAAACCCCAACTAAATATGGTTACTTTTAAATAAAGTTAAGTGAATCAACTGAGGAATTATTATGAGAGTCCCTTCTGATTTAACCATCCCTGCCTCTATCATATGACAAAGGTGAATTTGATTACTTTTTGGAAAGGGCTCTGGAAGCCACACCTAAGGATTTATGATTTAGATCTGGTCCTTTGCCCACCCCCACCCCCAATTATGCATCTAAGTAACATCCTATGCATGTGATTCGTGGCAACCTCACCCATGTTGGTGGCATACTACAAGCTGGGGACATATGTTGGCTAATGCATTTTTAATTTTCAGCAAATTCTGAAGAAGCACTCAAATACCAAGGAGAAACATAAATACAGCTGTCTAACCCTGTTGGCCTCAGCTTTGACTATGCATATTTTTAGTCTGCTATCAATGCACAAAAAGAAGGGAAGACAGAATATAATTAAGCAATCAGCCACTTACCGAGGTGAATCCAGCAGGAGATAAGAATGATTGTTCTAGAATTACGAGAGAACTCGTAGAGTGCTGTGTGTGTGAAAACAGAAAATTTTCTTCCCTGCAAGTCTGCAAATCTTTGGGAAATAGATGCCCTCCTACAAGCATGCAAATGAGTTATTCCCCAAAATTATCTTTTCTAAATGTTGAATACTCACTAGATCCCTGAAGGTTTCAACACTGGCAGGATAACTGCTGATATTAGAGAGCAGCTATTGGTTTCAGGGTTGTGGAATAATTTTTAAAAATATCTTGAAGCAAGCCATGATCATAAAAGCAATTTTCTTAGAATGTATCTTTGAAAAGTACATTCTTTTCGCTCTTGAATGCTTTGCGTATAACTGGATTTGCATTTGATAATGAAAATGTAGTAGTAATTAGTAGATGGTTTATTTCTTTAATTGATTTCTACACCTGCTAATAGGTAATTTGCTGACATGCAAAGATGATCTCTAGTTGTCAACATTTTACAAATGATAGCACTTTAAGGATTTCATAATAGACATGAAAAATGAAGCTCATAAACCAACAGAAGTTGAACTTTTAAGAGTCCTCCTAGCAATTCTTCTTCAACTAAAATATGGGCAAAAGAGTTTCAACTATATGTAGAGAATCAGAAAAAAAAGAAAATTAAAGAAGAAAATAAGCAAACAAGTTAATCATGAAGAAAAATACTGCAATAGTATAAAAACTGAACAGTCTTTTATGGAGAATCTAACTAACCAATTAACTAAGAACATGATGTAACCCCAGAAGAAGGAAAAATACAAAATTCTTTTATCTGACTACAGTTAAATAATGAGTTGCTATCTTTGGTGATGTTTAATAGTCATTTGGATTGGATAGTTTTTCTTTTGGAAATGTTTACTGGTGTAATGCATTAGTTTGTAACATTTACATCAAATAAGGTGTTATTATTTCTGGCAATCTTTAACAGCATTTAATTTTTTTATTTTGCAATGCTTAATGGTTAAGAGAAAGAAGAGGGGCATTTAAATAAAATGCAAAGAAGGATTGTACATTTATTTTGTTAGATGTTGTTATTTTTTACTGGACCTTTGCTGATTAATAAGGAGAGCTGAAGATTTAGAGATGACATAGTAAATGAGGTAAGGTATGCAATGAAGATGCATCTGGCTGTCTTTTAAGAGACAGGAATAAGTTGTTAATATTGAATATGCTTGCTGAGGACGGAGAAGGACGTTTCTTTTTCTTACAGTCTTTTTTTGGGAAGGGATTCCCACCCCCCATGCTTTGTGTGTGTGTCTGTGTGTGTGTGCGTGTGTCTGTCTGTCTGTCTGTCTGTCTGTTTCTGTGTCTTTCTGTGCATGCACTTGTGTTTGTGTGTATACACATATATGTATATATGTATGTGCACAGGGATGAAATCCAGCAGGTTCTGACAGGTTCTTGAGAACCAGTAGCGGAAATTTTGAGCGGTTCAGAGAAGCGGCAAATACCACCTCTGGCTGGCCTCAGACTGGGGTGGGAACGGAGATTTTGCAATATCCTTCCCCCAGGAGTGGGGAGGGAATGGGGATTTTGCAATATCCTTTCCCTGGATGGGGTGGGAATGGAGATGTTGCAGTATCCTTCCCCTGCCAGACCAACCAAGCCACGCCCACCAAGACACATCCACAGAACCGGTAGTAAAAAAAATTGGATTTCACCACTGTATGTGCATATATGTATATGTGTGTGTATGTGTGTGTGTGCGTGCGCGTACATATACATACACACACACATCTATATGGTTCTTGTATTAGTTCATCATTTTATATGATTCTTAATAAAAATATCGAAGAAAAAGAACACAAAGTAGCCCTGATTTAAATAGGCTATATACAACCTAGTTGTGTGTGCCTTTGATTTATTTAAAAGTCTTCCTACGTTCAGTGAGAAGATTGTTCCATAATAAGTAGTGCATAATCTACCATTAAAATATCATACTAGGATTCTCTCCTCCTCCATTAATGATTGACATTACAGATGGCAACAATTTTCATCTGGAGCCCATCAGGCAGAAAGGAAAATGTAAGCCTTTCCATTTCAGCCACATTCCCAATAAAGTTCTCTTTTTTCAAACAATCAATCAGAATAGAGCTTGAAGCACGGGTGAAACCCAGCAGGTTCTGACAAGTTCTTGGAGAACCAGTAGTGGAAATTTTGAATAGTTCGGAGAACTGGCAAATACCGCCTCTGGCTGGCCCCGGAGTGAGGTAGGAATGGAGATTTTGCAGTATCCTTCCCCTGCCACGCCCACCAAGCCACACCATGCCCACCAAGCCATGTCCAAGGAATCGGTAGTAAAACAATTTGGATTTTACCACTGGCTTGAAGGGACTTTGGAGGTCTTCTAGTTCAACCCCCAACTCAAGTAGGAGACCCTATACTATTTCAGACAAGTGACTGTCCAGTCTGTTCTTAAAAATTTCCAGTGATGAAACACCAATAACTTCTGAAGGTAAGCTATCCCACTAGTTAATTGTTCTTATTGTTATGAAGTTTCCCTTTAAGTCCAAGTTGCTTCTCTCCTTGATAGTTTCTATCCATTGTTTCTTGTCCTGCCCCCTAGTGCTCTGGAAAATAAATTGACCCCCTTGTTCAAAACGCACTGACGATGTCTCCTCAAATGGTGACAGAAACGTTTGCAACCAAATTGCCAAGCTCTGAGCTCAAACCAACAACCTAGCTACCAACCCAAGCTACTAGTATTCAAACACATTTCAACCAAGGATTGCATTAGCTTTTTCGGCTGCTGCTGCACATTGCTGGCTCATATTTAAGTGATCATCTGTTTTTATTGCCTTCAATTTTGTTGGGGAGAGGGATTCTCCCTAAACCTTCCAGCAGGATATAAAAGAACAATTTCACCAGAATCATGTTTGGGAAAGAAATTAAATTGCCCCTCCCTGCATGTTGTGTTTCAAATGAAAATTGCCCTCCCTCCACCCTAACTTGTGACAATAAGGATATGTATGATTTCTGATTCACGGTTAGATTATTGCAACGCACTCTACATGGGACTACCCTTGAAAAGTGTTCGGAGACTACAGTTGGCCCAGAACGCAGCCTTGCGAGCTGTCGTGGGTGCACCTAGATACACCCACATTATACCAATTCTCCGCGAGCTGCACTGGCTCCCTATTGGTCTCCGGTCACAATTCAAGGTGTTGGTTATTACCTTTAAAGCCCTACATGGCTCAGAGCCAGATTATCTTCGAGACCGCCTTCTACCGCATAGCTCCCAGCGATCGGTAAGATCCCACAGAGTTGGTCTCCTCCTGATCCCGTCAGCTAAACAGTGCCGGCTGGCGGGTCTGCGGGGGAGGGCCTTTTCTGTGGCCGCCCCAGCTCTCTGGAACCAGTTACTTCCTGAGATCCAGACCATCCCCACCCTATTGGCCTTTCGAAAAGCGGTGAAGACCTGGCTTTTCCGGCAGGCCTGGGGCCGTTGATCTCGCAGTTGCGATCTGGTGAGATCCAGCCATGAATGGTGTGAATGGGTTTTAATTGTTTTTAATGTTTTAATTTTTAATGTTTTTATATATGGTTTTTAAATGCATTGTAAGCCGCCTTGAGTCTTCGGAGAAAGGTGGCATACAAGTTGGAGAAAGAAAGAAAGAAAGCAAGAAAGAAAGCAAGCAAGCAAGCAAGCAAGCAAGCAAGCAAGCAAGCAAGCAAGCAAGAAAGAAAGAAAGAAAGAAAGAAAGAAAGAAAGAAAGAAAGAAAGAAAGAAAGAATTATCTTCCTCCTGTATATTGGTTAGCTGGCAATCTGTATTAGGCTGTGATTGTTGCCATTGCTAGAAGCCTCATCTGTACATTTTTGGAACATGGTTTTTCAGGACACCTGGTTTTCTCCATCACTGACATCCGTCTCTGCTTGTTCAGAGGGATAGATTTTTACATCCATTTACAAGGAGGCAGGGTTTAGCTAATCAACAAAAATGTTCCCGTATCTGGGAAATGGATTGCATGTCACATTCTCAGATTGAAATTTATAGGGAGAATTTCAGCACCTGGCATTTCAGACCCATGCAGCGTGCACCCAATTAAAGTCATTTGCACAGGCTGATGTGCATGGCAGGGTCTGCCAGGAGCCATGTATATATGGAGAGGAATTGCTATCTATGTCTTTCTTCCCATAGGTCTATTAGGATTATTAAAAGGGGTGGGGAAAAGACAGAACTTTAAGCAGGAGCTGTGACTCTAGGAGAATATCTAAATTACAGAATACCTTTATATAAGGAATTTCCCACAATTCCCAAATCAGCTGAGAAATCAAGAGGGTCGGGATTACTCTCCTGATCCCAGACTCTCTGAAGATCATCCTTAACCATCATGCAATTTTCATGATGTATCCCAGCCTGATTGCCAAGGATCCAAATAATCAGCTTCTTCTACCATCCTTTATAGATGTAGGACCCAGATTTTTGCTACAACTTTTAAAAGAAAAGTTGGTATTTATTTATTAGATTCACGTGCTGCCCCATCTCATCTAGAGGCAGTAGATGAGACAGGCTTATAATTATTAAGAACAGTTTTATTGAGAATCAGAGGCATCCCTGCTTCTTTCAAATGTGATGGAAACACCTCCTCTTTCACAAAGGAGCATTGATTACTACTCAGATCCAGCTTCCTGCCACCTCACAGAAGGTCTTAACCAACTATGAGACCTCACCAATTAAGAATTGGGTGGAACTGGCACTGTAAATGTTGAACCTGTCTTCCTCAAGTGGCAAGTTATCGATGTTTCTTCCTCCAGTTTTAAAACCACACACCATCTTCCCATCCAGTTCCCTTTAATCAGGGGTGAAATGCTCCCGGTTCGGACTAGATCGCCTGATCAGGTAGTGATGGCAGCGGGTGGTTCGGAGAACTGGTAGCAAAAATCCCTGCCCCCCACCCCCATGCCCAACAAAATTTGTTACTACTGGTTCTGTGGGTGTGGCTTGGTGGGGGGTAATGTGACTGGGTGGGCGTGGCCAACTTTTTTTAAAAAAAACTTTTAAAAGCATTTTTTCTACAACCTCTTCGGCTGAAGAGGTTGTAGAAAAAATGCTTTTAAAAGGCGCTGATGATCCCACCTGAGTTGCCTGATCGTCAGAGGCTTTTTTTTCCTTTTAAAAGCAAAAAAAAAAAGCTTTTAAAAGAAAAAAAAGCCACTGGTGATCAGGCAACTCATATGGGATCGTCAGAGCCTTTAAAAGCATTTTTTTTACAACCTCTTTGGCCGAAGAGGTTGTAGAAAAAATGCTTTTAAAAGTTTTTTTTTTAAAAAGTTGGCCACGCCCACCCAGTCACATTACCCCCCACCAAGCCACACCCACAGAACCAGTAGTAACAAATTTTACATTTCACCACTGCCTTTAATATATATACATATTCCACATATAGGTTGAATAAATAAAGGGACAGCAGCATTGCCACACTCCTTGCCAACCTGAAACCAGTCTGTTTTGCCCTTTATGGCATAGGGCCAGGATATCTGACTATTCCCCAGTCATTTCTTCCCACCCAATTACTGGGTGGCCCACTTACAGAATATTATAGAATACAGAATATTCTTTATTGGCCAAGTGTGGTTGGAGATACAAGGAATTTGTCTCCGGTCCATAAATTCTCAGTGTACATACAAACAACGAAGTAATATAATCATAAGATACTATTAGGAAAAGGTAGTAGGAAAGATGAGTAGGATAATAGTCTACTACATGGGTAAATACCCTTAGACTGTGGTAATTAGGTGTTCAGCAGAGTGATAGCACAAGGGAAAAAACTGTCTCTGTGTCTTCTTGTTTTGGCATGCAATGCCCTGTAATGGCGTCCTGAGGGGAGGAGTTGAAACAGTTTATGTCCAGGATGTGAGGGCTATGTAGATATTTTCTCAGCCCTCTTTCTGGCTTGTACAGTATAAAGGTAAAGGTAAAAGTTCCCCTCGCACATATGTGCTAGTCGTTCCCGACTCTATGGGGCGGTGCTCATCTCCATTTCAAAGCCAAAAAGCCAGTGTTGTCTGAAGATGTCTCCGTGGCCATGTGGTCGGCATGACTAAATGCCAAAGGCGCACGGAACGCTGTTACCTTCCCACCAAAGGTGGTCCCTATTTTTCTACTTGCATTTTTTACATGCTTTCAAACTGCTAGGTTGTCAGAAGCTGGGACCAGTAACGGGAGCTCACCCCATTATGTGGCACTAGAGATATGAACTGCTGAACTGCCGACCTTTCGATCGACAAGCTCAGCGTCTTAGCCACTGAGCCACCGTGTCCCTTTGTGCAGTATACAGGTCCTCAATGGAAGGCAGGTTGTTTGCAATTTTTTTTTCCCTGCAGTCCTAATTATCGGTTGAAATCTGTACCTGTCCTGTTTAGTTGCTGTACCAAACCAGACAGTTATAGAAGTACAATGACAGATTCAATAATTCCTCTGTAGAATTGTATCAGCTCCTTGGGCAATTTGAGCTCAGAAAGAGTTGACACAGGAAGAGCATTCTTTGTTGTGTGTTTTTAACGATGGTTCTAACGTTAGGTGTCCATTTCAAACCCTGGGATACTATAGAACCCAGAAACTTGAAGGTGGTATTATCATCAACTAGACATGATTCTCTTGTGGGGTGTAGGAAGCATGCCTTCTCTGTGGAAGCTCTCACCCTCTGGAACAATATTCCCCTCACAAATAAGGATGGCATCCACTCTCCCAGAAAGCTTTGAAAAAGCTGATGTTGGTTCCAGGCCTGGGGTTGATGTTTGCTATTTGTCTAAGGCAAGGGTGGGGAACCATGGCCCTTTATGACTTGTGGACTTCAACATGGCTGGTTCAGGAATTCTGGGAGTTGAAGTCCACAAGTCATCAAAGGGCCATGGTTCCTCAGTCCTGGTCTAAGACCCCTGTTTTGTTTTGCTGATTTTGTTGCTTCTTTTAGTCTTGGGCGTCTGTTTGATTTAACATTTTTAGTTTTATATTTTTTCTAGTTTTGTATGCCACCCAGAGTATGATTGAATGAATGAATTGATGGATGGATGGATGGATGGATGGATGTGTTGGAAGAAATGTCCGTCTGAGTTCAGTTCCAAGTGGGGAAAAAGACACTGGATTCATGGAAGTTGCTTGGAAAGAAGGTTTATTGATGAACAGGATCACACGGCTTGAGTTCCTGAGCAGAAAAGGGCAGAGATGCTGAGAGTGCTTTGGTTTTATGCCCTCTGTTGGGCTTTGAATTTGAGCTTGTATTCTGATTGGTTGTCAGACTCCCATGAGGCCATGCAGGGGCAACTCTGTAAGCTGTCCTGAGTCCCAAGCTTGGTTGAGCCTTGCTGGGTGATGTAATCTTCCCAGGTGCCATGTGGTGAGATGGGTAGAAGGCTAATCCTATCATGTCCTGAGGGCCATGTCTTAGTCCCATCACCCTGGAGCTGAAGATCTTTTGTCTTTCTGGGACTATTAACAAAGGTGGGGGCTGCTTTCCAAGAGCATGTTTCTCCTTTTCTCATCCAGGAAGGTATAATATTCTGCCTTTTTGATATTTCCTAGAATATTTCATTTTTCTAGGAGAGGGGTGGGTGCTAACTTCCTACAGATGGATGGATGGATGGATGGATGGATGAATGGATAGTTAGATAGATAGATGATAGATAGACAGACAGATAGATAGATAGATAGATAGATAGATAGATAGATAGATAATAGATAGATGTCTGTTTTCTAGGGCTGAGAGGGATTGTTTTAAAGTTACCTAGCTGTGCTTTAATTGAAACCAAAACCCATAACCTCCTGGTTTCTAGCGTGGTGCTTTAACCACTACTGCAAACTGGGAAGAGTAAATTACAGGATGAGGCCAACCAGAAAAAGCAATAAATTAGACTCCCAGCTCTACAATCTGGAGGTTTGTCCGACACTTCAGATATCACTGACTGAGCTCTTTTCTTCTTGATTGAATTAAGAGAACACCACATACTGTATGTCCAGTTATACAATCCGCCTCTGTGCATCATCAGCTCTCTGGGATTATTTGTCAGGTCCAGGATTCTCATTACTTCTCCAGCTGAGTTATGCCTGCCTTTTTCCTGGGGGACAGGAGAAGAATTATGCATGACAGCAAATGCAAAAGGGAGGAAAAGTCTGGAAGACAAGGATAGCAGAAGGTGAGCAGAGATAATTGGCCCTTTGCTATCATTTAACAATGTGTGCCAATTTTGTCTACCCCTTATTGCTACCGGTCAAATGTTTAAGTTTGTGTAAAGATACTGTAGTGTTATTTTTATGCATTTAGAGTATTTTTAAGCATGTATATTTGAGGGGGGAGGGGAGTGGAGATCCTCAAGAAAGTAAAAAATGCTAGGATGGCAGTCACAACCACACATCAATGCCCCTGCTTTCTTTACTCAAAATGATGGTTACAACTGCACAAAGCTCTGACTTTTTTTTTTAGGGTGCAGTTGTAGCCTCCATCTTGACTTTTTTGGCTCAAATCCTGTTGGGCACACCTGCAAAAATGGGAGGTTTTCAAGGGTGAGAATTGCTTTCCTTAGTGGCATCACTTTGATCAGCTATGGGAAGCTGATTTCACAAGTTCTCCGAGCTTGCAGTCATTTGCCTGAGAGTATATTGTTATAATCATAGGAATCTGGGGTTTGAGAGTTAATGTAAAATTTCATATTTTAATTTCCTGCTCTGGACTTTAAACAGAACCCCAAAAAGAAGAGAGGTGCAAAATAAACTTTCAAGTTTTTATCTGCTTGTCTTGAGTGCTTCTACCATTTCCTCAGCCTATAAATACGTTCACCAAGCCCATCATCAGTGGTGGGTTGCCCCCGGTTTGGACTGGTTCGCAAGAACCGGTAGTAAAACTGGTGGGAGGCCCCACCCACCACCCCGGATGTTGTCATCGGCAATCTGCGCATGCGCAGAAGCGAGTGTGCGTGATCCTGTTGCGAACCAGTAGTAAAGGTAAGTAGAACCTCCTTTGCCTATCAAGTATCTTTCTCGAGCAAGATTTCTCCTTAATTCATCAGGTGTCAGCTTCTACGGGTAGTCCTCAACTTATGACCACAACTGAGCCCAAAATTTAAGTTGGTAAGTGAGAAATTTGTTAAGTGAGTTTTGCCCCATTTTACGACTTTCCTTGCCACATTTGTTAAGTGAATCACTGCAGTTGTTAAGTTACTAACACCGTTGTTAAGTGAATCTAGTTTCCCCATTGACTTTGCTTGTCAGAAGGTCGCAAAAGGCAATCACATGACCCTGGGACACTGCAACCATCATAAATGGTGTGACCATGGGGATGCTGCAATGGTCATAAGTGTAAAAAAATTGATCATAAGTCACTTTTTTCAATACCATTGTAACTTTGAGCAAATTGTTGTAAGTCAAGAACTTCTTGTATATCCGTATGGGTCAGTATTTCTCAACCTTGGCAACATTGAGATGTGTGGACTTCAACTCCCAGAATTCTCTAGGCAGCATTTTGGGAGTTGAAGTCCACACATCTTAAAGTTGCCAGGGTTGAGAATCACTGATCTAGGATTACTAGGTTTACTCCTTTTTGGCACCATGCTAGCTCCACAGAAAATTATTCTTTAACTTTCTATCTTTCCCCTCCCCCCACCATGTCTGAATGGTCAGATGGGTACCATTTTCCTCTTTTTTAAGGTTAAATATTGTGACGCGATGAAAGGCAACTAGAATCCGTGAAATACTCTGCAGATTGAACAACATTTATTGTTAGTTAATTCCTCATGAGAATGATTTTATTGGACCAAAGGTTAAAAGCATGCTTGTTTGTCCCTGCAAGCTATTTTAATATTAGTGTATTTCTCAAACAGTGAGTAAGGTATGTATTTTTAAAGATGACCTTATTATATGCATGTTTTGCTTCTTAAATTAAAAGCCTTTTCTAGTCCCTTTGAAATCAGTAAAAGGCAGCTGCAGTGAAGCTTTAATAATGGACATGTTGATTTAAATTTACTTAATTAATCAACCTGAAGACAGGTGATCAATCAGGTAAAAAAACACCTTTAATGAGCAGACAGCCCTAATTTCAAAACAATAGAAGGATGTTGATTTAATTTTCTTCCCAAACCTTTTCCTTCATTACCCAAAATCACTTATCAGAAAGCTGCTCTGTAGGTAAAACACTTAGTCAAGTCAATTTAAATGCCTGTTGTGATTAGGTAGTTGGTTTGGGTATCGTTACCCAATTTTGGGCAAATTACTCAGATTTGGAAAGTACTGTTTTTAAAAACAAATGCTCTAACAAAATACAAAGTGGGGCAGAGGCAGGGGTGGGCTGCCGGGGATTCGCAGGGGTTCGGGAGAACCTCTAGCTAAGATTCTGTGCAGTTCGGAGAACCGCAATATCCCACTCCAGTCTGGCCCAGCCTATCCCTGCCTGCCCCTCCGAGGAGTCCCCACATTGCCCATTTTGGATGCAGGTAAGTGCAGGGCGCATGTGGAAGCTTGGGGAGGGCGAAAAACGGGCCTACTGGAAGTTTGGGAAGGCCAGAAACGAGCCTGTTTCCGGCCTCCAGAGGGCCTTCGGAGCCTGGGGAGGTTTTCACCCTCCCAGAGGCTTGAGGAAAGCCTCCAGAGCCCAGGGAGGGCAAAAATGTTTTCCCCGCTGTGATACAGGAGGCTGACTAGGCCACACCCACCATGGCCACGCCCACCCAGCAACCAGGCAGAGAACCCCTTGCTAAAATTTTTGAAGCCCAACCCTGGACAGAGGTAGGGAGCAGGAATTAGTAGTATTTGATTGGCAAGGTAAAGAAATCTGTATATATCAGCCTTTCCCAGCCTGGTGACTTCCAGATGTTTATAGGGCTGAATCTCCAAAAGTTTTATTGTTTATAATAATAAAACTTTTATAAACTATTGCCAAGAAATTTGGAAATTTGGAAGCTGCAGTCTCTATACATCTGGGAAGCCTTTGGTTAGGAAATGCTTCCCCAAGATCTCTGTGGGGGATGAGCAAAATATGTAATGGTTTCCAATATTTGTAAATTAATTGAGATTCCGAATGATATAACAGAGCAGGGTAAAACACCGAGATCTAAACAGATCTAAATAGTATTGTACAGTATCATTCAAACTAGCATGTCTAAAATGGGATACTTTCAACAGTCTTACAAAATCCCAGGAATAATGGGCTCCATGGAAAGAGTGGTGCAGTGGCCTAGAGGTGGAGCTCTTGCCTCACAATCAGAAGGCGGTGAGTTCGATCCTAGGTGGAGGCAGATATTTCTCTCTCTGGGCACGGATGAGAATATATCTGCTGAATATAAATCCGCATTGGTGACAGGAAGGGCATCCAGCCAGTAAACTCTTGGCTCCATTCAGTTGCCCGGACTCCACAGATTAATAGAGTTGGAAGAGACCTTGTAGGTCATCTAGTCCATCTCTCTACCTAGGCAGGAGACCCTACACCCGTGATGGCGAACCTATGACACGCATGCCGCAGGTGGCATGCGGAGCCATATCAGTAGGCACACAAGCGTTGCCCTAGCTCAGCTCCGGCATGCATGTGCATGCTCGCCAGCTGATTTTCGGGCTTTCTGGGCCCACCAGAAGTCGGGAAACAGGCTATTTCCAGCCTCCGGAGGGCCTCCTGGGGGGTGGGGAATGCCATTTTCGCCCTCCCCAGGCTCCTAGAACGGCTCTGGAGCCTGGGGAGGGTGAAAAACAGGCCTACCGGGCCCACCGGGCCAAAGGTGGGGGGACCGCGGGGGGTCATGCGTACATAAGTGGGGGGGGGCGGCACATTGAATCATGGGTGTGGACACACATGTGCGCGACCCCTCCACGTTCCCCCCGCTTTTGGCACGCGATGACAAAAAGGTTAGCCATCACTGCCATGCACCATTTCTGACAAATGACAGTCCAATCTCTGACAAGGCATTATGGTGTGGGGTCATTAACAGAAGAAGAAGAAGAAGAAGAAGAAGAAGAAGAAGAAGATGATGATGATGATGTACATCCATAGGAAAGCTGTTGGAGACCTTACAGCTAGACTTGAAAGCAATTGCATTCTGGCCCACACGCCATTTGCCTCTTGAGGGGCGATGTGAGCCAGAGACCCACCCCAGATATTTGGACCAGACAAGTAAAACCAATTCTGACAACCTGACCCATCCCAGTTTTACCCTTCTAGGGCTTTGTATTCGGTATAGGTAATAACTAAAACTTAGATTTAGGCGTGGGAGCTTAGTGCAATGCCATGACTTCCATACTGGTGTTATACTAAGTGCTGAATTAATGTTTTTGTCCCACCAGCATACTGGTGGTTACATTTTGTATCAGATGCAGCTTTTAAGAAACTGACATAAAGTGTGTTACAGTAGTCTGGCAAAGTGATAATTAAGATGCTAAAGTCATGATTTATTATATTCAGGGCAGTGGTGAAATCCAATTTTTTTTACTACCGGTTCTGTGGGCGTGGCTTGGTGGGCGTGGCAGGGGAAGGATATTGCAAAATCTCCATTCCCACCCCACTCTTGGGCCAGTCAGAGGTGGTATTTGCCGGTTCTCCGAACTACTCAAAATTTCCACTGCTGGTTCTCCGAACTGCTCAAAATTTCTGCTACCGGTTCTCCAGAACCTGTCAGAACCTGCTGGATTTGACCCCTGATTCAGGGCATCCTGATTTAGGTAGGGTTATAAGTGGCACACCAGCTGGCCATGACTTTCATCTGATGAGTTAAAAACATCATCTCCACCTTCTAAAGATATTAAGTTGTAGACAAAATGCTTGAAAGGAAAGGCATGAGTAGATTTTTGTGGGAATAGGTCCTTAATTGGTATTTTGCACCAGTTTGCAGTTCTTAGGATTCTGTTAAAAACAAAACAGTCCATCAAATCTGAAGCCTGCTCATCATCTGCCCACAGAAACATCTAATCCAGCTTTCCCAAACCAGGGCCTTCCAGAAGGGTTGGAATACCTATCCGATCACTGTGACGATCCGGAATGGAGCTATAAGTGAAGATTTCTGCAGGATTCCTGCAGAAGGAAGACTGATTTAGTCTTTTGGGGAACATGGTGCATTTCCATACAGTGACACTGAGGAAATGGTTCTGGTGTCTTGGGCTTAGAATTAGATTCACCAAGTCACGGCAACAAATAAGCAATGCCCCCTGGAGTTTATTAGCTCATTAGCAGAATAGCTTTCCCTGGCTCATGGTGGGTTGCAGAGAAAGCTAGATCACACATTTCAGAAGGCTCTTCTCATCTCCAATTAATCTTCCTTGCTACAGAAACACCTATTTTTTTTAAAGAAACACTTCTTTATTCTTCTGCCAGAACTCAGAATCCAGCAAGAAAGCAGAAAAACACTCCCTCGTACAAGGCAGCAGCCCCTGTCCCCATTCTCTGGGATGATCATGCCTAGGAATTGCGAAAAGAGGGGTCCAATCAGTTTGACACAAGGAAAGCCAGAATCGAACCACTGCCGCCTTGTACAAGGGAGCATTTTTCTGCTTTCTTGCTGGATTCTAAGTGAGCAACTCACTGGAGAAGAGCCTAATGCTGGGAAAGACTGAGGGTAAAAGAAGAAGGGGACGACAGAGAATGAGGTGGCTGGATGGAGTCACTGAGGCAGTCAGCGTGAGCTTAAATGGACTCCAGAGGATGGTAGAGAACAGGAAGGCCTGGAGGAACGTTGTCCGTGGGGTCGCAATGGGTCGGACATGACTTCGCAACTAACAACAACAAAGGCCACAACACACCAATGGTCCTGAGTAGCAGAGAATTGGAGCATTTATTTTCAAACTTCAGTCTGGCAATATAAAGGCTTATGCCAGTTTTAATCCATTCGCCACCTCAACATGGCAGAAGGTTATGTTTTCAATAATCATGGCCAAAGATGTACCCAAGGATATTGTTGAGGGGACGGAGGCTGTGTGTGATCCTGAAGTCAGAAGTTTCCCCTCACTGATCTAACAAAGTGATTAACAGTTCTAATCTGTGTATCACCTTCTCACAACTAATCTAAATTCAATCCTACTCCTCCCCAATGGTTTTTTTATTTTTGTGCCTTCAAGTAAGTGTTGACTCGCCTGGTCACTGCCTGAACTAGTCCCTGCAGTTTTCTTGGCAAGGTTTTTTGGAAATGGTTTGCCATTACCTTTTCCTGGGGCTCATAGATTGTGACTGGACCAAGGTCACCCAGATGACTTCATGCCTAAAGTGGGACTCCTGGTTTTTAACCTGATGTTTTAACCGCTACGCCAAACTGGTTTCTTACATCACATTTGCTGGGTGGACAGAGTTCATAGTATACTGAATTAAGCCCCTTTCTGAGTTTTCACTAACTGGCTGACTCTCTCTCACACACACATACTGTAAACAGGGTTAAAGCTAATGAAACTTAGCATGTAATTGATGTGGTTAAATGCATTGTGTGACTGTATTCTGTATTCACATAATCCAAGATTAATATTATTGTACTGTAGACCACCCAGAGTTCCTCTTTGAGGGAGATGAGCTGTTCTGTTCCCCTTCCCCACACAGGCAAACACACAACCAGGCACACCTGCCAAGTTTTTATTAAACAATCAGACTAGAAACCCTTGCAGATAAGAGTTTTGGCAGTAAACTGCGTAATGCCTGTCAAGTCAGTTTTCACTCACAGTAAGCAAGAGAGAGTTTGTCCTCAGTCCAGTCCTGTAGCAAATAGTAATCCACAAAGCAAGAGTTAGCCAAGGTCCAATCCAAATATGTACAAGCCAGATTCCAGGTAACGTGATGTGACTCTCAGTTTTTAACTTTAATCATCACAAAGCCTGAAGAGCAATCACACCCACTTTTATTCCTTGTGGGGTGTGGCTCAGTGACTCAGCTCAATCTCTGGCCCTCCCACGCCTCTTTTGTTGCTGCACACACTTCTCCCTCCGACGCTGCCTGGGATCAAGCCAGGATTCATCATCCTCGCTCCCTATCTGTTGTTGTTCCGATATGCTTTCCTCCTGGGATATCCCAGGCTGTTCCTCTTGGCCTTTGGATGAAACCTGGGGCATTGCCAGAGAGGAGGGTCCTGGAGTGGGAGGCCTTGTCAGTTCCTCCCCATCACCTTCTGGTCCTCTTCCTCTGTTAGGACAGGCTCGGGAGTCAGGGTCACAACATGAGCAGTCTAGAAACACGAAATAATAAATATGGTAAATAAATAAAATAAATACCCCGTTTCCCTGAAAACAAGACATCCCCTGATAATAAGCTCAATCGGGCTCTTGAGCGCATGTGCTAAAATAAGCCTCCTCCCGAAAATAAGCCCTCCCCGAAAATATTTAAATGCAGAGTTGGAAATCAGGTAAGACGGCAAGAGGAGCTCCATCTTGCTCCACATGCCCCAAAATAATAAGACCTCCCCGAAAATAAGGCCAAACGCTTATTTTGGGGTTCAAAAAAATATAAGACAGGGTCTTATTTTCGGGGAAACACGGTAAATATTCCCTGAATCTTATTTAGAAGTAGGACATCAAAATTCTTTCTGAATTTACATCAAAGTGCTCCAGGGCAGATCAAAGGATTGAAAAGTGTAGCTTTAAAGCTATTCAGCTGAAGCTCATATAATGCTGGGACATCATATGTTGGAGAGCTTGCTATTCTTTTGCTGCTGCTCTTGACATGCTGGACAGCTCCTTGCGAGGTAAGATTGATTCACATGGCAGCAGAGGCAGAAACATGAAGGCATTTAATGGCAAGTTTTATGTACGGTATATCTATGCAGGAGTTCATCACCCAATGTAAATTTTATTGTTTCATTTTCAGGATTGACATGGCTGCCCATCTCACACAATGATTCTAGATGGTGTGCAGTGAGCAATAAAAAAAAACTGGATTAAAAATAAAGCTGCTCTTGCCTCTAGGTTCCAGATCCAACAGCCTCACAGCTGATCCCCATCCTAGCCCAATGCTTGGAGGAAGAGCCAGTTTTTCAGGCCCTTCTAGAAGGCTAAAAGGTCATGGATTCTTCAGATTTCATGACTGGCGTGGTCACCAAAAAATGTGCCTTTGTGATCCCATCAGGATTTTAGAGAAGGGACTTCTCTAAACCCTTCTGCGCATGTACAGAGGGTAAAAAAAAAAGGTTACTTCCTGGTTAAAACCAGGATGTAATGTCCGGATGGATGGGTGGAGCCTCGCACCGCCATTGCTACCAGTTCTCCAAACCACTGGCCACCATCACTACCGGTTTGGCCAAACTGGTCAAACTGGGAGCATTTCACCCCTGGTGCCCACCTTATTTAACTTAGTAGGAGAGGCAGTTACCCTCAGGAGAGGTAGTCACACAGACAATCTAACTCTGTGCCATGTAGCGATTTAAAGGTGATAATCAGCACTATGAATGACACTCGAAAAGCAACTGGGAGCCAGTGCAGCCCACACACCAGTGATCTAACTCAGGTGGACACATGGGACACCCCACACTGACCATGCTGATGCATTCTGGATCAGTTGCAGGTTGTCAAGGGTCTTCCAGTGCAACCCTACATAGAGCATATTGCAACCATCCAAATAGAAAGTGATTAAGGCATGACTGACTGTGTGTAAGGTCAGTAATACAATAAGCTAAATCTTAACTTGTGCTTGACACAATGCAATATCTAGGTTCCCATGCTGTGCTCAGTCAGATTATGATTTTACATGGTTATCCAATCACACAAAGTGCTCATAGAATAGCTAAATTTCCCTAGAAACTACCTGTACCTATTTTAACCTAGTCTACTGTGTTATGAGAATATAACTACCCTGTGTCTCTGATAGCCATAGCAATAGCACTTAGCATTACAGTGCTTTTTCAGCCCTCTCTAAATGGTTTACAGAGTCAGCCTATTGCCCCCAACAATCTGGGTTCTCATTTTACCGACCTCAGAAGGATGGGAGGCTGAGTTAACCTTGAGCCTGATGAGATTCGAACTGCCAAATTGCAGGCAGCCAGCAGTCAGCAGAAGTAGCCTGCAGTACTGCACTCTAACCATTGCGCCACTGCGGCTGATCATTGCTGATTCCAAATCCCTTTCTGTTCTTCATAATTCCTTCTTATTATAAACAGCCTAGAGCAGTGATGGCTAACCTTTTTGATTTTTAAGAACACACTAGACAGTCACTTGTCTGAAATAATATAGGACAGTGATGGCTAACCTTTTTGCCATCGCGTGCCAAAAGCAGGGGGGAGTGGGGGGGGACACACGCACGTGTGCCCACATCCATAATTCTATGTGTCCCGTCCCCCCTCATGATCCCCCTGATTTTGGCACATGATGGCATGGTAGGCTCAGTAGGCCCATTTTTCGCTCTCCCCAGGCTCCAGAGCCTTTCTAGGAGTCTGGGGAGGGCAAAAACAGCCTTCCCCACCCTTCCTAGAAGCCCTCCGGAGGCCGGAAACAGCGTGTTTCCTGACTTCTGGTGGGCCCAGAAGGCCCGAAAATCAACTGGCCAGCGCACACATGCATGCCGGAGCTGAGCTCACGTGCCCACCAATATGGCTCCACGTGCCACCTGTGGCACCCGTGCCATAGGTTCGCCATCACGGGCCTAGAGTCACTTAGGTGAGATAGGTGATATAGAAATATGGTAAATAAAAATAAATAAATAATGAAACTGGTGTCAGTCACATCAAGCCTCTGATTATAACCTATGAATTAGAAAGCTCCTTGAGTGAATTTCAATCGAAACTCATAAAAAAGCAGCATTAAGGAAGCCATGGCAGATTCAAGAAGGACAGTGCTTTTTTTGGGTAAGGTTCTTGACTTTGCATGACTTATAGAGATAAAAAGGTGAATTGTGACATCTGGCTTTCTAGGAACCATCCTTATGAGGCTTATGGTGGGGCAGCTTGATTTGGGAGAAATTACTGCTTTTTGTAAAGACTAGCCACTATTTTTGCCTGGTTGCCTATTCTTTCTCCAGGCTAACTCATATATGTAACTCATATATTCAAGAAATAATCAAAAGTTACAGATCAACAAGAATATGACTCTGATAAAACACTGCAGACTTTTTTTAAAAAAATCCTCCCAGTTTAATATCTTCACTTTCTGATGACTTGCTCCTTCACTTGCATTGTGATACTTTTTGAGACTCTTATTTCTTGACTTATTCTCTAAAGCACTTGAGGGCAGAACAAGAGGTAATGGATAGAAGATTATCAAAGAGAGATCCAACCTAGAATTAAGGAGAAATTTCCTGTCAGTGAGAACAATTAATCAGTGGAAAGGTTTGCCTCTAGAATTTGTGGGTGCTCCATCACTGGAGGTTTTCAGGAAAAAAAAACTGGACGGGCATTTATCTGAAATGGCATAGGGTCTCCTACTTGAGCAGGGGATTCAATTAGAAGACCTCCAAGGTCCCTTCCAACTCTGTTATTCTAAGTTCTCCGTAATTGGTGTTTTTCCTTTGGAAACCAAATATTGTATCTTTTGGTGCACAGTGTCATTCATTCATTCATTCACTCACTCACTCACTCCATTCATTCATTCATTCACTCATTCATTCATTTCAGTGGTCGGTTCCTCCTGGTTCGGCCCGGTTCTCCCGAGCCGGTAGCGGTGACGATATGATGTCACTGAACCAGTTCTGCCCCCACCCATCCCCGCGTTATTCTTACCTTTTATTTAGCCCCACCCCCAATCTATTGCTGCCTCCTGAGTCCCAGCTGATTGGCTAGAGGGAAAAAAAACTGTTTAAACTCTTGCCGGGGGGCTTCAAAGGGCCGCCCTACAGCTGATCAGTGTTAAAAGAAAACAAATGAGTAGATCAGTGCCTGAAAAAATACATGAGTAGATCAGTGCCTGCAAAAATAAATGGGTAGACCAGTGCCTGCAAAAAATAAATGGGTAGATTGGTACAGCTCTGCAAGCAGTTAAAAGCCTGGTAGACCAGTACTTCTGCTAAATCCTAAATAATTGTCACATGACCATCAAGCCATGCCTACAAAATAAGCCACGCCCACAGAACCGGTAGTAAAAAAATTTAGAACCCACCCCTGATTCATTCACTCATTCACTCATATTCCAATGCCCTTTCTCTTGCCCTACTACATTCCTCTCTTCCTGAATCTTTGTTCTTGTCCATTGCAAAGTGAATGACTGAACTGGCAAATTAGCATCTTTTGTTCTGGGGAAGCGAGGAAAAGGAAGCATCTTGTCTCCCAGGAGTCGGAAGCAAAGAATAGGAATTGGGGAGCATCATGTATGCAGGCAATGCAAGCCATTACGACTGCCACAATAAAAAGCTCATAAAACATCCAAGCAAAATCCCCAGATGGATTCTCAGCCTTCTGTGCTTCCAAAGCAGAATCCCAGTCACAGTTTCTGACTGCTGAGGAGAATGTTGATAAAAGCTCAGAGACCAGAGGCAGCCTTCCCAGTTTTATTTCCTTCTGCCTGGCCTTTGTTTTCCTTGCTCAGGTTCTTTAATTAAGATAGCCTGCACTAGCCCTTGTCTTGAAGCAGATTAGAGTACATTTGTGCACGGTTCTACTCTGTACAGAACATTCTGAATCTTGTCACAGCTGCTACAGCCGCAAAACAGCCGCTCGCCGCAGCTCCAAGACTGCTAAATGAGGGGGAAAAAACCCCTTCCTTTGAATCTCAGCTTTTGAAATCTTCCCACCTTCATTCTTTTGCTCAAAGAAAAAGCAAGCAAACTGCAAATATGTGATAACATAGAACAAACGATCTCAGTATGGCTTCCCTGGGTTTCTTTTAAGCAGCCAGATATTTGTGTGATATTAGAAACCGTACGGCGATGAGCCCATAATGGAAAGGGTCCCATTCTTCGTTTGTTCCCATTGAATATCAGCCAGCGGGAAAGTTGTGATGTCTAATGGGTTGCAGAGGGAAACAAAAATGGAAGAAGGAAATCCTTGAGTCCCACACCAAGTGCATTAGGCTAGCACTTCTTAGCGTCAGCGTGGCTCTGCTTTTGGCAACAAAGGGATTGCAGACAAAGATCTGAAGTGCTGAATTGCAACAAGCTGGAAAAAAAATTAAGCTTGGATTCCAATCTTACATTTTCTGCTCTATTGAGGGAAGATACCAAGACAACCTATCTTACAGAGACCTATTAGATTAGAAATTAATAGAAATTAAATAAATGAAGATAACACTAAGCTATGACTGTAATTTTGTTACTTGTATCTTTACAATTTATATTGATATTGTTTCCTGATTGCTTATTTGTACCCTATGTGACTATCATTAAGTGTTGTAGCTTATGATTCTTGATGAACGCATCTTTTCTTTTATGTACACTGAGAACATATGCACCAAGACAAATTCCTTGTGTGTCCAATCACACTTGGCCAATAAAAAATTCTATTCTATTCTATTCTATTCTATTCTATTCTATTCTATTCTAT
>WNWU01000013.1:10225110-10244784 GCA_012654045.1 Ptyas mucosa
CTATTCTATTCTATTCTATTCTATTCTATTCTATTCTATTCTATTCTTCTATTCTATTCTATTCTATTCTATTAATGGTTATGCTCACTTTGCTTCTTCAGATGAAGTAAGAAATTCCAGGGTCATGTAACTTGCCCAGCTTTCATTCCTTTTTTCAAAGCGGTCATAAGGCTGGTTGGGATTTTTGAGTGGTTTGGGTTTATTTGCAATTATACAAGTCAAACATATGTGGAAGCAGAGAGTAAAAAAATTAGCACATGCAGGTAGTCCTTGACTTATGACCACAGTTGGGACCAGAATTTCCATTGCTAAACAAGGTGCTTGTTAAGTGAATCACTCCTGATTTTACCATCTTTTTTCCCCACAGTTAAGCAAATTACTGTAGTTGTTAAATAAATCCATCTTCCCGCATAGACTTTGATGGCTGGAAGCCAGCTAATGTTGCAAATGGCAATCGCATGATCCTGGGATGCTACAACCGTCATAAATACAGGCCTGTTGCCAAGTCCCCAAATTTTGATCACATGATTGGTGATCCTGTGCTGGTCATAAGTGTGAGGACCACTTGTAAGTCACTTTTTCCAGTGCCCTTGTCACTCTGAGTGGTCTTTAAATGGATGGCTGTAAGTCAAGGACTACCTGTATTGGTAGCCAGTACCTACCGAATTAATACTAATTTTGAAAAAGCAAAAGAGCACACCGTGTAAATATTCCCCACCCCTCAAAAAAAAACATTTGCTTGAATCTGCCAATTCTCTTATCTTCCTTTTCTTCACACACATAATTCTAGCATGGGTTGAGAAGACCTGGCAACTTTCTGACAGAGCCTTTGATTCTCAGCATGGTCTTTTGCTAAAAGCAATTGGCTAAGAATGCAGTTTCCGACATGACATATCACCAAAGGACTGTTTGTTGCCCTGTTCCAATCCCTTACAAAAAATGCAGCTCTGCAAAGCCACCCCCCCTTCCTTATAGCCATGGGGTAAGGGTCACTGTACTGAGCTCCATCTTCACATATTGCCGCTTAGTGCTTCTTACAGTGTAAAGGTCTGTGAGAATGTCCTTAAGAGACAGGAGAGAAAGGGGAGCAGATTAAGCAATGAACACATAAGAGGCAGCTGAGCCTACAGGAAACAAAATGGGGGCATGGCAAAGTCTCAAAAGGGACCCTCTCTAGTTTCTTGGACTATAAGTGTTCTGACCTAGGCTTTCTGAGTCAGTAAAACACACAAGTAGTCCCAAAAACCTGTTTTATTTTAATAGCTGTGAATTCTGTTCATTCGCAGATGAGTCCCAAACAGTTGTAAAGAGTCCTTCGGGATAAGGCTGATAATCATCCACCTTTATCTCCCTTGACACGCTGCCAAAGAACTAATTGGCAAAGCCACACGGAGTCCAGAATCAAACAGAGCTTCAGACTTTAAACTGCACAGAATTAACAACGCTGCTTCCTGCAAAGGCCCACGTGCCTTTGCTCCTCTTTTAAGTCTTATGGGAGGGGCCAATCATCTCCAAGCCCTACTCCTGAGTCGTCCCTTTTGTTTTAACTGTTCTTGCCTTCTGGCAGCTCTGTGCATGCGCGAACTGGGAACAGGCTCCCCCTGTTCCTCTGCCTTGCTGAGGTCTGACTCTGGAGGCTCTGGAGGCAGCCCATACCTCCCAGATGGCCCTTTCTCTGCCTCTAACGCAGAGCCCTCGTCCAAACCTTCCCCAGACTCCAGGACTGGCCCATGTTCCTCCCCAGCCTCCTCACTGTCTGACTCTGCTGCAGCTCCGCAGGCTGCTGGCAGACCACAACAATAAGGGTGGGGGGGGGGGGGAACGTGTACTTTTAAGCTTGCAAATTGCTGTTACCTTACTTAGGGTGGCATGGTGGCTCAGTGGTTAAGACACTGGGCTTGTCGGCTGGAAAGCTGGCAGCCCAGGTTTAAGATCTGAGTGCCACATGATGGGGTGAGCTCCCATTCTCGTCCAAGCTCCTGCCAACCTAGCAGTTCAAACGTATACAAATGTGAATAGATAAATAGGTACCACTTTTGGTGGGAAGGTAACAGTGCTTAATGATATCATGCTGGCCACATGACTGCAGAAATGTCTTGGGACAGCGCTGGCTCAATGGCCTTGAAATGGAGCTGAGCATCACCCCTTATAGTTGGCAACGACTAGTGAAGTAAAACCCGCAGGGCAGAGGTGGGTTTCAGTAGGTTCTGACCAGTTCCGGAGAACTGGTAGCGGAAATTTTGAGTAGTTCGGAGAATCAGTAAATGCCACCTCTGACGCCCCCCCCCCAATCTATTCTCTGCCTCCCGAGTCCCAGCTGATCGGGAGGAAATGGGGATTTTGCAGTATCCTTCCCCTAGATTGGGGAGGGAATGGAGATTTTACAGTATCCTTCCCCTGTAGTGGGGTGGGAATGGAGATTTTACAGTATCCTTCCCTTGCCACACCCACCAAGCCATGCCACACCCACTAAGCCACATCCACAGAACCGGTAATAAAATTTTTTGAAACCCACCACTGGGAACATCACTGGGGAACCGTAGCCCTGCCAATCTTTACCCTGTGCAATGTCTGTAACTCACATTACATGGCTTTTCATGCCTGATCATACCAACCAGTGAAGCTGGTGATTCTTGCTGTGGGTATCCTGGGAGCCCACTCTCCTACCTGGAGAAAGAACCATCATCTTTCCCAATCTGGCATCCTGGTTGGGTTAGAGATGTAGTTTCCAGGTTTTGGATCCTCCACTGACCTTCAGTTGGCCTAGAAATTGTGAGAATAGCAGTTCATCAGTCTCTCTTGAGATCATCATTGCATGGCTTAAACCTGTTTAAAACTGTTGTTTGAATTAGTTCACAGCACTGTGTGCCTCATGATACTGCAGATACTTTCTCAGTGGTTCTTGGGTGCCATCCTCCTCCCTTCCTCAGCTGTTGCTGATTTTTATTAAGCTGAAAATAAACGTCTTGACTGGATAAGATAAGAGAAGGTAGGAGCTGGAATAAATTAATTTTAAAAGAAGTAGATGTGTCTTTTTATCAGTCTTCTTTGTCATACAAAGCTTTTGCAACTGTTCAAGTTGACAATAGCTGAATTCTGGCAATCAGATTTTGACAAAATGTGATATATAGCAATCGACATTGCCTGTTTTTGCTTACTGATACGTAGCAGTTTTGAAGATGTGAGTTTCTGTTTGATGACTTGCAATAACACTGAGTAATTCTAATCAGTAAACTCTCACTCTGCTCGCTTTCCTCCATTCGGTATTATTCTCCACAATGAAATCAAACTCTGATTCTGAAATTCAAACACTCTGATTTATCTCATGCAATTTATGCCAGTTTCTTTTGTTGGCTATGGTTTCTCAGTGTCAGTAGCAGGATTAGAGTGCTATGCTTTCACTTTAAAGTGACTAAACGCAGCCTTCCTCAAACTGGTGACTTTCATATGTTACCTTAGAGATGCCATCATCTCCTAGCCAGCATAGAGATTAAAGGGTAACATACTGGAGGGTATTAAAGTGAGAAAAGCAGTCTTAATGGCTTGAGAGCAAAATAATCTTTAGTAACAGTAACAGAGTTGGAAGTTGGAGGTCATCTAGTCCAACCCCCAGCTCATGCAGGAGACTTCTACTAGGGATTTGAACTGCCAACTGCCGACCTTTCTGATCGACAAGCTCAGTATCTTAGCCACTGAGCCACACGAACCATTCAGATATCAAGCGCTCCAAGGGTTGAATGTGGCATTGGGGGCCCTTTTTTGAATCTGCATAGTGGTAAATGTGTGAGACTCCATGGGCCATTTCCATGGTGGCCTTCAAAATATGGCAAGTGTTCCCTAAGAAGATATTTTGTATAAGTAGACACTCAATCACTTAATGTTTCAATAACAACTGGTTCTCAGATGTTATTTTTAAGCATCTACTCTCATGTACATTTGAACATGTTTTAATGTATTGATTGTTGTGAATAATGAATAGTTATTAGTGAAGCATATTTTATCCCTATAACAGATAGGATATTTATTCATAGGAAATACATCCTAGGGGAATATATCCCAACCTTGGTAGCTTTAAGATACATGGACTTCAACCAGTAGTGGGTTTCAATTTCAGTTACTACTGATTCACTCGCGGGCATGCCTATGTGCTAACGCGCCCCTGCAACGCTTTTGCGCATGCGCAGAGACATCTGGGCAGGTGGGTGGAACCTCCCGCCACCGCCTCTACCAGTTCACCCGATCTGGGGCAAACCAGTTGCAACCCACCACTGACTTCAACTCATCGTTATTATTTCTTCTCTTTTGCACCTTAAAAGCATTTTGGCGGTGTGAATCCAACATAAACAGGTTAGTTAAAAGTTGTTGCTGAATCTACATACTGCGCTTGGGTTGTTTGTCGCTTAGCATGTTGTACAAAACTAACTAGTTCAAGATTTAACATATTTTTCATATTCGGAAATGAAGTCAGTCATCAGTAGTTCATCAATTAAGTGTGTTGAGTGAACACAACCAGAGTGTGATCCCAGTGAAATTATCTGCCGATGTTAATTTTAGTTGTAAGATGTGAGAGGATTTTCCCACCCTCCAGAATCAAAAAATAAGCATGTGCTTTTCCTCTCTTCTTAGTTTTCAGCCTGTACCACCAAAGACCACCCAGTTTACATGTCTGTCTATAACAACGGCACCAAGATGCCTTCACCACAGGAGGCATCCAATGGCTTCCCCCAGCCCAGTGCCTCAGGCACTTGGCATAAACCAGAAGAGGAAGTGCGACTGGTAGAATCTGGCTTGGTGAAGAAGGCACACCGAGAAATCCTGGACCATGAGCGGAAACGGAGGGTGGAGCTAAAGTGCATGGAGCTGCAGGAGATGATGGAAGAGCAAGGGTAAGTGAGGGTTAAGTGAGTGAGGGGTCCTTGGTGCTCCCTGAGCTTGGTTGTTTCCTTGCAGACATTTCATTATCCAAACTAGATGACATCATCAGTGCTATTGGTTGAGTGAGTGCTTGTTTGACCTAGTACCCAAGTTTGCACAATAGCTACCCCAATGTTTCTGAGAGATTTACCCTGTCAGCAATGGTGAAATCTAAAATTTGTTACTACCGGTTCTGTGGGCGTGGCTTGGTGGTGGTGGGGGTAATGTGACTGGGTGAGCGTGGCCAATTTTTTTTTTTAACTTTTAAAACCATTTTTTCTACAACCTCTTCGGGGAATGCTTTCAAAAGGCTCTGACGATCCCAGCTGAGTTGCCTGATCGGCAGAGACTTTTTTTTCTTTTAAATGCCTCTGCCGATCAAGCAACTCAGCTGGGATCATCAAAGGCTTTTAAAAGAAAAAAACCCTTTTTTTCTTTTAAATGCCTCTGACGATGCAAGCTGAGTTGCCTGATCGTTAGAGGCATTTAAAAGAAAAAAAGTTTCTGCTGATCAGGCAACTCAGCTTGGATTGTCAGAGGCATTTAAAAGGAAAAAAGGGGTTTTTGTCTTTTAAAAGCCTTTGATGATCCCAGCTGAGCCGCGCAATCATCAGAGGCTTTTTTTTTTACTTTTAAAAGCATTTTTTCGGCCAGAGGTTGTAGAAAAAAGCTTTTAAAAGTTAAAAAAAAGCCTCTGATGATTGTGCGGCTCAGCTGGGCATGTGGGGGGACAGGGATTTTTGCTACCGGTTCTCCAAACCACCCGCCTCCATCGCTACCGGATCAGGCGATCTGGTCCGAACCGGGAGCATTTCACCCCTGCCTGTCAGGCTTCTCATGACAAACCAAAAGCAGAAAAACAGATTCAAGAACTTCTAATACATAGATATATTGAAGAAAAAGTAATGGAGCTATTGTGAATAGCTGTGGTTAGAATTCAGTATTGCAAGCTAATTCTGCAGACTGACAGCAGTTCGATTCTCACTGGCTCAAGGTTGACTCAATCTTCCATCCTTCCGAGGTGGGTAAAATGAAGACTTAGTTTGTTGGGAGCAATAGGTTGACTCTATAAACTGAGGGCTGTAAAGCACTGTGAAGCTATATATGCTATTGATATTTGATATTGTGAAAGAATTCCAATAATTGCTGTGTATTAAATGGGAGCCCTATTTATAGTGAAATTAAGGATCAAATTCCCATGTGAGCCTTTTACTCATATGATGTAATGGTTTCCATCTACCTCTTGATTTGGTAATAGTCCCACCTTGTTTCTGGTTGTTTGCTTGTGGCCCTTCTAGAACTGACTGTCATATACCCACATTTTTCATACAGGAAAACAGCATCATAGTCAACGCCACCTGTCTGCAATGTTGGGGAACTGTCTCTAGGAGAGTTTGACCAATTGAATTTCTTTTGGATGTTCTATCTTGTTCTCATCTCAAACTCTGTCCCTTTTTGCTTCTGCACCTGCCATAACACACAAAATTTATACACCACATTAAAGCATAATGTAATAATAACAGCTACTCAGTAGGAGAGCCATCACGCTGAAAGATGGGCAGCAAACAAATGTAATACATAAAAATTTCCTTTTTTTAACCAACCAGGTAATTCCTTTATTCAGGGTAGAGTTGGGATAATTGGATGGAGCTGAGCATTTACTGACCAGATGCCCTTCATGATGCCACGTGATAGTTCACAGCAGATATTTTTTTCTTTGCCTCCTAGGACAGGAACACCTATCGCTACCTAGGATTGAACTTTCAACCTTCCAAGTGGAAGGCAAGCATCTTCATCACTAGGCCACCACACCGCTCTAATAAATACATAAAATAAATAAATAAAAATTGTGCATTGAATAGGCCACCTTTGGCACATTCAGCAATTCTAGTTCATAAGCCAGTGATGGCTAACCTTTTTGCCATTGTGTGCCAAAACTGAGGGGAGTGCAGTGGGGTCACACGCACGTGTGCCCACATCCCTAATTCTATGCGCGTCCCCACCCGTGCTCCCCCCACTTTTGGCACGTGATGGCACAGTAGGCTCGTTTTTTGCTCTCCCCAGGCTCCAGAGCCTTTCTAGGAGCCTGGGGAGGGCAAAAATGGCCTCCCCCTTCCCCAGAGGCTCTCTGGAGGCCGGGAACAGTGTGTTTCCTGACTTCTTGTAGGCCCAGAAGGACCAAAAATCATCTGGCTGGCACATGCATGCGTGCCGGAGCTGAGCTCGCGTGCCCACCGATATGGCTCCGCGTGCCACTTGTGGCACCCGTGCCATAGGTTCGCCATCACGGTCATAAGCCATAAAGGTCAAACCAAAGAAATAATTATTTTAGCAGGTTACATGAAACCAGCTGCAGGTTTGCCAGAGAATATTTTAATAAACAATATAGATTGTCACAGGAAAACCCTAAAGTTTAAAGAACTGTAAAATGAAGATGCATGCCCAGGTATATAGATATCATAATAGTTAATAGCAAGTAAGAGATTGCTTTTTAAAAAACAACAATATTTTCATCTAAGGGAACTGTACTGCAAATGAACACACATACACATCTAATCCATCCTTGTAAAAAACAGTATGTGAAGGGGAAGCCTCTTTGCTTAGGTTTTCCACACCTTTTTTTCCCTACAAGAGAGTAGTCAAAAATGCAGTTCTTCCCATCACATGAAATCTCAAATATTATGATTTACCTGCTAGTCTGCCATAGACTTGCATAATCCCCAAAATTGTAGGGAAAAGGTATGCTCTGATTACTGGCTAATCCGCTATTCAGGTTAAATCAACCTGAACATGAATCTGTATAGTTCAGATTTGCTGCAGGGCATCATCCGCTTGAGTGACGGGTTTCCTGCATCTCTGAGAAGAAAAACCAGTTAGGGGAAAGAGAGGTGTTTTGCTCTTAATGTTGGAAAGAGAGATCCCCAGGCAGTGCTGTCTTCTATTTCAACCCTGCTTCGCTTTTCTGGGTTTTTTTTTACTACTGGTGCACCAAGGGATCGATGCATCACAGGAAGCAGGGGAGTAGAAGGCCACTGGGAAGGTACAACATGAGTTTTTCTGTCCTCCTAAAGGGATGCGGTGACTCAGTGGCTAAGACGCTGAGCTTGTCAATCGAAAGGTCGGTAGTTCAGCAGTTCGAATCCCTAGTGCCGCGTAATGGGGTGAGCTCCCATTACTTGTCCCAGCTTCTGACAACTTAGCAGTTCGAAAGCACGTAAAAAATGCAAGTAGAAAAATAGGGACCACTTTTGGTGGGAAGGTAACAGCGTTCGGTGCGCCTTTGGTGTTTAGTCATGCCGGCCACATGACCACAGAGACGTCTTTGGACAGCACTGGCTCTTCGGCTTTGAAACGGAAATGAGCACTGCCCCCTAGAGTTGGGAATGACTAGCACATATGTCCGAGGGGAACCTTTTACCTTTTAAAGAGAAGCAGCTGCTTCTAACTCAGCCAGCTACTTTGTGACTCAGATTTAACTAGCAGCAACAACTGTCTTAAGAAGTCAAGCCTGTCAGATTCACTTCCTTGTCATTGGCAGAAGCCCAGGAGGAGGCCCGTCTTCCATTGCTCTCAGTAGAAAGACAGAATTATAAGAAAAAAGAGAATGCATACCCCAAATGACATATATTTGATTAGAGGCTCCTAACTAATCAACTAATTGGCTAGGATTTTTAAACAGATTAGTGATACATTCAGAAAGTCATTAGCCTAGCAGAATAGATCCTTTGTATCTGGATATGGCATTATCACTGCCAATATCTGTCCAGCATTCTCTCGTTTAAGTTAATTGCTTGGTGAACAATGCAAAATGCAAATTTCATCACGGTCCAAGTGGCAATAATGTACATATCTGCCAGCATCTTTTATTCTTCGTCCCTTCATTCTTCATTCTATGAAACAATATATTAAAAGAAACTATGAAAAAAAAACACCCGAGTATATTACCGAAAACTAAAAACATACTGATGGCAACTGAAGTAAAAGCTTAGATAAGCAAGATTGTGCTTCTTAGGCAAAGCTATGCATAAAAACATAGATTTTCTCTAAATACAATTTGCAAAAGAATTGGAATAAAATAATGTTAGTACATGTGATGCTTAAACGTTTCCTGCATGTTTGCAAGACTCCAAGAAGCCTATAGATAGGATATTCATTTGCAGAACCTCCACTTTTCAGTGCATCCTATGTAGGGGTGGATTCTACTTACCTTTACTACCCGTTTGCAATGGGAAGCTTCTGTGCATGTGCAGATCGCTGATGACAACATCCGGGGTAGTGGGTAGGGCCTCCCGCCGGTTTTACTATCAGTTCTTGCGAACCGGTCTGCGGGGGCAACCCACCACTGATCCTATGTCAATATTTTTTTCCTAATGCTTTTTTGACCACCAATATAATTGGACACTAAATAGGTAAATGGGGAAAATCCAAAATACAGGTAGTCTTACAAGAGTTCATTCACTGACCGTTCAAAGCTGCAGCTGCACTGAAAAAAGTCACTTACGACCATTTTTCAGACTCATGACCATTGCAGCATCCCCATGGTCCCATGATCAAAATTCAGAGGCTTAGCAACTGATTCATATTTTTGACGGATGCAGTGTCCCAGCGTCGTGTGATCCCATTTTGTGACCTTCTGACAAACAAAGTCACTGGGGAAGCAGATTCACTTAACAACCGTGTTACTAACTTAACAACTGCAGCAGTTCATTTAGTAACTGGTTATGTTTTTGTTACCTATAATTATTCGGTATATATAATTGTGTGAGTTTGGGCACAATTATGCAAGTTGGGCACCCCTATACATCTTATGAATAAACCAACAAATGAAGAAAGGGAAGGCAAAGAGAACCAAGGAATACAGGGGAGGTGGTTATAGGTTATGATTTCCAAGCCTCTTATAAGATTATTGCTTATTTCTTTTTTATTTCCCCCATCAACTTTTCTAGTTTCTTTCGAGAACAAGATAAAAGGAATCTGACATTTTGTGTTAACTGCTTTCTATTCATCCTAATTCCATACATGGCTGTCTGCAGGGGGATGAGAAAAGTGTACACGACAGCCATAGCCATGCTTTCAAAGCCCCATGATTTTATGCGCATCGCGTTATGCGACTTCACTCACATGGCTGTGCCCATCATCTAACTTTTACACCCCATGAAACACCTCTGATTCCATAATTCCTTCTTCCCCAATGCTCTGTATGACATTCTATCTGTTATTTATTTAGTGGCATCTCTACAGTGTTCCTTGGGTAGAAATAGTGATGCAAATATTCTCTTAGCAAAAGTGAAGGATGCTCCTTGCGTCTGTTTGTCTGAAACACTGCAGGTTTGTTTGTTTTTTTGCCTGGATATATCAATGCAAGAAAATCTTTTCTTCTGTATATTTTTGCAAAAAAGCCCTACTTCTGGATGTCCATTTGGCGTACCATCACGCTATTGATCACGCTTGATTTATGACCCTAAATGAACTCACAGTGATGGTTGTAAATCACAACAGTCGTTTAGCTAGTTATCATATGACCATGCCCAATTTCACAACCTTTTTTTTGCAGCAGTGCTTAAGTGAACACCGTGGTCATTAAATGAATGCTGCAGTATTAGGCCAACCCATTGTTCACTATGGGGAGGGTTTTTTTTGCTGGTAACTGGAAATAAAAGCTGGTTTTCAGCAAAAATGTTGTAAATGGCGGTCATGTGAAAACAAAAAAAAAATTGCTGCTTTTCAGCAAAAACGTAAATTGCACGATGCTTGAAACAGCTATGAATACAATTTAAGTTGCTAAGCACCCAAAATACAGTCGTGACTGCAAGGGGTGCTGGACCATCAAAACTTCAAATCAGGTTGTAAGTAGCTTTATTGCCTGTTGTAACTTCAAATGGTCTCTAAGCAACCCATTTTAAGTTGAGGACTACCTGTAATTGTGTCAGAAATGGGAAGTTACAGCTGTTTATGTACCTACTTAAGAAAATGGCCTATTTTCCACAGGACACACTGCAAGTCATGATCAGAGCAATTCAGAATTAATCAGATGACATCTGAAAGCACTAAAGAAGGAACTCTGAAGGACTTCCCTGATGAATATGCTTGCAGCCAAAGAATCAGACATAGTTCATTTAATTGGTAATGCTCTGTGTCTCCTTCCTACTGAGAGTCACAGATTCTCTTCCTTGTTTATAATTCAAAGCTGTCCTCTCCGGGGTCCCCCCCCCCCCGATCAGCTCCATCTGCAAATAAATAAATAAATAAATAAAACATAAAGGGGCTAATAAGAAGAGTGGCCATCTGTTGCCTCCCATATGCCACAATCTTTTGACATCCTGTCACCAAGTACATTGTTGGTATGAGTAATGTGCAATGGCAAATATTTACCTCGTTCAGCTGGAACTTTCACCAACCAGTGGGTAACTATTGGTTATTTTTAATCTCTCAGACCTGACTCTTTATAGAGCTCCATCTGAGGCTGGATTAGTCACTGTGTTTGCTAAGCACAAGCTACCAGTGTAGATTTGGGGCTGATTGCAATGGGGAAGGCAGTAGAGCTCCACCTAATGCTGGATTAATCACAATAGTACAGTCTATTAGATTGGCTATAGATTTCAGGCTGATGCGAGTTTTCTTTGCCTAAAAAAACCTCTTTTGCTTTTTTTAAAAATTCAGATCCTATCGCTAAAAGTCAAGGGAGGGAGTTTTAATGAGGGATGGTAGAGTTGGTAGCTTTGTTAAATGGAATTCTTAGTCATTTGAAAAATAAACATTTGATCATAAAATAAATCGTTTTATTTCCGTGATCAGATGGATTCCCCTCACCCACACCCCACTGAAATTATTAGCAGATGGAATTGTTTCATTCTTGTCCATCTTTGATTGTAAAGAAGTCACTTTACAAGAACAATGAAAAGTGTCATCAAAATGGAAGCATGGATTGGCCAATATAAAAAGTTCTGGATTCTTAACCTTTTCTGTCTGACTCTTCTGGAGAAACAAGCTATCCTAAGCAGTAGTTCTCCTAGGTCCGTGATGGCGAACCTATGGCACGCATGCCCAAAGTGGCACACAAAGCCATGTCACCCGGCATGCGGGCCTTGCCTATTTGTCTTCCGGGTTTCTGGCACGCATGTTGTTCTTCACACACGTGGTAGTGCCGAAAACTGGTGTGCGCATATGTGCTGGCCAGCTGATTGTTGGGTGCGCAGGTACCCCAGAACCCAGAAATTCAGCTTTTCCGGAGCACGATCCCTTCACGTGCGTGGCAGTGCCGAAAAGCGGCCTGCGCATACTCACTGGCCAGCTGATCGTCAGGTGCGCATGTGCGTTACAACCAGGAAGTTTGGCTTTTCTGTAGCGCGATCCCTTCCCGCATGTGGCAGTGCCGAAAAGCGGCCTGCGCAAAGTCACTGGCCAGCTGATCATCAGGCACGCATGCGCACTAGAACCAGGAAGTTCGGCTTTTCTGGAGTGCAGCCCTGATAAGTGCATGCTGAAAAGGTTCGCCATCACTGTCCTAGGTTGATCTAAGGCTGGTATCAGCAGGGGAAAGATAATGGATTGGATTCTATTCAGGAAGAGGCCCATCACACAAGAAAGTAGATGTCAGAGTTCACTCCATGTAGTCCAATTGCTATTTGTGTCAGATTGTTGTGGTCAGATTGTTGAGAAATGAGTGTAGATCACTCATGTGTACTGCCACATCTTTTTGTGACCTCATGAGAGGTACATCACAATTTCATAAACCGTCAGTGTTCTCATATCAAAATTCAAACTATTTTATCACATTTGTATAGCCCCTCATCTCATGTAGTGACTCTGTGTGCTGTATATAATAAAACAAAGGAAAAATTAAATTTAAAAAAATAATAATTTGGGCAGTTTTGAGGAGGACATTAGGACAAAGACCAGGATTGAAAACATTGCTAATCTCAACAGCAAATAACAGTGGTGAGGGAAGAATCCTACTCAATTCCGGATCAGCTCTTTAGTTCCTGAGGAAAAAAAGTTAATTGTTTTCTGATTAACCTCTCCTGCCACATAGTACTAGCACATTGGCATCACTCTGTTTATTCTTGATTCTTGAGAGGGGGAAAATTTGTCCCCATACTCAGCACTTATAATATAATATTTATATTATAACCTCCATAGGCAAAGGTGTAAGACTGTTGCCATAGTTATGGCATTCTTCAAGGAAACAGACTTGGCATTTTGCCTAGCAACAACAGAGATGGAAATTGTTCTCCTTTGGCGGACATGATAATGACAATTTTGCCCACTTCTGTTGTCTTCACACACTGTGTGTGTGTGTTTTAAATATTTTTAATATTTATGATTTTAATTGTAAGCTACCCAGAGTGGCTTTTCAAAGTGAAATGGGCAGTATGTAAATTAAATAAATGAATGAATAAATTCTATGCCAACGAAAGAATGTTAGAGAGGAACTTTGACCTTCTAAAAGGGGGAACTACATAAGGGAATGAAGTTGGGGTTGTTACTGGATTGTTTGAAAAGCATCTGCAGGCCAGTTGTTGAGTGAAGTCACATGACATGAGGGGAATCTGTCCATGGGAACTCCAAATCTGGTTCATAAATTCCTCCCCAATCTGTCAGAACTTTGCATGGTTGCTAAGCAACCAGTCGTAGGTCAAATACTACGGTACCTATATCCTGGAGTCCAGATTGGAGCTTGGAACTTTTCCTGGGGCTCAGTAGCACCTAGAAAGGGAGCGACCATAATGAAATAGCATCTCATCCCAAACAAGTGTTAGAACATTTGGAAAAAGGCAAGGATTGTATGTTAAAGACCCTGAGACTTTAATTTGAAGTAAGTATTAACAGATTGACTATAAAGGAGGGAGTATTAAAGACTTGTTTGCATGGCAACAACACCTGGCAAGGTCTAGAAAGGTGGAGTTGACCCAGAGAAATAGCCTCGTGTTGGGGAAGGTGTGTCTTGCAATAAAATATTTTGTACAGGTGTGCCAACCTGTGATATGTCCAGTTCTTGGAGATCAAAGAACCCTCACAAGGAAGCAAGGCATGAGTTTGTCACTGTCTTCTTCTATGTCTTTGTACTTGCTGGGGAAGGCAGCCAGCTCTCTTGTTACCTCCTCATTTTTTTTTTATCCCTGCTGCCTGTTTTGCAATTGAACGCCACCAACACAAGGTGTAAAGACTTTGGTTTGTTTGTTAGTGATAAAGAGCAAAATGTTCACTGCATGTAGATACTCCCTTTTCTCAGGAGCTGTGGGGAAATTCAGGATGTTGAGAGAGGGGTCAAAATAGTCAAGACAGTGCTGTGATCAGCAAAGCCCCAACCCTTCTTAAAAGTTTCACAATACTTGGCAAATGAAAAATGTGAATACACAGCTGCTCATACCAGGGGTCAGCCCCACTAGCTAAACCAGATCAAGAAATCATCTCCATAAGAAAGTTAAAATTACTTTTATTGGGTTATAAGAGCAGAATCTTGCAAATTTGATTGTGCTGTACTTCCTCCCCCTCCTTATACTCCAGTGAATTAAGGAAGTGTCTGCCTGAGCAGCTTCTGACTGTTAAACTCATTGATCTGGACTTTAAAAAAAATATTTCAGCCCCTTTTGACCAGATAACAAAGCTTGCATAACTCCATCAAGGTTCTCTTCCTCACTTCTTACACCAAAGTTACATTTCCCGCATCAACTTTAAAAGCAGGCTACTTCAAAACATCCTCACCTGTTATGAAGCTTAGGAATTCATAGGATGGATATCTTGGTTTATAGCTGCTTTCTTTCTCCTCCCCCACCCCCCTTTGAGCTGCTGAATTTTAATGTATATTTCAAAGGCAATGATTTAACGAGCCAGTTATTTCTTGCTTTTTTCTCTGTCTCCTGCTTGCCTCACCAGCTCCCTTTCATCTGACAATTCTTTTGTAATATCTCAAACCCAAGAGACAGTTTTCATGTTGTGGGTATCTTCCCAGTGAGCTACTTCAGAGAGCTGGCATGGTCACAGTGGGAATAGATAGGGTAATCATGGGGAAGGAAGACCCATGGAAGGCAGAGTTGCTATTTATTCTAATCATGTGCTGTGAATAATGGATTTTTTTCTCTCCCACTCTGTCATCAAAACCATCCTGAAAGAGAGAAATAAGTCAAGAGAACTGATTCATCAAGCTTGCACTGCTCAATGGTTACTAGTAATGATTCTTAAGTTGAACCTCTCTATTCAGAGGTAGAGTACCTCTGTATTAGGGATTGGAGGCAGGCAACAGGAGAAAGCCACCGTATTCCTTTTGAAACTTAAGCATTAAATGTTTTGTGATGATATAGTTGCTACATTGCTATGTCCTCTGTAACCGGTTTTCAAGCCCCATGCAGCTGGGGTGAGATCAAGAAAGAATAAACAGTACAGATATCAGGAAGATATCTTTACTGAAAAAGATAAATCATTGTTTTTCAACTTTGCCAACTTTAAGAATGAATGGACTTCAACTCCAGAATTCCTCAGCCAGCTTGCTGCCTGGAAAATGATAAAAGTTGAAGTCCACACATTGTAAAATTGCCAAGCTTGAAAAACACTGAGATAATTAGAGAATCTTATAAAAAATAAAAATATTTTCTCACCCTCATTTATAATGAGTTCAAAAAGTGTGGAGGACATAGAGAATGGCCTTGAAGGGCAGGAGGAAAAGGGACTATCAAAGTCAACGGTCGGATAAGAGAGTCTTGAGCCCAGGCCAAGAAAATAACTTAAGAAAATATCTCAGATAAGCCCCTCCTTAGTTCAAATGAAGATAGAGGAAGGGAAAGGGGAACCCATTCAGATTTGCAAGATTCTGTTACTCTGTCTGTGTTTGCCTTCAAGTCAGTAATGACTCCTTGAACAAGATTCTAAAGTTTTCTTGGCAATGTTTTTTTCAGGTTGTTTTGCTTTTATAGTTACTGTAAAATTGGTCCTGATACTGGTTTCTTCATCTGGTCTACTTTGTAGGGCTGACAATAAGGAAGAGTCTGAAGGGTTCTTGGTTCTCTCTGAGCTTGGTTGGTTTTTTTGCAGACATTTAATTACCCAAACTAGTTATTATTAGTGCAGGAAGTCTCTTGGAAAGATTTGGGAAGCTCCTTCCCAGGTTTCGGGTCATTTGGGCTAAGTGTTGTGACCCAGGCTTACTGAGTCATTACAATATACAATTAGTCCCCCAAAAACCTATTTTATTGTAACATCTGAGAATTACGTTCATTCCCAGCTGAGTCCCAATTAGTTGCAAAACAAGTCCTTCGGAAGAAGTCCTTCAGGATAATCACCAACCTTTATCTTCTTTGACACCCTGCCAAAGGCTTACTTGGCAAAGCCCCATGAAGGTCAGAAACAAACAAGAGATGCTGACTGGAAACAGAGTTAGCAACGTTGCTTTCCTGCAAAAGGCCCAAGTGCCTTTGTTTCTCTTTTAAGCCTTATAGGAGGGGTCAATCATCTCCTGGCCTTACTCCCGAGTCGTCCCTTTTGCTTTAGCTGCTCTTGCCTTCTGGCTGCTCTGCGCATGTGTGCACTAGGAACAGCTCCTCCTGTTCCTCTGCCTCTCTGCTGTCCAACTCTGGGGGCTCCGGAGGTCCGCTCATCACTCCTAGATGGCCCTGGCCCCATCTGCCTCCAATGCAGAGCCCTCGTCCAGGCCTTCCCCAGATTCTAGGACTGGCCCATGTTCCTCCCCAGCCTCCTCACTGTCTGACTCTGCTGCCAGCTCCGCAGGCTGCTGGCGGACCACAACACTAAGTTGCCATTTAATAAACAACAACAACAACAGCGTTAAAACCTGACACCCATTCATGAGATCATTTGCTAGCTGACTTGGTTCTTTTTCTTGATAGTTTTATATCTGTGTTCTCTTCCACTCCTTGTCTAACTTTTCCACCATCTCACCAGGTGGCATCAGGTGACACCAGGTGGCATCTTGCTGGTGCTCTCTGAAGAATTAGAGTAACCTTCATTTGTCTGTCAAGAATTTTTTTTACACTTTTATTCACTACAACAGCTAATTGGAAGCTTCTGTATGGAGGCCATTCCAATTTCTTTCTGGGAAGAAAGTAAAGGAGACAATTAGCTTGAAGCTGAGTTCACAGGCTTTACTTTAGAACAGTGGGGGTTTTTTTTTCAAACCTGGCATCTTCCTCAGCCAGAATTCTGTGAGGTGAGGTCCACACATCTTAAAGTAGCCAAGGCTGAGAAACACTGCTCTATAATAAACAAAATGCAGCCCAAATGAATACGGCTGCGCAAAGTATGATTCTTCAAAGACTGAATTCCAGTTCCCATCATCAACAACTGTGGCAAGAAAGAGTTACGGATTAGGCTTGTGGCAACAGTTGTTAAGTGAATCACTGTAGTTGATAAATTAGTAACCCAGTTGTTAAGAGAATCTGGCTTCCCCATTGACTTTGCACAGCAATTATCATAAAAATGAATCAGTTAGCAAACATATGAATTTTGATCACATGATCATGAGGCTGCTGCAAATGGTCATAAGTCACATTTTTCAGTGCCGTTGTAACTCTGAACGGTCACTAAATGAACTGTTGTAACTCGAGGATTACCTGTGTAATATATCCACTACAATGATCCCTTACATCTGGTTTGGCACAGGTGTCTCACCTGTGTGTGGGTAAGAAATGAAAAACCATAGCAGAGAAATTAAAACCCTCACCAGAAGAATATCAAAATACCGTCTTTTTCGGAATATAAGACGCACCTATCTTTTTTTGTGTGGAAAAGAAGAAAAAGAAATTTCCCTCTGCCTCTGAGCAATTTTGCCTCGTTGCAAAACAGCCTGCTTTACTTTCATTTTAATTTTCAGCATAGCTTGATTAGCACAAGGAAAAAAAAAATCTGCTCCAGCAATTTACCTGTTTGCAGCAAGCACCAGAGCCCTGTGCAAAACAGCTGAGAGCAAATCAGCTGTGAGTCAGGAGGCCGATCCAATCAACTTGTGCTAATTAGCCTGTGCTGAAGCTGAAAGGAGCTGTTTTTTCTTGCTGTTTGCTTGCAAGGAGGTAACTGCTGCGAAGCAGAGGCCAAAGGGTGGGGGCCAGTGGGTAGATGGGGCTACATTTGGTGTATAAGACGCACCTAAATTTTCACCCCCTTTTATGATAAATAGAGAGTTATATAGTTTTATATAGATACGAACATGAATTACAATACATCCAGTATCACCACCATCATCTCCACTGCAATGATCTCTTACATCTACTTTGGCACATGTGTCTCACCTGCGGGTAGAGAGTGAGAACTATGTGGAAAAAGAAGGGGAACTGTTTTGCGCCTTGCTGTTTCATGAAGAGAGGAAAAGGACGACCGCAATAAAAATATGCAAGGCAGAGAGAAGGCTGCTGACAGAGGTGGGGAAGAGCTGATAGTCCCTTCTGTGTATTTGAACGCCAACCCAAAGTCAACTGTTCTATTATTGAAAAGCTAAGCATGCAAGGAAGCCATGAAATATTCATCAGGGCTTTGATGGCAGCTGAGCCATCTGTAAGAGCCCACACAAGCTTTTTCTTTCCATCTTAATAGCAGAAACAAGCTGCTTGCTTTGCTTTGATTTCCTCATTTCCCAATTGGTAGGATATCTGAAGCATCATTTCCTTATCTTAGTTCCTTAAATGTATTTTTATTTACCTGGTTTTATTATATGTGTGTGTGTGTATGTGTGTGTTGATACACACACACACACACACACACACACACACACACACACATGCTCCTAGAAGCACAAGGCTGAAGATACCAGCCTGAAGGTGACGAATGAGACTTCGTCGAAACGTCACCAAGGTACTTCCAATTTTATGCGGGAGAAAACCCAAATAACCAAAGACCTACATATCTGGTGGACATGTCCAGAAGCTAAAAACTATTGGATTAAATTTAAGACTTGGTTGGAGGAAATGATACATCAACGTATCGAATTTAAACCAGAGCTGTTCCTACTGGATATCCTACCTGAAAAAATTAGCAAGGAAAAAGTTTATCTGCTAATACATGTAATAACAGCTGCAAGGATTGTCTATGCACAAAATTGGAAGGAGGAGAAAATACCTTTGGAAGAAGAAGTAATAAAAAAAAATCTTAAGATTGTGCAGAAATGAATAGATTAACTCTGATGATTAAAGATAGAGAAGACTCAGAATGTTTTAAAATATGGAATGGTTTTTATTATTGGTTGGAGAAGAGATATAAATGATTAATTATATAAGTATGTAAAAATATGTGATGAGTTGAATGTTATGTTAGTGATGAATTGATATTGTGGACTGGATAAGGATCAAGATAGAAGTAATGACAACTATACAGAAAAAGAAAGAACTTTGGAAGATAACACGAGTTGTCATAGGGAAGAGAAAACTGATGTATTAAATATATATGCAAGTCTTGGTGTATTCGGGTCTTTTCCCATGTAAGATTGAGAGTATCTTGGTGATGTTTTGACGACGTCGCCAAGATACTCTCAATCTTACATGGGAAAAGACCCGAATACGCCAAGACTTGCATACCGTACCCGTGAAAATCTACGAAAACTTAAATATATATATGTTCCAAACTGAAAGTAGGGGCCCGATGATGACAAGTTAGAGAGCTTGTCAAAACGTTGCCAAAAAGAAAACTTTTAAAGTGTTGGTTAGGATTTTAGCCAGAGTTTCAAAAGGCCTTACAAAGTGTTTTGTTGGGATTTTGGAAGATCTTAAACTGGGATTTTAGCCAGGATTTTAAGCATTTCAACTAACAGACTTTTAATGA
>WNWU01000013.1:10249784-10307944 GCA_012654045.1 Ptyas mucosa
TATATATATATATATATATATATATATATATATATATATATATATATACACACATACACACACACACACATATACACATACATACAATACACACATATATATACACACACATACATATCATACATACATACCATACATACATACATACATACATATGAGTTGATTTGGAGTTTGGCAGTACTAGAATGAAATCCAAATTCAATTCAGGAGATTGGATTAGAAGACCTCCAAGATCCCTTCCAGCTCTATTCTGATTAACTGATTGATAACAATTCACCTGATTTCTGAATTAATCTATTTTCAGGGTTCACACACTATGTCATACAATTAAATAATAACCCGAGTTAACTTCACACAACACCTTAAGTGACAACAAACAAAACTAAGGATTACACTAACCAAAGTTAACAAGGGAGTGTACAAAACCAACTGCTAGATCAGTGTTTCTCAACCTTGGCAACATTAAATTGTGTGGACTTCAACTCCCAGAATCCCCCAGCCAGACTAAAGGGGCTAAGGTTGAGAAACACTGTGCCAGATTTTCATCAGACCTGGTTAAATGTGATGTAGGGATATTACTTTCCATCTGCCTTCATTTTCATTTCTCCTGTTTTGGCTAAAGTGCAGGGTGTCTTTTTATCCAGATACAATAGCAAAGCAAAAGCATCTTATATTACAGTCAATTATTTACAAGCCCAAATTATTCTGCAATCATTCTTATTTTCCCCTTTCACATTGCTTTCATCTTGTCCTCAGCCCATGAGTGAGATAAATGGTTATAAGCTGTGATGATATAAAAATAGCATTTCCCCACTTGTTTGAGCAATGTCTAACAACAGCCTTGCGTGTACAATATAAAATCTCTTAAACGTTATTAGCATTTACTTTGGAGGGAAGAACCCTTTTCAACTTAAAACTGATGAATGCTTCAGAGAAGTAGATAAAGACATCCTTGCCTCTGAATACAGGGATTCAATTCCTAACTATTAAGTGAAGAAGAGACTTCAGGGTCAAGATTTGCTCTGATTGGGGAGCGGAACCATAGAAGCAAGATATGGACTTGGTAAGGGGAATAGCAAATTTAATGTTGGGGTTGTCTTCTGCCCATTCAAGAGTAAAAAGCTTTTTAATTCAGTTGTGGGGAAAGACCCTTTGACCTGCATGGAATTTAGAGCTTATGCCATACTTTAATTATTCATGCATGTTTTAAATTTTTATTTATTCAGTGTAGTGACTCTGGGTGGCTAGCTACATGGAAAACACCCCCCCACACACACACACAAATACATAAATAATTCAGCAAAGCAGTAGAAACATGCATACACCTCTATTGTAACAGATAGACAATATAGAAGCAGTGGTGGGATTCAAATAATTTAACAACCTGTTCTCTGCCCTATTGACTGGCTGGGTGGGTGTGGTCATGGTGGGCATGGCCATGGGGGTGTGACAGGCAGCACTTGGCCTCCTGCACCCTTCTGGGAGCAAAAAAGGACTGTGGGGGGAAGGATGCACCGACCCCCATTTTGAGCTTAGAAGGCCTCCCTGCACCCCCCTGGGAAGTGAAAGGGCCTAGGAAGCCTCCCTGAAGCTTCCTGGAAGCAAAAATGGGCCATGGGGGGTGCCCCCCGTGCCCTGTTTTGGGCATAGGAGGCCTCCCTGCACTTTCCTGGGAGCCGAAATGGGGGACGTGTGGAATCCTGGAAGGGGCGGGGCAGGGCAGGGCAGGGCCAGCCAGCAATTTAACTACCGGTTCGGCCGAACCACGCCCGAACCGGCTGAATCCCACCACTGTAAAGAAGTAAACCCACTCCATATTTGGGGATTTAACTTCAAGGGGAGTGGTTCGTAAACTGTTTGACCCAATTATCCTTGTTTTCAGTCTTAAATAATGTCATTAATCTGACAAGAATAGCAGAATCTCTTATTTTACAGTTATCGTAATAGTGGCAGTTCAAAAACCGGCCCTCAATTCACAATCAAGCAATTACAAATTGTTCTATTCGTACAATTAGGATAAGCTCAAATTACCACCTTGGGGGAATTACCCCCCTCACCCCAGTTTAGGAATAATTGTTCCATGGACATTCTGAAGCATAGATGCACCCATAAATCAGGTCAGTGCCTGGCCACATACATTGCTTTGAATCCTGATTTAATTTAAATAGGATTTGTTAAATAAGGCATGGTGACTGGCTTCACACACCACACTAAGTGAAAACTAAACAAAGCACATTAAGGCTGAGAGTAAAGTGTGAAGACAGTCAGTGATTTGGCAGGTAGATACTGGCATCTGAAAATAGGGGGTGTGTAAGTAGATGAAATTCTGAAGAGGGAAATGTCTGATTTATGTCTGACTCCATTCACTGGAATATAGTTAAGTATAGAGGCATTAAGGAGTTAGGTTTGTTAATTGTTTCTCTAAATTATATCTCACCTTTTTGCCATTCTGTGCTAAATTGAATAAAGCATTCAATTTTTAAAATAATTTCTGAAAAACTTATCATTGAAGATGGAGGACAGTAAGAAGGTTAGCGGGTGAATACAGGACAAGCTGGTAGAAAGTTTCTGAGAAGATCAAAGGGGTGGCCACTATGTATAGTATATTGGTTGGTAACAGTCAATGCTAAGAAGATTTAGGATGGCTGTTGTGAATACATGTTCCAATATCTCAGGGGCTGCCACAAAGAAGAGGGAGTCAACCTATTCTCCAAAGCACCTGAAGGCAAGACAAGAAGCAATGGATGAAAACTAATCAAGGAGAGAAGCAACCTAGAACTATGGAGAAATTTCCTGACAGCAAGAACAAATAATCGGTGGAATAATTTGCCTCCAGAAGTTGTAAATGCTCCAACAAATTTTTAAGAAGAGATTGGACAACCATTTGTCTGAAATGGTATAGGCTTCCTGCTTGAGCAGGAGGTTGGACTAGAAGATCTCCAAGGTCCCTTCCAACTCTGTTATTCTGTTCCATTATTCTGTTAATATAGGTGCCACCCCTGCCACAATAATAACAAATTATTTGATCTGAGCTGTTTATATAACACATACCATTCCAAAGGCAATTTGAAATAAGGCCCATTTTCCAATTTGTGTGAAAGCGTGCATCAGTTCTTTCAGTATCCATCCCTTCCTAATTTCCTCCTTGTATGTCTGTGAGGTCTGTTCCACATTGTTGAGTCACTATGGGACTCACAAATGTGTTGCTTTATATTCTTTGAAGTTAGATGAATAAGAATTATTGATATCTTAATTCCTGGACTCTGTGTGCACAACTGAATCCCAGAGGCTCTGCTATGGAGACCAAAGCCAGATGGTGTGCTCAGCACCTTAAAGCATCAAGGACAAGATACTGTAGTACTGTAGACCAAGCAGAATGAGGCCATTAGTGCAGTTTCTTGTTGGTGCTGTCATTTCAGCAAGCCAATGTAAAGTCTTCTGTTACTGAATTAATATGAGGCAATGGAAAGAGATAGCCCCAGATGCTAATTATACTTAGCAGGGGTGTTCTTGAGGGAAGGAAGATATGAAACTAGTCAAGATGGTTGACTTGTGATTTGGAGGAGGTTGCTTTAATAAAGGAAAGATAGATATGTGTAGGATGGCAAACTTTAAACATTGCTGATGCACTTCCCATCTTCCTTCCTTCCAACAGGTATTCTGAAGAGGATATCCGGCAGAAGGTTGGCACCTTCCGGCAAATGCTGATGGAAAAGGAGGGTGTTCTCACCCGTGAAGACCAACATGGACGGCATATGTGAGTATGGAGAGGTTGCTATGCAATCATGTCAATTTGGCTTCTTTTTTCCAGCTTTGTGGAGCAGATTCAAAAGAGTCTAATTGCCCTCAAATCAGTGGTGAGTTTCAAAAATTTTTTACTACTGGTTCTGTGGGTGTAGCTTGGTGGGCGTGGCATGGCTTGGTGAGTGTGGCTTGGTGGGCGTAGCAGGGGAAGGATACTGTAAAATCTCCATTCCCATCCTACTCAAGGGGAAGGATACTGCAAAATCTCCATTCCCTCCCAATCAGCTGGGACTTGGGAGGCAGAGAATAGATGAGGGCGGAGCCAGTCAGAAGTGGTATTTACCAGTTCTCCAAACTACTCAAAATTTCTGCTACCGGTTTTCCAGAACTGGTCAGAACTTGTTGAAACCCACCTCTGCCCCAAATCCTTTCATGTAGAAACTTAGCATGCCAGCAAAAAGGGTAAACTGGACTTTCCATCCAGTATTCTTTTTTTCTACCCACTGAGGGGCGGGAAAGTCTCCCTGCTGAAGAAAACAGCAAATCCCATGACAGTCAGTTAACATTTCATCAGTTAGTGTTGCTCTAATACAACTAACATAAGCCTTCGCAGGAAGGGAACTGGGGCTCATAATTAACCTGTACATTGTTCTACCCAGTTTTTTTATGATATAACTACCGCCAATGCCATAAAAATAGCAGGAGCAGTGTGCCCCAAATATCAGATAATTAGTGTGCTGGTGATTCTCAATTACAATCCAATATGGCCATTGGAAAGGAACCATATTGCAAAATGTTGGACTAAAAATATTTAAATTTTTATCCATGAAACCACAGTACAGGCAGAGGTTGTAAGAACCTCTCCTGTCTCTAAATATTTATTGGGAAACACAGTTTTCTCTCCCCCTACCCCAAAGTAGCCCCTTTGATGATTCTGTCCAGTTCAGATGAGGGCCTGGACTTAACTCCACAGTAATCTCAATTCTGGGGAAGTGCATCTTAAGGGAGGCAATCATAGACAATCTTTTTCCTACTTCGCAGGAACTTTGTCCTTAGCTGGTTCAATCACTGCAGAAAGTAACAGTTTCTCAGTATAGTACGTCTATTAAAAGGTAAAGGTAAAGGTTTCCCTCGCACATATGTGCTAGTCGTTCCCGACTCTAGGGGGCGGTGCTCATCTCCATTTCAAAGCTGAAGAGCCAGTGCTGTCTGAAGACGTCGCCGTGGTTATGTGGCCAGCATGACCAAACGCCAAAGGCGCACGGAACGCTGTTACCTTCCCACCAAAGGTGGTCCCTATTTTTCTACTTGCATTTTTTACGTGCTTTCAAACTGCTAGGTTGGCAGAAGCTGGGACAAGTAACGGGAGCTCACCCTGTTATGCAGCACTAGGGATTCAAACTATTGCACAGCTTTATTGAACCACAGCTTGAATATAGTTATCCCTTCAGTACATTCCTCACTTCCAGCACAACTAATTAGAGACACTCATTGCTGATGAACACTGTTTTCCCAACTAATGTTAGCAGGAGAATTATCTAAATTAGTCGTCAGATAGTTGGGAAAAGTTATCTTGTAACTGTAGAAAGATTGCTGAAATGAGGAGATAGCAGAGAAGTAACAGGCAAAAAACAGCTAATAAAATTGCAAGGTATGGACGAGAGAAGCTTTTATACTTCTCACACAAGCACACCCAGAGATAGGCAAGCACAGTTCCTTTTAATCTCCTGTTTTATAATCTAAAAGTGTTGATTCTGACCAGCTGGTTTTTATCCTGGAATATTGTTACAAAAGACTAATGGAAAAGACTATTAGAAAGGGATTTGGCTCTTCTTAGCCAGGTCTTCATCATCGAAATTCATGTCCTGGCCAGCTCTTTTATCTAGCAGTTGTACTTTGATGTTCCCCTGATCTTTGGTACATCATTGTTTTAGTTTATCCCAATATTTGTATTTTCATGCACCTCGGTATTCATGTATATGTACTTGACTGAGCATTCAACAGATAGTTGATTAAGTTCAATATTAATCTTGATCACTGGAAAAGGTTAATTGGCTGGGCAAGCCTTCAAAGAGATTGCTCTCTGTTATGCTAACCCTTGGTTTCTGAAGTACTCTTCCTATACTGTGGATAGATTGTGTCAAGTCTAATTCAATTCAGTCTAAATTCATCATCCCAACCATTTTCTGTCAAATGACCAACCACCCCTGCTGTTATTGGCTAGTTAACCGGTCTATTTGCTAATTGTCCAAAAACCACCAATTTATCCAAAGGAGAATACAACTTGCTATGAACAGCACTGTAGTCTTCTCTTCTCTGGAGTTTATTTCCTAATGGATGACAAAGATGGTGATCTGTCCCTTGCACAAGCCTTTTCATCATTAAGGATGCTGCTTCTTCTGAACTGGAGGCTTCACCTGAACTAAAGGCCTGGAGTCTAAAACATATGAAGAACAGTTGCAGGAATTGGGTATGGCTAGTATAGAGAAAAGAAGGAATACATGATAGCAGTGTTCCAGTATTTGAGGGGTTGCCACAAAGAAGAGGGGGTCACCTTATTTTCCAAAGCACCAGAAGGCAAGACAAGAAACAATGGAAGGAAACTAATCAAGGAGGGAAGCAACCTGGAATTAAGTAGAAACTTCTAACAGTGAGAACAATGAACCAGTAGAATAGCTTGCCTTCAGAAGTTGTGGATGCTTCATCACTGGAGGTTTTAAGAAGAGATTGGACAGTTAGTTGTTGGAAATGGTATAGAGCAGGGGTCTCCAAACTTGGCAACTTTAAGCCTGGTGGACTTCAACTCCCAGAATTCCTCAGCCAGCAAAGCTGAATTCTGGGAGTTGAAGTCCTCCAGGCTTAAAGTTGCCAAGTTTGGAGACCCCTGATACAGAGTATCCTGCTTGAGCAGAGGTTTGGACTAGAAGACTTCCAAGGTCCCTTCCAGCTCTATTTTGATTGATTGAACTAATGTACTACACATTGCACAGCAAATGAATTACACATGAATGTACATCCATCAGCCAGGACAGCCATCAGGAGACCAAGAGACAAATCAGAAGGATTTTCCGGACAGGAATAAAGTTAATTTATTAGCATGAAAACTTTGTTAGCTAGGGCTGGCCATTTGGGACATCAGAGATAAATTAGCCATGGTCCTGAGGAAAGGAAAGAGAAAAACAGGCATAATGCTCAGAATGGAATCAAAAGATGCCAAAGGAGTCCTAAGCCTTAGCTTTCAAGGTTAGATCAGTTTCTTTTTTTAGCAACCTCCATCTGCTTTGCTTGTAATCATGATCTTGCTGCAGATATAATGCCTTATTTCAAGTAAGGACTAGCTAGCCGTGTTTATGTAATAAGATTAACTAGGTTAGCTAAGGTTCTGCTGGCAGCATCTACATAACACATTTCATTTGTACCACAAAAGTTGATTGCTGCTGGTCTTGGTTAGGTTAATGTGATATTTGGTTAGTTTATGAGTCAAAGTACTACAAGGATAAGAATGTTATGTAAACCCAAATGATGTTTATCACATGTAACTTAAACTATAGATTAGCAAGAGCAGATGCATTTGCATCTCAAGCTCCACTGAGACCCCCAAAAGTTTCATTTTGATCACAATCTAAATTCTAAAAGGTTCTTCTACCAGATGAAAAGCAGCTAAAGGAGATCATTTGGGGACTGAAGTGCTTCAAAACTCCCTCTTCTTCTTGTCTGCCCCACTTCTTCTGTTTTATACATGACTATATTGTATCCTCCATCATTTTAGAGGTGAAAATTAGGGATATACTTATTCTCAGAACCAAGCACTGAGTACAGGACTGAAATGGCATTGATCATGCTTGTAGGTGACCTCTGGCAGAAGTGGACAATGGTCATCTCTTCCTTTGATCTCTTAGTAGCTTTCAGCACACCCTTGATCATGGTATTCTTCTGAATTGGATTGGGGAATGGGTAGCATTCCGTTATGCTGGTTCTCTTCCTTCTCCAAGGGCCAGTTCCAGTCAGTGTTGATAAGGGTAGGGGTTTAATCTATGGCCTATGATTTACAGGTTCCCGAAGGCTTCAGTATTCTCTCCACTCCTGTTTATGTCCTTACCTATGACATCTCTAGATAAGATCATCTGGAACATCAGTATGATGTAGTAACTTTATGTAATAACTTTACAAAGTAATTTGATATCTCCACCCTGCCCACTGAAATGATGCTATGGAGGTTCTGTCTTTGTGTCTGGAGGCTGAGGGGGTTTGGATGGGAAAAAGCAGACTTCAACTCAACCTTGCAAAACTAAATGGCTCTGAGTTTTAGGGATCCTGATTCTGAAATTTCTATATTATTACTATTATTATTATTTATTAAATTTCTATACCGCCCTTCTCCTTTCGGACTCAGGGCGGTGAACAGCCAACTAAAAGCACAATATACAAAAGTTAAAAGCAATTTAAAATGATATAGATGAGTTTGGCCCAATTTTAAGTTAAAAATCGATAACAAAGACTTTAAAATCAACATGGGGTCAGGCCAGCCCAGCTAACCGAAAAAGATGGGTTTTAAGGGCCCGATGAAAAGTCCGGAGGTCTGGGATCACTCGTATCTCTGGGGGGGAGGTTGTTCCAGAGGATAGGCGCCACCACAGAGAAGGCTCTCCCCCTGGGGGTCGCCAGCCAACATTGTCTGGCCGACGGCACCCTGAGGAGGCCCTCTTGGTCTAGATCAGGGATGTCCAATTCTTTGGCTTGCCTGGACTGGATTAGTTAGGCTTTTGGCCTAATCTAACATAATCTTCTTTTGGTTGATCTTGTGATAGAACTAGTGAAGGATGTACAGCCTGCTTTATGATGCTGTTCTTTAGCTTGCAATCTATTGTATCAGCTATGAATACATGGCAGTATCACAAAGTCAAATCTAATAGAGAGCAATGAGATTCAACTTTTATTTCAGTGGAAGAACATTTGTATTGTGTTTCATTGTTCTCCTGCCCACAAATTATTGCAAAAAAACGACACACAGATGATACAATCCCCTTCTCAGTCTTCTGTCACGAGACAATCATGAACTGAAGCTCACGATATTGTTTTTAAGAATTTTCCTCTATTTTGCTTTCCAATAACAATAGAAAAAAGGCTGTAACGTTAACCAGAAGAATTCATGGATATGTCCATGAACTTACCAAAGGACAAACTTTGACTCAAACGATACTTTATCTTTTATCCTGGAGAAAACTATGAGTAGGCTTTTTACCCATCCAAAAGCTATGCTCCCTTTTTTTTTTTGTTTCTCCAGCCCACTAATATCTCTCCCTCAAACATCCTGGGGTTCATTTCCTTAACAACAGCCAATTATTCACTTGGCTTATAATCAGGTTAAGCTTCTTCAACAGCAGAGATCAATGTCTCCCAGGCAGTATCTGCTGGGCTGTACTACTCTTGCTGCAATTTCCCCCTCCTGACTTCTTTCCAAGGGAAGGCTGGAGAGTTCCACCTCCAAAAACATTAGTCAGCCATAATATTGTAATTATATGCTTTTTCTGAAAAAGCAGAGACAAAGGCAGAGGGGGTGACATTTCCAAATGTTATCGTGATTCTCTCTGATTTTTGTCCATGCTGGATTTTTTTTGTTGATGAGGAAGCATTGCTTCCATGCTGATTCAATACTTTTTGGAATTTTTAAGACAGGCAGCTCTCTGTAAAGAATTTACTCTTATTGACAACACATGGGTTAATTTTTAATAAATAAATACAATTAAAGGGGTTCCTCTTCCTATTCTACCTAATCCAAGAAATAATTTAGCCAAATTCCTAGATTTAAAATGTCATCTAGATTAGAAATAGTACTTACAGAGATGTCATGAGGGCTTTGGCAGTTGTGAATTTGATCCAAGATGCAGCACCCAAGTCATTTTTTGTGATAGAATAGAATAGAATAGAATAGAATAGAATAGAGTAGAGTAGAGTAGAGTAGAGTAGAGTAGAGTAGAGTAGAGTAGAACAAAACAGAACAGAACAGAACAGAACAGAACAGAATTCTTGATTGGCCAAGTGTGATTGGACACACAAGGAATTTGTCTTTGGTACAAATAATAATAATAATAATAATAATAATAATAATAATAATCTCAGTGTACATATGATCTCAGTGTACATAAAGAAAAATAAAATACATTCATCAAAAATCATAAGATACAACACTTAGTGATAGTCATAGGTTACTAATAAGCAATCAAATCATACTAGGAAACAAATAAAACAATATAAATTGTAAAGATACAAGCAACATGGTTATAGGCATAAGTGGGAAGAGATAGGTACTAGGAAGGATGAGAAGAAGAATAGTAATACAGTCTTAGTAAATAATTTGACAATGCTGTGGGAATTAATTGTTTAGCAGAATGATGGCATTCAGGGGAAAACTGTGATTATTCTCTTATTAATATAACCAAACAAGGTAGGGTTCATTTTAAGCAGCGTTATAACTTAGCTAAGCAACAAAATTCTGAAATACCCAGGAAGTATCAATACATCCATAATGCGAAGGAAAATCAGTTGACTTGACTAATATGTGCCAAAAATTCTTAGACTAAAATACTTTTCTATTTGCAAAGTAAAGTTTTCAGTCTTAGAGTTTTCTTCACTAAATAAGAACTCTTCTACTTTTACACTCCCTATTTAAATAGGATAGTACCAATTATAAAGCCTTAGTAAGACCACACTTAGAATATTGCATCCAGTTTTGGTCACCATATTATAAAAATTACATTGAGACTCTGAAAGATTACAGAGAAGAGCAACCAAGATGATTACTGGTAGGTGGCTGGAGGCTAAAACATATCAAATACAGTTGCAGAAATTAGATATGGCTAGTCTTCTTTAAAAAAAGGACTAGAGGGTGATATGATAACAGTATTCTAATATTTGAGGGGCTGCCACAAAGAAGAGGGAGGTCAACCTATTTTCCAAAACACCAGAAGGCAAGACAAGAAGCAATGGATGGGAATCAATGAGAGAACCAACCTAGAACTAAGGAGAAATTTCCTGACAATGAGAACAATTAACCAGTGGAATAGTTTGCCTTCAGAAGTTGTGGGTGCTCCATCACTGGAGGCTTTTAAGAAGAGACTGGACAGTCACTTGTCTGGAATGGTAAAGAGTTTCCTGCTTGAGCAGGGGGTTGGACTAGAAGACCTCCAAAATCCCTTCCAACTCTGTTACTCTATTATTCTGTTATAGATTGTCATAAATCTTCCTGGAGAAAGTCTATGTGGTAGAAAATGAGTTGATGGCATATAATCAATCAATCAATCAATCAATCAATCAATCAATCAATCAATATCTTAGAGATAAGCAAGGGGGGTTTATTATTCTGGTATTATTTTTTTGGCTTCCCACAAATTATCTGTCTTGGGTAGATTTGCCTATGACAATACTTTCTTTCCTTCAGTGGATCTTGAAATTTCTGCTCACTTCTGATCCCATCAAGTGTCTTGCCCTGGGCTGTCTTGAAAAGGTTGTCCTAGAATTCATATTGGTCTGCTAACCATTAGATTTCATTTCTCTTTCTCTCAGCCTCTTCACCCTGTTCTTACCAGTTCAGTAGCTGTCCCTATTTTCTACATTGCCTGTACTGTCAGGGTCAGCTAGAAAGAACAATATGTCAGGCTGGGTGTAAATATGACATGATAGCAGAGAGCTCCAGGCAACTGCATGCTGACATAGGAAGTCTTTGGACAATGCTGGTCTTTGTATAAGATTAGTGAATGCTAATTTATATGTGCAAATTAAGGATGAATTATAGTAACTTAAAAATAGCAATTTAATATATTTCACTTTAGTAAGAAATGTAAGTCCAAATGAACTGTCTGCCTCCACTGTCAGTCTTTCTCCAGATAATAAAACTGATGGGGAATTTGTAGTCTCCCTGACCATTCTATTTAACTGAGTTCCTTTCCTCAGTTTAAAATTATTACTGCACTGTTCATAAATGTGCAGAAACTGCATATGCCAAATATAACAAATATTACTTTCATTAAGGCAAACTTCAATTGGGACACAAAAGAGATCATTCAAGCTGATTGTTCCAAAGTAGTGGTAAAATTATTATATATTCCTATACCTTTTATATAAAAGTGCTCAATATTTGTGCATTTTTAAATTTTATAAATTTCTATGTGAGTTGATAGTAGAATTATCCTTTGGGTGAAGCCTTTTCCCATATTTTGTGATACACCGTAATACTCAGATGCATTAAAGTACAGGTAATCCTTGACATAGAAAATTGTTTAGTGACCCTTCAAAGTTACAACTGTACTGAAAAAAGTGACTAATGACCATTTTTCACAGTTATGACCTTTCTAGCATCCCACGATCATGTAATCAAAATTCAAATGCTTGGCAACTAGTTCATATTTTCTGACAAGCAAAGTCAATGGGGAAGCCAGATTCACTTAACAACAGAAATGTTGTTATTATGTCTCACAACAAAAATGTTGGGCTCAATTGTGGTTGTAAGTCGAGAACTACCTGTATTTTAAAACATATCTTTAGACAACATGCACATATCTAAGTAGATATTGAAAGATAACTTATTCAAAAACTTACTTTAAAACAACTTTTCAAATGCATTTTAGAAACACCACTCAACACATAAGTGTAAAAATGAGGTAGACAGCCTTATAAGTACAGATAGTGTTCAACTTACAACAGTTCGTCTAGTAATGGTTCGAAGCTATAAAGGCACTGAAAAAATCACTTATGACTGTTTTTCATGCTTATGGCCACTGCAGCATCCCCATAGTCATATCAAAATTCAGACGCTTGGCAACTGACTCATATTAATGACAGTCCTGGAGTCATGTGATCACCTTTTGTGAATGTCTTACAAGCAAACTCAATAGGAAAGCCAGGTTCATTTAACAACCATGTTATTAGCTTAACGACTGTAGTGATTCACATAACTGTGGCAAGAAATGGGGCAAAATTCACCTAACAACTGTCTCACTTAGCAACAGAAATGTTGGTCTCAATTGTGGTTATAAATTGAGGATTACCTGTATGTATGGAATTAATCTGAATTAGGAATGTATTAACTCCTGCAAATTTTCTGAAGATTGAAATTTTGCTCAATCACTCCATTTCCCCTTATAATTAGAATGGGTATGTGTGTATGTATATCTATATCATCCACATATACACACTTCTGTAATGACAAAACATTACAGAAAAGAAGTTTAAATGTGATTGTGGCCTATAGTAACAATGAGATTTGTTTGGTTGGTTGTTTTACAATGTGCAGTGAAAGAAACAAAGAATCCTGGTGCAAGTATGAATAAAATCATATTCACAGTGGGGCTTTCCACATAATACTAGATATATTGGGTAAGCTCTGAAGGGCTGTTTTCCTCTTTTTTTCTTGGACAGAGTGATAGAAAATCATCATATGGTAGATGGAGAAGAATACGCCATACAATATGCAGAATATGAAGAAGGTTGCCCATTGCAGTGTGACTGTGCAGCTGACTGTTACCAATACGACAGCAGTCACCAAGAATACAGGTGAGTGTCACAGATACAGTATCAGCTATGGCTCCAAGGGAAACTCTATTGTGAGTTAGGTGCACTGATTTTCTAGCAAGATTTTAGTATTCTGTGAAGTTTAATCAGAGCTCTTTTATTACATGAAGCTTAATCTTACAGATAAGAGCTTTACTGTTGGTTCATTTCAAATGGCAACTATGGATTTTCAAATCTGCCAAATAATAACACCCAAATAAATTTTTTAAAAAAACAATTCCTATGCCATGAACTTACTTAGATGTTAAAATGAGCAAGTCAAGGAAACAGATGCAGCAGCTGAGCCAATTTTCTAATGCCTAGGAAAAGAGGTTTTTCAGTGAAATTTTGAAATAAAATACTAACTTCCTGACAAATGCAGAAAATCTTATTATAGCAAATACTGGTAGAAAAATCTCAGATTTTTCTACTTTTCTTAGGATAAACCCACACATCCACCAATGGCATCGCAATTCTAGCTTAGATAAAAGCTTAGATTTCAGCTGTCAGTTAGAATTTTTGACTTTGGGAGATAAGTATTTTTGTAATTTTGGAAGTGATAATCTCCTTGCCCTTGTTGGGGGTCAGACTTCTATGCAATTCCATGTGACCAGATTTGCTAGCAATTTATTTTCTAGGATGAAAGGTAAAAGGAGTTGGATGTATTTGGTTTGAAGTAAAATCCATCAAAAGACAAGAAGATAACTGTAGCAGTAAGAGTGTTCATAGAGGGGGAATTTCAAAAAAAAAAAAATCAAGATGGCAGCCACAGTTAAAGCCCCATCCCTTTTCTATGTACATTGATGCCACATTGATGGGTCTTTATGTGACTATATGTTAAGATATTTAATTTTAGCAGCTGGAGCAGTGGGTTATGCAGTGAGCCAGAACACCGTTATAGTTGATTGATTGGAAAGTGCTGGCTCTTGCATGAGGCAATCTGCACTCTGATTGGTTGCTATGGGTGTGAAGGGGGAGTTTCCCTTTTTTCCCACCTTTTTCTTCTGTGTGCCCTGTATGCTCTGTGATTTACCTCATGATGCTCCTGTTAGTCTGGCTATCTTGTTTACTGTAAATATAGATGTAACATATATTTATTTATATAAAACAACAAGTTCTTGTCAGCATCTCCGACTTCATTGGGACACTTGCTGCACAATTCCCTGACACTGTAGCTGCCAACTTGATTTTTTATCCCCCCACAATAGATGTCAAGATAAAACCCTCTAAATTCTCAATTATATTTTACCCTTTTTCTCTGAACCGTCCATTCATGCTCAGAATACCCAGATGTGCCTTTTTTTAATGCATCTCTCTGGTAAGGTACCACTGTTTATTTTAAACTGGGGTACAAAATCTTCTTCCCTGGCCAAAACAATCTTTTTAATTGTCAGATCTGTGTCAAAGTTGACAGCACTCAGGGGACTAGACTTCAATGGGCTGATTAATCCCCCAAAGGCCACATTAATTTACATACTGTGCAGGTGGCTCCACACTTTATGAATAACCTGATTATACAACATTGCAGATAAATGAACTAAACAAGCTAGGTTTGCACAACATGTTAAGACCCAAAAGAAACAAATTTTATTTATTTATTTATTTATTATATTTCTATACCGCCTTTCTCCCGTAGGACTCAAGGCGGTGTACAACCAAGAAGAATATAGACATACAAACATCATAAAATTGTTAATTAAAATTATTATTTAGTTTGGTCAATTAAATAAAACCCAGAGTTAGATAACATTTTAAAAGATCATTCACATGTTCATATGTTTAGCCCCGCCTGTTGGAACAATAGGGTCTTGAGGGCACGGCGGAAAGCACGGAGATCAGGGATATTCCATATCTCCGGGGGCAGTTCATTCCAAAGGGTTGGAGCCCTCACAGAGAAGGCCCTCCCCCTGGGAGTCGCCAGTCGGCATGATTTGACTGACAGTATCCTGAGTAGTCCCTCCCTGTGAGAACGAACTGGTCGGTAGGAGGCTATTGGTGGCAAAAGACGGTCTCGTAGGTACCCAGGTCCTAAGCCATGGAGCGCTTTAAAGGTGATGACTAACAGCTTGAATCGCGCCCGGAAGACCATCGGGAGCCAGTGTAGCTCACGCAGGAAAGGTGTTACATGGGCATAACGAGTTGCGCCCATAATCACCCGCGCGGCTACATTCTGGACCAGCTGGAGCCTGCGGGTGCTCTTCAAGGGGAGCCCCATGTAGAGAGCATTACAGTAGTCCATACGGGAGGTGACTAGGGCATGAGTGACTGTGTGCAAGGCGTCCCGATCCAGAAAATGAAGATTCATGCAAAGTGGCTGCTAGATTTTTAACCAGGTCAGGTCCGTGTTGTACGCAGCTAAAAGGGATAATATTTATACATCTCTGCTATGCTTTATTAGGGGCAGGCTTCCAATGCCAAAGAACTTGAATGAGGAATAAATCGTACAAATGTAACCAAAAATATAACTTCAAGCCACTGTCTAGTTTTCCCAAAGGTGCTTTTTCAGGAGGCAACTGGGCTTTCTTTGTTTTTTCTTTTGAAGATGTTTCACTTCTCATCCAAGAAGCTTCTTCAGCTCTGATAGGACAGTGGGGAATGGAAGTGGGGTTGAAATGAAACATCTTCAAAAGAAAAAACAAAGAAAGTCCAGTTGCCTCCTGAAAAAGCACCTTTGGGGCAACCATGACCTGGATGATTGAGAATCTCTATAGACACTGCCTAGTTTATATCTACTTTCTATACTGATTATGTAAGACTTCTTTTCATTATTGCAGACTAATGAATTTAAGAGAATTCATCAGGGATGTCTGCCAGGGTGTGGTGAAAAAAGCCAAGATTATGGTGCAATTGAAGTTCTGTCACCTGTCTGTCTGTCTGTTTATCTGTCTGTTTGCATCACACTATTGCCATCACTACATAGTTTTTGACCAAACCTACAGATGCTTCTGGAATTTCCTCAACATTGCATCTGATTTTACGTTTACTTTTACGTTTACGTTTACTTTTACTTTTACTTTTACTTTCCCCTCTCCCTCCCCCTCCCCCTCTCCTCCCAAACACCAACCCCTTTCCTTCCTTGGATCCTTTCCCTTCTCCTTTTCTAGTAAGAAAAAAGAATTTATTACACTAACAATTGGCCACTTTTTGCTCCCAAACATTCCAAAGCAAATTACAAGACAAAATAATTTAACTTTCCAGCACATGAGATGGCCCCAGCCTCACCTTTGCTATGGAGTCTTCAGGCTGGATGATCAAATAATCCCAAGGATGCTGCAGTGATTAGTTAGTAATTGGTAGGGGTTAGAACATATGATTGTTGAAGGCCTTTCCAATTCAAATCATGCAAAAATGAAGTTGAACGTTTTGTGATTCAGGATATTATGGCAACTCAGTCATGACTGTAGAATGTTGTGCAAAACAGGCCATTGCATGAAGCTATAAAACGGGATTTTGGATAATATTATGCTGTGAACACTGTACTTGTGTTTTGTTTCCCTTTTCCCTTTAGGATGTACTGTAGAATGTTGCGTGAATCCAATGTATAATTTTAGGATTCTGCATCCAGCAATTTTAAGGACCAATAATTTTACCCGACAGTTAATTCTGTATGGAAAAGGCCCTGACAATTCTGAGCTTTCTATTTAATTCAGGTCATTTTCTAATTTATCCCTCATGGTGATATGAAGAAATAGGCACACAAGACCCATTTTGTGAAATAAATGAAGTCATCATACCTGTACACCCTGTAAAGGGGACCACTTTTATTTATTAAGTGATAGATATCTTGGCTCTACTGTTGCTGGTTTAGTTTCACTGCTCTTTTAATTTGCTTTTAATCTTACCTTTATTTTCCATTTCTCTATTTTATGGTTTTAATTTCTGTCTATGTCACCCAGAGAGAATACTATAAAAATGTTGTTGTCACTGACACCCACAGATACACAAACACACCCACACCCACCCACACAGACGCACACACACAGAGGCATGTTTATATTAAATAACTCTCTTTTGCTTCCCTTCTGATGCATCATTTGGAGCAGCAAACAAGAAATAATTAAGAAATAATTAAGTTTTATGTATATGAAAGTTTGAAACAATGATAAATGCTAATACTTACTATAATATATACCTCTTTTGAGAGACTATTCCATAAGTGAAGGCAGGGGGACAAATGCTGAGGAACCCTGTGAGGGAAGACCTTTCCTAGAGGTAGCTTTAATCCATCAACTGAGGGTCTTCAAGTGTACAAGCATCTCCTCTGACTTGAAATAATAGTGGCAAAGATAACAATAGCAGTATCATTTAGACTGATATACTGTGCCTTAGTGCTTTATAGTACTCTCTGAATGGTTTACAGAGTCAGCATATTGCCCCCAATGATCTGGGTCCTCATTTTATTGATCGCAGAAGGATGGAAGGCTGAGTCAACCCTGAGTCAGGTTCGAACTCCTGATTATGGGCAGAGTTAGCTTACAATATTACATTCTAATCTCTGCACCACCATGGCTCACAAATAAAGTGTTATTTTCAAACATAGCAAACATATATTTCTAAAATCAGGAAATGCATTTTTTTGCTTATGCAGCTGTTTTTATATTATGTATCTAAAGTTTATTATAAAACAGATATTATCATTTTTATCTTTGCTCTTAAAATGTTGGAGAACTCTCTTTTTACTCTTCTGGGATTGTCGGAGCTCCCTTTTGACTTGATTCAACCATTGTCTGCTGACTGACACTACATGTAGTACGCTCCATCAGTACACTGATGATACTCAGCTGTACATTTCCACCCCAGGCCATCCCAACGATGCCCTTGAAGTGATGTCCCGGTGCTTGGAGGCTGTGCAGATCTGGATGGGGAATAACAGGCTCCAACTCAACCCTTCCAAGACTGAGTGGCTGTGGCTGCCGGCGTCCCGATATAGCCAGCTGATGCCATCGCTGGCTATTGGGGGCGAGTTATTGGCCCCCACAGAGAGGGTTTGCAACTTGGGTGTCCTCCTGGATGCACGGCTGTCTTTAGAAGAGCATATGACGGCCGTGGCCAGGGGGGCTTTTCATCAGGTTCGCCTGATCCGCCAATTGTGTCCCTTTCTGGATCGGGACTCCTTACACACAGTCACTCAGGCACTCGTCACTTCCCACCTGGACTACTGTAATGCTCTCTACATGGGGCTCCCCTTGAGGTGCACCCGGAGGCTCCAACTGGTGCAGAATGCAGCCGCGCGGGGGATTATGGGAGCGAGGGGTGCTCCCATGTGACACCTCTCCTGTGTGAGCTGCATTGGCTCCTGGTGGACTTCCGGGTGCGCTTCAAGGTGTTGGTTACCACCTTTAAAGCGCTCCATGGCATCGGACCTGGGTATTTGCGGGACCACCTTCTGCCGCCAATAGCCTCCCACCGGCCAGTATGCTCCACAGAGAGGGACTCCTCTGGGTGCCGTGGGCCAGGCAATGTCGGCTGGCGACCCCCCGGGGGGAGGGCCTTCTCTGTGGCAGCACCTGCCCTCTGGAACAACCTGCCACCGGAGATACGCAGGATATAAGATCTCCGGGTTTTTTGCTGTGCCCTAAAAACTTTTCTCTTTCAACAAGCAGGGCTGGCATAGCAAACCCCCCCCCTCTTTCTTAAGATTTTTTAAGATTTTAGTTTTTTAAATTGTCCAATTGGGTTTTAGTTATGAGGTTTTTTAACTTTCGGCCAAAATTTATAATTCTTTTAAATTTTAAATTTTGTATTGACTGTTTTTATTTCTGGCTGTGCACCGCCCTGAGTCCAGCAGGAGAAGGGCGGTATATAAATAAAATAAAATAAATAAATAAATGTAGTCCTCGAGTTGCAACCATAGAGTCCTGAAATTACAGTTGTAGTTTGCGGAAAGAATCACATAAGTGATAGACTTGCAAATGAAAATAAAACCAATAAGCATGTCAAGAAATGAATTGGTGGTTATATAAGATGGGTATTCAGTCATTAGTGGTACCATGTACTGTACCCTGTAAAGTGGTGCAGTTCAGATTCAGACATATCTACTCTTCTGCTGTGAGAAATCGTTAAAGAAATGACTGAGTGTCTTTTATTTACTTCTTCTTTAGGCTGAAGAGACAAACTAGTAGCTCCACCTCTCCACCACCAAAGAAGAAAAAGAAAAAAAAATCAGGTCACCGGAGAAACCGGTGAGTCTCTTCAATGGAACTGATGTCTGGAAGTCTATGACTTGAATCAGGGGCTATCCAATCGAACTGCTTCATTCATGCATTTATGCAGAAAATTCTAAGTGTGATTCCTGATATCTCTAATTAGATCTATACTGAGGGCTTCCAGAACTAGGCTGAAATAATCAGAATGATCCTTAGATCGCAGAAAAGAGAGTTTTCTGTATCTCTGTATTACCATCTATTTCTTGCTTGCATTTTGCATCAAAAATAATCTTACACTGCTGCCAAGTAGAATAGTCTACTATATAATAGGCTAGATCACTGGTTCTCAACCTTTTCTTCACCACCACCCTTTTGTGGCCATGGTCCATGGCCACGAACCCCCAAACCTTAAATCAAATTTTAAATCATAACATTTCTTCAAGCCTTCGTGTACACCCTGTGATGACATTGCAGTCTCCCCAAGGGTCCATGGACCACAGGTTGAGAACTACTAGGCTAGTTGAATCAATGATTTGATAGCCTTTTCTGATCTGATACTCTCCAGTTGCAATGGGCTACACCTTCCTAATGATCTAGACATTAGGGAAGTCATAGTTGCCAAGGTAAAACATCTTGAGAGCATGGGTTAGGGAAGTTAGGAAGGTTTTAGAGCCTGAATCTGGCAAAAAGACTCCCTCCTTGGCTGGAAAAGTTGGCTGATATCTGATTCAATATAATTTTATCTATTGTCAGCCTTCCCAGGTAAATCAGACAGGAAACATTATCAGATGAACTAATTCTACTTTTATTGTAAAACTATGCTGACAAAATCTTGCATGCCTGAAAGTACAAATCTCCTGCCATCTCCTTTACAGCCTGAGATGTTAGGGAGAGTCCCTTCTGAGCCTCTTTCTCCACCCATTATGTAGCTCCAGACTCTGTCCTCTCTTACCTGACCATTCCTTAAGCAGCATCTCTTCAGGTCTTTCTCACATCACATGATCCTGTCAGCCAAAGAATGTCGGCTGACGAGGACTAGAAGGCGAGCTTTTTCTGCAGTGGCCCCTGCACTGTGGAACAGTGTCCCTTTGGAGATTAGAATGGCCCCAACTCTGTTAGCCTTCCATAAAGCACTAAAAACCTGGCTATGCTTGCGGGTCTGGGGCACAACATGTGCCAAGGGCCCTGCCTCCTGTTATTGTTAACAGTCCAGATGCCTTGCTTTTATATGTATTTTGAATTAGACATTTTAATTTTTTTACTGTTTTAATGCTTTTTACTGTTTTAATTATTTCAAAATGATTTTTAAATTTTAATTGTAATGTACGTTTTGAATTGTGAACCTCCCAGAGTCGTTTGCTGAGACAGATGGCTATAGAAATATAAATACATACATACATACTATGTTTCCCTGAAAGTAAGACCCTGTCTTATATTTTTTTGAACCCTGAAATAAGCGCTTGGCCTTACTGCCATGCACTCAGATTGGTCTTATTATCAGGGGATGTCTCATTTTAGGAGAAACAGGGTACATACATACATACATACATACATACATACATATATACATTCATACATACATACATACATACATACATACCTTTATATCTAGAGAATATAAAGTCTTCCATGGTCGCCATCTTGTGGGCAAGGTAGATATGATATTAAATGGTTCATTGTTTTGAGCATGCACGTTAATAGAGTTACCAGATCTGGGCTGCATAAATCAAGATAATCACCAGGTGGCAATAAAGCATTAGAGTGTTCTGTATCTTCTTACTACCATCAAGGGCTCATCTGATTTTCTGCAGCCGGAACTGGTAGCATTAGTATTAACAACACACATACAAATGTTGCGAGAAGATGGAGCAAAATTAGACTTTGAATCCTTCCCTATTCTACACTCATTGAGAAAACTCTACCTTGGAAACTATCAAAACTGAAAGAACAAACACTCCCACCCCCATGCCAAATAAACCTTTTTCAATTAAAAAGATATATTTTGGAGTAGGAAGATCACCAGGTGACTAAAGGTAGTGAAGGACTTCTTCTTGTGCCATATCTGTCATCGGACGTTGGCAATCATGTTGGCGATCCTATTTTTATCAACAGCCGCACGAAAAAGTGCTGCTGTGTTTTGTCTAAACCAGTCCCTTGAATTTTGAAGCTATGATGTTCTTCTTCTGCCTGGACTTTGTGAAGGACTTGGAAAAGTTTTCTTGTAGACCCCATGAAAGGGCAATTGGTTCCCCTCTTCCCACCTGGGCTGTCCATCCTCACCCATTTTTGTGGCTATATAGAAGCAAAGGGAAGAAATCACCTGAGTAATAAATGCTAGGCGACAATAGGGATGAGCTGTCTAGATTATCTTTAGCTTCCCAAGCTGTTCTGCACATTGAGAACAGAGCCTTTATCTACTAAACTACTGGTAGCTTGCTGCCATCAGCTTTAGGCAAAAATGCTACTCAGCTGCCAGAGCCTTGAGTTTCTGCCTGATAAACAGGGTATAAATCTAAATTTCACTTTATCAGTCAAATGGCCTTCAGTAAAGGGAATGGGGAAGGTGGACACCATTCACCCTTGCTTCAGAGAGCAAAACCTCTTGCATCAGTAGCTTCTGACAATGGTTGAATCCCTGTGAAGATGCTGCCAAAGGATTACCTGGCTTTGTTGCTTTATGTGTGAGAGAGCTGGACTTTAGGAGGCTCCCTGTACAATTGAGTATGATGGTCTTTGCACTAAACATGATTCAACTTCCATTAAAGAAGGAAGGCATGGCAACAGGAGCAATTGTGAATGAAGACTACTAACAGAACCAGACAGCCTATTATCTTTGTTTCCAAATGTTTCCATCCTTCCTCCAGCTGTTGACTTCCAGGTGTGTTTGCTAATTGAGAATTCCAGGAGTGGAAGTTCCAAAACCTCAAGAGTTTTGGAACTCTTGGAACCTCAACTTTCTGAGGCAAGCCAATTAACATTGGTTAATTGTTCTCACTGTCAGGAATTTTCTCCTTAGTTCTAGGTTAGTTCTCTCTTTGACTGGTTTCCATCCATTGTTTCTTGTCCTGCCTTCTGATGCTTTGGAGAATAGGTTGACCCTCTCTTCTTTGTGGCAGCCCCTCAAATATTGGAACACTGCTATCATATCACATTTCATTTTTGCCTATGTTTCAGTTTTGCTGGCCGAAGAAATTCCCCAATTCTTGGACATTTTTAGGTAGCAGTGTCCTTGATCTTCAGGGTGCAATTAAGGCTGAGACCCCCATACATCAGAAAGAAATGGATCAAAGTGAGATGCTAAGGATATCACAACCACAACTGACATCTCCAGTTTCTCCCACTTAATGTAAAGACCAGCCTGCTCCTGTGTCACATATTTTTTAAAATATGAATGGCTGCCCAGCTCCGTTGGTAATATCTCCAGCCTGATAGTGAACTGCAACCAGCTGTGAGAGGCAATGTAGACCAAGGAGCAGGAACACCCATTTCCTTTCTTTCTTCCCACCAATCTTCCATGTTTTCTGCTTAAATGTGCTCATCTTTTCAGAGAATGACCGTTTTGAGAAACAAGGTTTTTTTTAGACTGAGTGAGAAGCACTTAAAAAGAGGAACTATAGAGTGGTAAAACTATCTGGCTGTATCTGCTATTCACTCTGTTTCTTCTATGAGTCTTGCTTATTTGGTGTCTATCAAGCCAACTACATTTGTCTAGCCATTTGGTAAACGCAGTAAATAATTACTCAAAATAAAAGCAACCTGGAATGTCTCTTTTGACAAAGGCAAAATGGCTGCCTCGCAGGTGAACTAAGATATTTTATAGGGATTGGCAAAGCCTTTAGAAACAACAGTGGCAGCAATTGCCTCAAGCAGGATATCACAGGGGAGAGGGTGTCAAAAATGTTGATGGATTTGATTATATAGTTGCAACCATCATCTTAACTTTTTGCCTTTAGTCCCGCTGGCCTCAATCCTCTCAGGGAGGCTCTGTCCAGAAATACAATGTTTCAGAATTTGAAATGATTGAATGGATGAACACTTTTCATTCTGGGCAGGAAAGCAAGAATGTCATACCATGAGTTAGTGGGGTTTCTACACACATTCCATTATATTGGGTTACTGGCTTCAAAGGACAAAAACAATGGATAAAAAAAATATATTGACCCAGCATGAAGTGAGGAAAAAGTGGGGAAATGGAAGGAGGGGGCCCAGAACAGCAGGTTTCAATTAAAATCCTCCCTTCAGGTCTCTCCAGGGATGTTAAAAAGACCTTGAGCATTTATAGCAGTGATGTGTTTGTCATTCTTTGCCCTCCTACTTTTGAACAACTATTTTAACCATTTTAACAGCTTAATCATCTTCTCTTCCTCCAATGGTTGGGAAATGTAAAATGTGATAACCATGTTCCAATCTACACATTAACTGGTCAAATGCAGATTAAAGCATTTTTCAGGAAAATTTGCAAAATGTAACTCCCCGTTGGTTCCTAAATTCTTAGTCATTTTTAAAGTTTCTTCTGAGCACTTAAAGCACCTGCTGTATGATGATCTTTCAAACTATAACCTCTAAATGAATGATCTGATAAATGCTCACTCTTAGTGCTAACCATATAAAATCAATATTAAGTGCATCCACAAATAACTTTTGTTTTAAAAGAAATTACCCTGAACCATAGGCAAGGAAACAAATTATAGTACCACCTGACTGGTCTTCAATTGGATGAAATATAGGTGTGACCTGATGAATCCAGAGGAAGACATTTTGGCAGGGTAGCTTCTTATTATATCTCCCTTCGAGCACTAGATGGCATTAAGCTTTCTATTAATATCAGATATGACACACATTCTAATTCCTAATGTTCATGAAGTGGTTTTCAGTTAATTGTTAGAATTCCTTGAGCTTCTTGGAGAAAAGTGTAGGATATTAAATAATTAACTAAAGTCTTCTAGATTGGCTTTGTTTATATGTTGCACTTTCCCACGGATAACTAAAACCCATGATTTTAGTCCAATTTGCACAACATGCTGTATTGAAAACTGAATAATTGGTTGGGTTCATACAAAAATTAGACTAAATATGATTGGCATGTCAATGTTTTATGCTTTGTCACTTAGCAATGCTGCAAAATCTTTATATACTGTATCTCTGTACATCTCTTTCAAAGAGGATCCACAGCTTCTGAAGCCCATTTTTTTCACCTCAATGTGAACTAATACGTTGTTCAGGAAATCTGATATTCTTTAGATACTCGTGGATTTATTCAGAACTTATGCAAGATGACAGAACTTGCAGAAAGTTTATAAATAGAACCTGGGGATGGTGAGAGAAAGAGAAATTCCCATCTTTTGATAAATCCAATTTTAGAAGCTGGTCCCTTTCCCAAATTCTCTTTATGAAGAGATTTTCCTTAATATCTGCTTTGTCTGTTTCTGTTTTGCAACTTCAGCAAAAAAAGGAAACCTGGATCAGAGCGTAGGTGAGTCTCAGGTTTTTTGGGGGGAGGGCAACATAATTGATGTCATGCTTTTTTCCCCCAGCAATCTGAAACCTGGATGTGAAAATCCTGTCCAAAATTCTTTGCTCCTGGCTCTTTCAGAGGTTTTTAAACTAACTGAGAATTATTTTATTGATTAATCTGGCCTTTTGGTTTAAGCTAGTATCCTTTCATTTGTACCCTTTAATTTTCTTGTCCTTGTGGAAAACATACCTACATATAACTACACACTCTCTCTCAACTTTTGTGAAGCTATTTATCTTTTGCAAAAAGCAGTACACTTTCAGAGAAAAGTGCAAATCCTATTCCTCTTGAATGGGGAAAGCATTTCCTAGAATTGCATGGCCTATAATAAGATGGTTACAAAAGAATTCTTATATGTTATTTTCACTTACAGATTAGGTATCCAGCTAGAACTAGGATTGGAATCTCTAAACAAACCTTCTCCCACCCACCTTTTCCCCCCTCCCTCAAATCTTTTGAATGGTGGAACTCAACTTCAGTCCTAGCACCATCACAGCCTCTCAAAAAGGCCATCTCATGCTGTTCCCCAAGGTGCATGAGATTTCTCCCAGGACCCAGTGCTCTCAGGATCTGTTATATACTACTTATCTTCAGACAATGTTTTCTTTTTATTGACAGGCCCCTGCTGCCTCTACAAGACTACCCCGGGTCACATGAGGCCTTCAGCTGCAATAAATGCTCTATTCTCACATGATTTCTGGAGGCTCTGGATCCCATGCAAGAGCACAGTCCTTTTGTATAACTTGCAGAAGGTCCACAGGCTATGCAAGAGCACACTCCATTCTCATGAGGGCTCCACAGTCTCCAAAAAGCACACAAGAATGTTGTGTGTTTTTGAGAATAGTTGTTGTTGGGCATTGATGAACGCTCATATGTCACTCAGAATGTTGTGGTTCGCCATCAGTGACCCAATGATTGTCCAGGCTCACCGTAGCATGTGTCTAAAAAAGCAAGATGGCAGAAGGTGCCTGGCAATGCAAGCCCGGTCTGTTTTGCATGCACATCGGCATGTACAAAAGAGGTAGGACTTGCACTGTGACGCTTCTATCATCTTGCCTTTTTGACATCCCACCAACCTAAACTCCACTGATCCAGAATTTTGTAGCTCATATCAGATACCCATAGCTGGAATTTATTAAGAAATCCCCTTGCATGGGATTATATAGGTGTACATCTATGAGGTTCTGTGATTGTGTGTATTCATGTTGTGTGTGGTCATTCATCTACTCAAACTTCTGCCCTCCTTCTTGCCTTGGGAACTGTAACTCCCATGATAACTGAGCATTCTGGCAATATAATACCAAAATATATTCTTAAAAGAGAAGAAGCACTTTATAGAACATACTTCTTATCCTTCATACTCAGAACCAGCTGGCTGGGGAATTCTGGGAGTTGAAATCCACATATCTTAAAGTTGCCAAGGTTGAGAAATCCTGCTCAGAACTAACAAAAAATCCAATGTTAATGCAATGAGTGCAGGACATTCATGAGACAAAGACTGAGAAAGATAGTGGATCTGTCCCTCCATTTTCTCAGGTTCTAAAACTACAGCTTTTCCACCCACTCAGGATATTGGGGATATGTAAGACTTAATCAGCCCCTGCCTGCGTTTCTTCCTTCCTACCTTTTACTAACTAACATCTGATACTTGTTATTACTTACAGTGGGGGTAGTTCTTCCTCAGTTCGGAAGGAGAAGAAGAAGAAAAGTGGGAAAAAACACCGGAGAGACAGGTAATCTGTTTGACTATCTTTGTTGAGTGTCTTAAGCACATTCTCATGTATCTCCAGTTAAAAGGAATGTAGCCAACAGGTACAGTTTATTCTTTAAGTGAGATTGAGGATAGCAAAGGAAACATTGGCCTGGTCTAGAATTTTTAATGTCAGCCATTTTAAATGTGGAGTTCAACTCCCAGAATTTCTCAGCTGGCTGGAGAAGTCTGCAAGTTAAAATCCAAACATAGGAAAGTTGCTGATATTGAGAAACTCTGGGCTATATGAATCAGTGTGTGTATATCCAGTTACTCCAGAGATGATACCATTAGGGATTAAGCAGCCAAAACAAATCTGTCCCATTTAAATTGTGTATTTTTGAGAACAGATTTCCAGTTTAGCCAAATTAGCAAACATTCATTTTGGTTTGAAAGAACTTTGTCAGGCTTGGATATGGATAGAATTGTTTGTACTTTATAAATCTTACAAAGAAAGTTCTTAAACTTTTAAAAGCCAATTGAATTTACTATATAATATATTGGTAACCTCACTATCTAATGTGAGACATCTGTAAAAGAGCCCTCTCTTCTCCTTCCTCCACCAATCCAGCGTAAAACCTACAGCAGTTTAGTTCACTTATAACCACAATTGGGACTGGAACTTCAGTCACTAAGTCATATGGTCATTGGATCATCATGTGACCACACCTGATTTTACAAACTTTTTTTTACCATGATCATTAAGTGAATCCCGCTTCCTCCATTCACTTTGCTTGTAGAAAGCTGGCTGAAAATATCACAAATGGAGATCATGTGACACCTCGCCTCCCCACCCCACCCCCGATGCTGCAACTGTAATAAATGCATATCGGTTTCCAAGTGCCCAAATCACAATCATGTGACTGTGAGGATGCTGCAACAGTCATAAATGTGAGGATGGGTCATAAGTCACTTTCTTCAGTGCCGTCACTGAATGTATACAATGTTGAGTATAGAAAAATACTGTATACATGAAGGACTTATTGGAAGAAATGATGTAATTCAATGTTGGAGCAAATCCTTTAAGGAAAAAGATACTGATTCAGCCCCCAATAGCTAAAACAGCTAAAGGAGCCACTGATCCCAAAAACTCAGAAAAGTTCCTGATGGGAGCCTTCCCCAACAGTTTAAGACAGTATCTTTAGAAGATACAATCATGTAACTGTTAGGATGCTGCAACGGTCATAAGTGTGAGGACAGGTTATAAATCACTTTCTCCAGTGCCGTCAGAATCTTGACCACCAAATGCATGATCATAAGCCAAGGACCACTTATAACATGTTTTTATACTTTTATGTTTTTTAAAAATGTTTTTATTCTTTTTAATGCTTTTATGGCACTCATAAAGTTTGGGTTTCAGTGCAGATTGTCAAAACAGATTCAGTGCAGATTGTCCCTTTTTAATATTCACACTTTGGATTTAGTTTCTTAGTCATATTAAACTGTGATGGGATTTGGAGAATGACTCTGTGCTTGTGTGTGTCTGTGTGTGTGTGTGTGCGCACGCGCACGCACATTCATAGACACTTATACACAACTAAACTACACACAAGAACTTTTATACGATGTTGAGTATAGAAAAATACTGTATACACGAAGGACTTATTGAAGAAATGATGTAATTCAATGCTAGAGCAAATCCATTAAGGAAAAAGATACTGATTCAGCCTCCCAACAGCTAAAACAGCTAAAGGAGCCACTGATCCCAAAAACTCAGAAAAGTTCCTGATGGGAACCTTCCCTAAGAGTTTGGGACAGTATCTTAAATACTGTTTAAGTATTTTTTTAAGTATTATTTGAGCTGTTGGACAGTATTACTTGGTCTGTTGTGTGGATGTTTGGATGGTTTAGGGGTGGGGAATTGTGATGGGTGGGAGTGTGTTTGGGGATTATGTGTGTGGGACCTGGTCTTTGGGTGTTAAGTAAATTTTGTTGTATGTGTATACATATACAATGACAATAAAGTTTATAATTATATTAAATCTTTAGAAGAAGCATTAATTTGCACAGAAAACAATAGATTAGGGAAGGAAGGAACAGACTGAAGGGCTGGTAATATTAGGAGACAAATGACCACTCTCCCAAAGGTGCTTTTTCAAAAGGCAACTGGACTTTGTTTTTGGGTTTTTTGTTTTTATTGAAGATGTTTTGCTTCTCATCCAAGAAGTTCTTCAGAAGTTTCAGAACTGAAGAAGCTTCTTGGATGAGAAGTGAAATGTCTTCAAGGAAAAAAAAAAACAAGGTCCAGTTGGCTTTTGAAAAAGCGCCTTTGGAACAACCATGACATGAATGACTGAGAATCTCCATAGATAAATGACCACCCTATTGTTTTTTTTAAATAGTTATTTCACAGTATAAGGAAAAAAGGGTAAAATATTACAAGATAGCCAAAGCTTACAAGATCCCTCCCTCCTTCCTTTCCTCTCTCTCTCTCTCTGAGAAATAGTTATATAACACAATTAAATGATACACCCTTCTGAGTGAAAGCTAAAGCTTCCTGTAGAAATTTCAGTCATTAAGAGTCAATGTTGCCACACTTACACTGTCTCTACCTTGGATTCCATTTTTCTCATACAATATTGTCATACAATGGAATACAGTGTAGAGGAAAAAAATCTTTAAACATTCCAGTTAATATTTGGTTGTGCTATTAATCCTCTGTTTCAAACAATGTATCCCTCTCCCATTCCCTCCCCTTTGTTTTCCTCTGGTTGGTTGCCTGTCAGGTCTGGATCTGGATCTCATAAGAAGAGGAGGCACAGGTGAGGGCGGACGGTATAGCTTTCTCCCCCTTCTTGTTTTCACTGCTTTGCACTCCAGGCTAGGGCTAGCACCCCTTTTCTTTCTTTGTTCATAAATGTTAACTCTGGACTAATCAAGCCTAATTCCTGATGATTACATGGAAGAACCATGTATTCTTGGCAATAACACCAGGAAGATTGGTCAGTGCCTTCCTCTGGGAGGCTTTTCCAGTTTTATGCTGGTCTCCTGTTCAAGTGCTGACCAGCTCTAATCCTGTTTAGCTTTTCAATTTAGCAAAGGTAAAGTAGGTGCTACTGTCTGCTTTATAGTTAGCAAGATAGACAATAAATTGCCTTGTGGTTTGAGGACAATATTAATTTAAACTTAATTAGTTGACCTTTTTTCTTGTGACGGGCTTAAAACAGCCTGGCATATTCATACAGATTGCTTTGAAATGGGCTAGGGACTATAGCAAAGATAGCTTTAGAGCTGTAAGCAGTGCTGTGCTGATAAGTGTATAACAACCAGTTCTGCCAGCTCCATATCTATGGCTATGCTTCGGTTCACTAGGTGTCATAGCTCAGCTCTACTTTCAGCCAGCTTGCAAAATTCCCCAAAATTTGATAATTGGCTCTCATGAGCAGGTACAAGCCAGCGCTAGCACACCACTTGCTGTAGGTCATCTACCATCTTGAGTGAAAGATTCAAAATTCAAAAGCTTGGTAGCAGTGAGAAAACTGCTTCACTTGGCAGAAAGGCATCTTCAGATGATGTTATAGCAACTCATCAAGAAATCTGATCTTGATATCCCAATAAAAAATCCAGAGTAGTAGCTCCACAGCAACCTAACCGTAAGAATTGCATGTCACATATTGTGCCCACACAGCCTTCCCTGACACTGCCCACATCCCCATTCATTTTAGCAACATAAAAGGTTTGCATATACAGAGCAAAGAGAAGTGAGGTTTCATAAGGGTTGAGATTAGGATAAAAATAAACTGGGAGAGGGGAGACAGGAGGACATTTGATAAATGAAGAAAAAGGAGATGCCAGCAGATGAGACTATCTGCAAATTACTCAGTAGGCCCAACCAAGTGGCTGTTCCTTCTGTTTGTTTTATCCCACCCGTGCTCTCTCTTCTTTCTTTCTCCTTCTCCTGAATATTTTGTTTTCTGCTCTCTTGTAGGTCCAGAAGTCCCAAGAGCAAAAGGAAAGAAAAAAATAAAGATAGAAAAAGGTGAGCTTTCAGTTCTCAGTCTGCAATGCTTATGAATTTCTGGAGCTAGAAAGCAGGAAGGGTAAGATGTTGGTGTTTATATAATGCCCCCATCTATTCTCTGCCTCCTGAGTCCCAGGGAGGAAATGGGGATTTTGCAGTAACCTTCCTCCAGGAGTAGGGAGGGAATGGAGATTTTATAATATCCTTCCCCTGCCACGTACACCAAGCCATGCCCACCAAGCCACACCCACAGAACCAGTAGTAAAAAAATTTGAAACCCACCACTGATCTGGGTGGTAAGTGTAATATAAAGGTGGTGTTTTATTCCCATTTATAAAAACATTCCTTCCTGTGGAAAGAAGAAGGAAGTGGAAATGCCACACTTAAGAAAAGGCATTGTCTCTCATGTAAGTGCTTCATCCAAGAAGAGGCACTCTTTCCTATATATCAGAAAGGAGGAAAATGCTTCTTTTAAAACAGCCTTTAAAATCATGTACTTTAATATTTTTTATAAACCTCTGATTTAAATAATTTTAATTCATCAATAGTTTATTTTTCTTCCTGTTAGCTTGTTGCTTGTGTTGGCTCCAAGAACATAGCATTAGCAGATGTAGCGGTGCTGATATTGATACTGGAATAGAGCTTAATGGAAGTTGCCAGATCACAAAAGGGAGTGAGATCAACAAATGGAGCAGGGCAAGAAAATGCTGAAAAGTCTCCTTCTAAGCATTTCAGTCTCTGCTTCAAACTAATGCTTTAGAAAGCATCTTTCTAAAGTTGACAGAGTATCTACCTGTGATATGTGTTATATCCCACTGGAAGTGATATATGAAGTAGATCGAAGATGGAGGAATTCATCAGAAGGTGGAATAAATTATATCACTTTATTTTACATGGGGTGGGGGGAGAAGGTGATTAATCTGGGGCACTTGCTTTGTTGGCCAGGCCTAAATTCATCATAGTTTGGCCACAAGGGAATTTATATGGATTGTTTACATTACTGACAGGAGAGCCAGCTTGGGGTAGTGGTTATGACATCAGGCTAGAAAGTGGGAAACCATGAGCTTTAGTCCTGCCTTAGGCATGAAGCCAGATGGGTGACATTGGACCAGTCATTCTCCGCCCTAGGAAGAAGAAGGCAAGGAAAAACCTTACCAAGAAAACTGCTGGAACTTGCCCAGGCAGTTGCCAAGTTACTTATAGAATCATCTTCTTGTGCCATATCCGTCATTAGACATTGGCGATCATGTTGGTGATCCTATTTTTATCAATAACCACACAAAAAAGTGCTGTTGAGTTTTGTCCAAACCAGTCCCTTAAATTTTGAAGCCATGATGTTCTTCTTCTGCCTGGACCCTGTTTGCCTTCAATCTTTCCTTGGAGGATTAAGTGAAGTATGCCGTATTTTTCCGGGTGTCACATCACATGTCCAAAATATTCTAACTTTCTCTTTTTTATGGTTTTGATGATTTCCCTTGACTTTCCCAGGTGGTTTATCATCAGTCTTTCCTAATTCAGTATGCTTCAGAATTCATTTGCTAGCATGGGATTATTAATTTATTAAAAATATAAAGCCACCCGTTCATTGCAACTCTGGAAAATGAAAACAATGTTAAAACAATTTAAATGTATGAACAGAAGAACAACAAGCTTCCAGAAAAATTGGGAATTACAGTCCTAATACATTTGCAATGAGCAAGTTGGGAAAAGCTGGATTATCTGCAACAATAATTCTCCATTTCTCTTTTAAAAGATCAAATAGGGCAGGAGCACTGAAAAGCACTGACATGAGCTCCATGTTGCCTTATCCCTGATTAAAGTAATAACTTCTGAATAACTGAGATAAAGACTGTTGATAAATTTGTGGAGTTGAAGGAAATTAAAATTGAATTGGGAATGGAGACATCATTTTGAACACTTTGCTTTTTCTTCCAGAGAGTTGAATCTAATTTAGAATCAGAATAGGCAATGCATCTTGGGCATTCACATTGTCTTTTGATCCTGTGTCTAGCAAATGCTTGTCTTTTCTCCCTTTATTTATAGTAGAAACCGATAAATATCAGAAATAATTTCAGATTTACAACCTGGGAAGCTACATGCTCTTATTTAAAAGATTTGTATGCTAGCCCATGTTAAACAAGTCCAGGCGGCTCACAACAGCAGTAAAACCCAATATGTATAAAACACACCCATAAAACAAAACAAAACCCTGATGCTATAATCATCCCTTTGGGAAGCTGCACAGCCAGCTCCAACATTTCATTCTATTTATTCTATTCTATCCCAGCGCCTGGGTAAAGAGCCAGGTCTGGGTAAAACGCCAAAGGCCAAAAGGGTGGAGACCTGTCGAATTGCCAGGGGGAAGTTGTTTTGTAAGGTAAGGGCAAAAACAAAAACCTTGTTTACAAGATAATGGGCTGTATCAGGACAATCATTTTTTTCAAAATACACTCAGGCTGGGTTCTTGAAAGACTCTTAATCAGATCAGTTACACATTTTGGTTAGATTCCTTTTGTGTTACTTAGCTTACTGTGTGAACCCATCAAGTTTGGTTAATTCGTGGTTCACTGGATTCTGAAAACCCAGTTTAATTTGGTAACCAGCAGCCACCTCCGCAGCCTGTCACTGGTTTTACAGGTACTTGTCATTTAATGACTGTCTTGTTTTAACAATTGTTCAATTATTACAGTAATGAAAAAATAACTTTATGACCAGCCTGTGCATTTATACTGCATTTGCACACAGAAGTACTGAAATTCTTCTTGAATGATAATTTTGCTGGCTATGGATGGGGAAACACATGCAGTACAAGGGGGAAAAAACCCTTTATTACTCATAGTTACCTCAAGCTATTTTTCTTAACTGAGTTTCCTTCATTACTAATAAGGGGGAAAGATGCAAAAATTCCAGGGGGAATTCTGGAATCTGCAGGAAAATGAACGTCTTCAAACATTCTACATTCTGAGAACACTGTACTCAGTGGAGCTTGAAGAAACAGGGCCGTTAGCTCCAGGGAATTTTAAGAGGTGAAGTCCACACATCTTAAACTTGCTGAGATTGAGAAAGACTGCCTTAGAGAATAGCCACTGGGGCTGCAACAGATTCTCGTAGGATGAGATGCTATTTGCTGCCAACCCCACAAGCAGAAAAATGCCATGAAAGTCTAAATGGTGCAGACTTAAAGGAAGACATTTTTCCTCTGAAATGCTACTCAGATGTGTGTGTATATATATATATTTGTGTGTGTGTGTGTGTGTGTGTATACATAGCTTCTAAGGGCGACAAGAAGCATCACTGATAGTACAGCAAAGTTTCCAGAAGAAGCAAGGGCGAAATTGATTTAAAAAAAAATACTGGTAGCTTGGGAAAATTCTTTTGAAAAATAGTAAATGTTCAAATCCAGGTTTGGGACATTGTCAGAGGCTCAGGCTGTTGCCCCTCCTGCTTTCTGGCTGGCTGAGGACCTTGAAGAAAATCTGATTCTGCATTTTTCCTCCCTTTGTTCTTGTTCAGAAGCCTCTGAATAAAAGTCCAATGTCTTTGTAGGTTTTGCTGTTGAATATTGTGTTTTCATTGTATCTCCTTTTCTGTTCCAACATTTAAAGATCCATATTTTCATAAGAGTTTCATTACAAGCATTTAAATATTTTCCATTAAAATGTCTGTGAAAACAGCAAGTTGATAAGAATTGACATTGGAGCACCCCAGTTAATATCCAGAGAATTCCCAGATTGAAATGAATAAAGACAAAAAATAATAATGAAAAACAGTCTGAATCTTGCACACCTGCCAAATCTCCCAGTATCTGAGGACATTCCTATAAGTTCATATGAAATTTTAGGGTTTATTTTGACCATAAAATGAGATTGACCTGTGACATCCAATTTTAAACAGCTTTCCTTTCCCAGCAATAGGACAACAAGATCAACAGCAGCACTTGACAGGGCAGGTTTGTTTGTTTGATTGATTGATTGTTTGATTGATTGATTGATTGATTGATTTGTTGGTTAATTATATGCAATCAAGCTGTTTTTGACTCCTAGCACAGCATAACTGGATTTTATCAATGACAATCTATCCTTAACCTGGTCATTCGAGTCTTTGCACCCATCAGCACTGTCATTGAGTCCTTGCTGCTGGTCATCCTCTTCTTTTCTTCCCTTCCTCCTTTCCCACCACTGCAGTGAAAACCAGAGAGTTAGCCAGCAGCACTTGAGGGGCAGAACAATCCATAATTTCGAGTGCAACCCTGCTAATCCCATGAGAGAGTATCCGATCACTGTTTTCTGCTTAGCTACCTTATGCTCCAGCTTCTCACTGCCTTCTTACAGATCTCACAGTGAACTGTCTCCTCGTCGCTCCCACAGACACAGCAGCTATAGTTCTCGGAGCCTTTCCCTTTCCTCGGAATACAGTGACTGCAAATCCACAAGCAGGTAAGCTGTGGTTGAGTCTGATTGGGCACATTTTTAGTGGAGATGCAATATTATTTACAATTTCATTTAGTCAATTTCTAAGGCTGCCTGATCCTCAAGTAATTCAAAGTGGTGCACAATAAAAACTAAAAATGGTAGCAGGGAATACAAAAAGTCAACATTTCAGTAGGTTTACAAATTGCTATGGTCCGGAGTCTGCTCGATGAGTCAGGTCCCCCCCCCCCCAGTTTTCTTTTAAAGGGCAGGAACATGAAAGAGGAATACAACTAAATAGAGTTCATTTTATTCAAGGCAGCCCCTGAAAATCCTTCCTAACTTTAACTACATCTGTACAAGAACACATATCTCTAAATAACTGGAAATGAAATTTGACACAAACTGTTTTGCAACATTGAATTAAATATGGCTGCTGTTCAGTTAAAGTACTGAGTTATAGTATTAACATTATTTCGTAAGAAGTGTGTCAGCAAATAGGAGAGAAAGAGCACTGGATTCAAATCTTGTAAATGTGACTATTTGAAGATAATACCTAATGCAGTAATTCCCATATAAGGAAGGCATTAGACTGGGGAAACTGGCCTTAAATACCATGGTAAGGACAATACTGTTCTATTTTCTGTACAGCTTTTCCACAAGTAGACTTCCTCTGATTCAGGGGTAGGCAGTGGAAGACCCAGGCTGCATGCAGACTCCTCCAAATATTCTTCCCCCCCCCCCTTTTGGCAATCTGTGGAGTGGCTTGTAACTCTGATTTAATCAGAGCAACAAAACAACAAGGCTTTCCATCAGCTGAGAAAGGTAATATATAAAAAGCATAAACTCCAAAATAAGATTAATTAAGTTGATTTTTTTAAAATCCCAAACTCTCAAACCCCTCCCTTCACACATATGTGTTCAGAGGAAAAAGGAAAATCACAGCCCAACCATAAATGCCACATTTTGCATCCCTGACCTGTTGTGTTAAACAGCAGCCTTCCCTTCTGCTATCTGCCTTCAGTATGACTTACGAGAATAGACAGTTCCTCTGCCTTCCCTTTTGTCTACAGATTGAGCCCCAAATACAGAGAGGATGGTCAAAGGGCCAGCAGCCACAGATCCAGCCACAGCCCATCCTCCTCTTGCACTGGCCACAGCCGATCAGCCACGCCTCATCAAAATGGGCACAAGGGCAGTGCCCAGAATGGCCGCCATAGCCATGGCGCCCTGTCGGAGAAGAAACAGGAGGTATGGATGCTTCTGTTTTTACCATGATTTGAGCCTCACCTATTCCTCCTTTCCAAAACAGCCTTGTCCCCTCCTTTCACTCCTCCCTTGTTCTCTTTTGGACACTTTGCTCAGGATATGATGGATGGCAAAGGCTCCGTTGATTCAGAGTGAGATTCCCCATAACCATTATTCTGCTATGCCAATTACAATCCAGCAATCTACATCCAAGCACCTTCATATACCTGTGCAATATGAAGGGGCAAAAAATTGAAACCATGGGGAGAAATGAACTGTTTCTCAGGTTTTAGTTAAGATTAGGAATGAGGGGAAAAGTTTGCTGGCAAATCTTTTCAGTTCAAAAAGCTGGGGTGTTGCAAGTGCAAAACATTCTAAATCCCATTTTTCTTTCTCTCTTTCTCTCTCTCTTGTGCACACAAATACACACACAAAATGCACACACACCTTTATCACCCTCTTTCATGGCCTGTTCATGATTTCTGGCAATTGTAGAGATTGTTAACTTTTATCCACAAGCCCCTTCGAGGATAGGAACATTCCTTAAATCAGTGGGACAGAGCATATTCTTTGTTTACAAGAGATCCCCAGAGGCAGTCTGTAACTGCTTGAACCCCTCAAAAGCCACTAAGTATAGATCAGTGTTTCTCAAACTTGGCCACTTGAAGATATGTGGATTTCAATTCCTAGAAATCCCCAGCAACCACAGATCATCCTTCTGTAACCTCTAAATGTATTGAATTACAACTCATAAAATTCCATTGCTAAGTGGCCAAAAACAGGGAGTTGTCGTTCACCATCTTTGGAGGGTGGCAGGATGAGAAAGAAAGTCCATTTAGGACAAATAATGCTGAATTCAATGAAGTGTATTAGGCACTTTCCTATTTTGAAGATATTGTTCACATTGCCTTGTTCTTTTGATGTCAAACATAGCTGGGTGTTAATCAAAATCTCTAGTTGACAGGGCAGTGGTTCCTGTCACTATTGTGACATTTTAATAGTAATCATAATAAATTAAAAACTAAAGAATTGTCACTGGGAAAAATAAGGAGTATGATCATTTGTACTGTGAATAGGAAGAAGATTCAATCTTGCTCATATACCCTCCTTTCTAAAAAGTCAATGAAAGGAAGAATTCTCCATGACACTTTCACCCACAGCTTCCTGGGACAGTTGCTTGCTTGTTGGTGGGCCTTTCTGAAGGAACAAGAGTGGCAGAATCTGGGGGTGGAGTTAAAAGGAGGATAAGCTTAGAATCCCTACATAGCCACAGGTGAACTAAGCCCAGCCTCCCTTGAATTCTGTTGACTCTTATCTAACCCTAAGCAGGTGTTAACCATTAATTGAAAAGATTCTTGTGCATTAGTGTGATTAGCAATAAATCAGTTTAATTGGATCTTCATAATCTCAAATTCAAATAACTTCATTTCAGTCATTAACCTGCAGAAGTGGACCTAATCTTTCACCCCTGACATTAATCTTCTCAGGTCAATGAAATTCAAAGGAGGTTGGACTTAGTTCACCTGTGGTTATGGAGGGATTCTACACTGACCTCTCTTTTAATTCCACCCCTAATTCTGCTACTCCTTCTCCTACACTGTCATAAGAATATCATCCAAACCCAACCCAAACATAGTTGGAAATAAGTAATAAATTTGCTCTTGTCCCACATCAAAAAATTCAAAGGACCATTATAGAACCATTGATTATCCACTTACTATCCAAGTATTATCCACTTTTTTTTTTAACTTCATGGTTGCCTCTGGTCCAAATATTTCATAAATGCTCTGAAAACTCTGGAAACTAATTTTGCAAAACATAGTTACAGGAAACTAGATGTTTTTCAGTTATGCTTTATTTTTTTTAATTCTTCAACAATTGGAAATATGTAATGGAAAGAAAATATACAAATCACTTAAAATAATATGAATAAATATAAAGATCTCATTTGGCAGACTACTTTTTGTCTCTATTAGTAGCATTGTTGGTTGTTCATTCCTTATATTGTAACATATCTGTCATTCTGGGGTAAAGAAAATAATCTGCTGCAGGAATAGGAAATCTGTAGCCTTTCAACTATTGTTGAATTCCAATCGCACCAGCCCTATCCAATATAACCAGTGGTCAAGGATTCCCAACAGATTCCCAGCTATTTGCTTTCTGCCAAGAATCTTATGACAGAAGACATAGTTCGCATACATGCAAACATATTATATTCTCAGGAAGCCTTCGATATAAATTAGATTGTGAGGCAATAACAGGCTCAGAATCACCCAATGAGTTTCATGGCAGAACTCAGTGAGTGATTGATTACTGAAGTGATCCAGTGTTGAAGTGATCTGGCAGTAAAATTTCAGGCACCATAGAGATGGAAGGAAAGACCATCACATTTTCAGGATGACAGAGAGCACTTGGAAGAAGTCTTAGCTCAGTTGACCTCAGATGTCTTACACATGAAGGCGAATATATGTGTCCCCTCAGATGTCTTAGCTCAAATGATTCTGGATGAAAAACCCCTTATTCATTGTCAATCTCTTACTTGCAACTTGTTTTGACCCAACTCTGACTAATGAGATTGTTGCATTGGATGGCACTACTGATCTCTTTGAAGAAGGGGAGACTCTGACCTTAAGGACAGAGTCAAGCATTACACGATTTTCTGTTGCCTCTCTCTTCAAGAGGCATTTAGCTGTATTGAGCCATATGTACTGAGACCTCATTTCTGGCTAAGGGGTGTTCAGGCTTTGGGCTAATCACAACCACTGGTGCATCATGCTCCAGCATGGAATCCATTACCTAAAAACAGAGCTCCTGATCTTCCCAGTTGTTAATGATTTATTAAAGCAAGCCCCTGCAAGTCATCTTCACAGAGAATTAAATAGGGCTCTATATTTCTGCTCAGCTTACCCATTCTTTTTTCTTGGTCATAAGCCTTACCCCCATTTTGTGTCTCAAAACAACATTTGCTTGTTGTTATTCTTATCATTTTTATTTTTCTTCTTTCCATGTACAAAACATACGTGCACGTACACATAAACACACAGTACTGTATTTATTCCATTACTCATTTCAATTTTATGCTCTTTGCTTTTAAAACAATGCTTTAAAGCATAATGTGACTTGTATGCCCTGAGAAATGGATCAATCAGAGAACAAAAGGGGCTTTGGAAACCTCAGTAGAGGCCACCTGATATTATTATCTGCCTGAATCCCTATTCCAGCATCAGTTTCATTGGATCAGATAATTTTTTTCTCCAATATCATCTGCAATTGGGCAATCAATTCACTATTAATGCAGAGATCCAAGATCATGGCTTAATTTCAGAAGAAATAACCAATAATAGCTGGATGAATCCAAGTTAGTGAAACTGTCTTCAATCCTAATATGTAATCTATTAATATGCTGCACTTCTCTGAAATTTGGGAAATATTTATTTAAAATTGATTTTAAAAAAATAACTAGCTTTAAAGATTCCAAAATAAAGCCTTTCTTGTCCTGCTTCACATTTTCCTGTTTTAAACATCAATGGCCAATTACTTTCTAAAAGTCTTTATTTTTTTTCTGAAACTTTGCTTTTCTTTAGCCCCCAATTTGAAATGTGGTATTATAAAGCTTGATTTCTTGCTCAGTAGAAACAGGAAAGGGGGCTAGAGGGGCCTTCATTTCATTCTGATTTCTTCCACTTTGTAATGTATAGAAATGCAAACTGTTCGCTTTTTCTTTTTTCTCTATTGTCATTTGAAACTAGAAATATATATATATATCTAGAACTAGCTATATGAATCTAGAAATATATATATATGTGTATGTGTGTGTGTATATATATATACACATGTATGTGTGTTACTGTAGAACCCTCCAGCCAATTATGAAATGCACAGATATCTTTCTGTACTTATTTATGACTCTTAAACATTTTGGTCTCTTAGATTTCATGTTTAAAAGGGAAGACAATTACATACATTGTTAAAAAATAAGTCCAATTAAACTTTACTTAAATTTTAGCTTTTGCCAAGTGGAAAGATCTGTTAAGCTGTTCCAGAGATTCTTTTAAGCTAAAAGGCAAATTTTAAAAAGTTAGAATAAAATCAAAACTTTTGAATCCAAATATATTTCAATAAAATTATCAGGAAAATTCAGAATCCTAATTATCTTTCTACACCTGGTCATTAGGCTAATTATAAGATGGCCTCTCCTGATTTCTGGTTTTTGAGACAAGTAATTAGGAACTCTTTTGCCTCTAAACCAGAGAAGCATACACTGCTATTCCAAACAATCATATTAACAATGTTGAATTTAATTTTTATTAAGGTAACATTAAACAAAATTAAACTTAGTTTTTGTTCTGCCCAGCCCTCTTTATCCTGCTCCACTCACCTTATAAAATGTAACCCACAACACACCATTAAAGATTGCAAGCTGCCTGTGTCCTGAATTACTACCTCCACATTAGTATGTCTCCAAACACCAGCTACTGGAGAATAGGAGTTGGGGAGGACTGTAGCCATAGGTAGAAAAGGGTGGAGGTAGGTGGGGAAAACTACCTCACCCCAGTATTATGACACAAGTGCCATCCTTTATCCATCCTTGGTAGAACACCAACTTCTCTGAGCTGATATCTTTGGTAGGTTTTCAACTTATAAAATACAATCAGCAGTATTGCTGTTCACCTGCCCCGAATCATCCAATTCTCCCTGGAAAACCAATCAAAACAACTTGATAGGACTAAAACTCTATTAAACTCAAAGAAATGCTGACTTCCTTTATAAAGAAATCTTTTCAATGTTCATGTCAACTTTTCACACTAATGGACCTCCTTTACAGCTCTTTATTTCGGCCCATACACTGCCCTCCCATTTCTTATTGCCTCTCCCTCCCTCCCTCCCCCCCCCCCCCCTTTATATCTTTCCCTCATGGTCACCTTATATAATGCCTCCATCTTTTGAGGGAAATCATTTTTGGCCTATTCCCTCTTACAAAGAGAACCTTAGATCTTGACATTTTCTGCTTTCATCTGCTGCTTTTCTTGCATGCTGTTGGGACTTTTTGTTTCCTTTAAAATTTTTAAATGTTACATAGTAACTTTTTAAAATTTTATTTCCCAATGGCTATGCTATTTAGACAATAGGTAAATATGCCGATACATAGATAGCAAAAAATATGTTTACCTTGATGGATCAAAAGAAAAAAGAAAAGCTGAGTCAAAAGAAAACTCAGAGCAAAGCAAAGGGGTCTGAAGTGCATTACTAAAGAGTCATTGTCTTTTTCCCATTCTGCCCTCCAAATGTGGAGATTATTGTTTCTTTTTTTATTATTGCATTCCTGATCAAACAGAAGGTAGGTATTTTTCTCCCTCCGCACGTTCACTTCTACAGATCAGCCTGTTGAAAAGCACCGTAGTTTGATTAAATGTTATTTTTCTGTCTTTCTATTTCTTTCTCTCTCTGTATCTCTCTTTCATTCTTTCTCTCCTTCTTTTTCTCTCCTTACGCTTGTCTCTTTTTGGTGGCTCTGTACAATTTTCATTGTATTTTTTTTAAACAGCTACAAAATCATGCTTTTCTTTTTCCCCGTGTTTTTTCTTTCTTTTTTTTTAAAAAAATTGTTATATTGTTAGAATGCATTTCTGTGTGTTTTCAGCTCTTCGATCTTGTGTTTGTTTTCATAAATGGTATAATTATGTCAGCTGATTTGATTTCCTCTGTGTGGTTTAAGTATGATTTTTAATATGGCTGATTAAACATAAGTCATTTAATGATCCCCATTAAAGAACCTTTAAATAGAGGGACTATCCATAGAATCCTCATCATTGTACTTATATACTGATTTAGTGGTTACTGACTTTGCAGAAGCTGTGAAAAAAATAATTGCAAATATACAGTAGTAATCACAATTTTGTGATTACTACAGCAGCAAACACAACTTTGTATACTGTACAATTCAGAAACATAAAGGTTTCTATTTACACCAAAGCATCAGGTTCAAGGGAAGCAAGAATAATTTTAACAACCTTAAAATATCGCCTAGACAGGGTTTGATAATGAATTACAATACAGGTAGTCCTTGTTTAGTGACTACAATTGTCAACAACAACAGACATGGTCACTAAGTGAAATCATGAGTATGTTACTTCTGCTTTCCTTTGTTCTACAGACTGGGAAGGTTGTAAATGTGAGGATTGGTCATAAAGTTACTTTTTTGTCACCATCATAACTGCAGATGGTTGTTAAATAAGGTAGTTGCTAAATGAGGACTGACTGTATACATTTTTAGTTTGCCACAAACATTTATTTGTATTTTAAATGGTGACTCCTGATGAGGTTCCAAGTTGGGCTAGACTTCATAGGACATCACTTCAAGGAAAATTAAAAGAAGTTAAAAACTAGAAGACTAAGATAAATGTCAGTGTATGACTAGAATAACACTGTTTTGAAGTGACTCCATTGACTAGATCTGACTCTGATGCAACTTTCAGAAATGCTTACAACAAAATAAGCCTTCAGATGCCTTTTTTCTTCTTGGGAAGTCATTGTCAAACAGTATCGGAAAGCAGCTTCTCTGATGGTTTGCTCTCCCACTCATTCCTATGTGGCCAGTCTAGGAAATCATCCCTCCTTCCCTCAACTCCTCTCCACTTTGTCCCATATATTTTGAATTAACTTAAGAAAAAGGACATGGTTAGCTCTAAAACATACAAAGTTTTTTTAAAAGGCCTTGAAAATAGCTGAAAGGATAGCCAACTCTAAAAGTTCTTGACCTAAATCAGGTGTTTTTCTCTGGACTTTAAACTCTTCTCATTCAGCAAAATAACACATTATAAAGGTCCATAATCAATAAGGATTTGGATTTTTTTGGCCCTTTCTACGTCCATTCCATAGCCAATTACCTAAAAGGTTACTTAAAATTATATCCCTTTTTCTTTTCCTGTAAAGTTTACTTGGTCATCCTTTTGTATACTCAGGTTTTTCTCCTCCTTAGTTTTGCTTAGGGATAAAGCAGCCTTCCCCAACCTAATGTCCTCTGGATTTAGCTTTGGTGGAAGTCCAACATATCTGGAGGGTACTGGATTGGGAAAGATTAAGGTAAGGCAACTGTTGGAATTGGTCCTCGACCTACTCCAAAGCATAATCCTCCATCCTCTTTGCTATATCCTTTTGCCCCCTGTGTTCTGATATCTGAACAAGAATTCCTCAGTCCCTTATCCTCAGGTGTATGAACAGTAACCCTATAGGGTTCTTCCCAAGTTTTTCAAGGCTGGCAAGCATTTGCTTGCCTGTCATGGTTCACATTTTGGGAAGCAGCAGCAGAAATTAAGCATCTGCTGCACAGTAAAGCAAACACCATTATCACCCAAATCTTAATCCTAGAAAATACTGAATGCCAGAAAGCTTGAGCTATGTGGTAGATTTCAAGATCTGTTTCTGATATTGACTTTCTGCAGTCAATTGACCTAACATGAAACCTAAACAACTGAATTGGGCCAAAAAATGCATGCACCCCAATGGATTTTGAGTTTCATACTCCACTATGTTTCCAATTATTTTTCTGGGGATAAATTAATATGCTCCATTTAATGCATGATTATAAGCCTCCTATTTTCCTGGTTCAAATCAGACCCTTCTTGCTTTTCCATCTTATGCTGTTTATTGCAGGGGACATTTGTAATTAAGCAAATCTGACTTGCATCAAGAAATGTCCAGAAAGCAAAGGATTGTTAGAGGTTCCTGCAAGATAGGTCATTGATATGGAGACCATTTCTCCAATAATCCTCCTCTGATTTAATGCACACTTTCATAAACACACAAGCACAACCTTTTAATAAGCTCTTTTTATCAACCTAGCATAAAGCATTTTGCAGTCTATCAAAACAGCACTTCAACTCAGGTTAAGAAGCACAGAAAGATTGGAACTGCTTGCAGTATTGGGATCCCCCATGCATGTCAGAGAAAATCCAGAAATGTCACAACTGAGCACAAAAACGATTTGAGGACAAAAGCCCTGCATAATGAAACAGGGCTTGGAAGGGATGGATATATTACCACAATTGTCTACTTAATTAACTCATATTAGATTAATTAGATATGGAACAAAAAGAACAATCTGCTCACCACTTCTTGGTCGGTTTTTCCATCATTATTTGACAAATGTAATCCTGCTGGAACAGAATACAAGACAAATCCATCATGGAAAAAATATTATTTGATGTAATACTGGCACCAAAAAGTCAAGGTGCATACTTTGTAGGTAGAGAACAACTATATCATCTCTGTACCTCCTGTCCTTTCTGGCCTGAATCAGATGGTTTTCACAATCACCACCCCAATTCCAGTACATACTTAACAATTTGAAGGAGTTAAAGACTGTTGCCTGAGCTCATGGTGGTGCTAGTTTGGTGGTGGAAATGCTAACTTTTCAGAATGACATATACTGATTTCCTTTTGTTTTCTTGTTCATGCTGAAGCCTCCATAGCGTGCCTCACTGGTAGGTATATACATTTTAGAAGGATTGCTAACTCTCTTGAGATTTAGTTGGGCATGCTTGGAAAAGGTAGATTGGCCACCATCTGAGCCCAGGCCGAACCCCCTCAGCAGGATTGCCATTGACCAGTCCCCTGATGTTAACCAGTGGAGCTCCTTAGCTCCAGCAACCCAAAAGCAAAGGGCAACATTTAGACATGTCCTTTTGCAACTACTGCCATTTGAGAGGCCATTTTGACCTTATTGATTGATTGATTTAAAACATTCATATAGCTGCCCATCTTACAGCCAACTCTGCAACCGACTTTGAGACATGATATACATGTTTTTGCCAATGGAATATAATTCAAATGATTGAAATTTACAGAGCCCAAGGGAAAGAGATTCCTTTCATATCCTGACAAGCTTGCTAAAGGCTTTCCAATCCTTTCCCAATGTTCCAGTTTTCAAATCATTATCCAGTTTTTCTTTTGGGATTAGTTAGAGGATATTTTTCCTTTTCATAGATGCATGCAAACTGTGTTACAATTTTAAAAGTTCCAATCCCTTTCCCCAGATTTCTACAACTCTAAAAAAGTAGGTAAAAGTGTTGTCTATCTTCCTTTAATTTTTAATAAGCCTGACATATCTATGGCAGGACATTTTAGAAAATAGAAGCATTATTCCTGCTGTTTATTGGAGTAGTTTTAGACCACTGAACATCATAAACAGGTTTGGTTTACAAGTTTATTTAAAAAAACAAAAGATGGAAGAGACCCTTCAAATATCTCATTACCCACTTTGGATTTTTTTTTCAAGGAAAGGACTAATGGTAGCCTGTCATAATTAGCAGCACTTGTCCCATGACAGATCAACTGGCAGTGAAATATTTAAATTTGCTTCCAGCAAGATCCATGGTATATATATTTTATAATTCTTCAGAATTATTAAGATCCATTTGCTGCCCCACTAATTATTATTTATCATTTATTGTTTGGAGGATTTAAAGCAGATAGCTACATATATGGAAACAAGTAAAGAAAGATTAAAGGGACAGGGAATACTTAGCTTGAAAAAAAAACAGTGATTGTGTATATGTTAACACTCTACTGCAGTATTTTCCAATTTTGGCAACTTGAAGATGTGTGGACTTCAAATCTCAGAAATCCCCACGAACATGGGCTGGTTGGGGAATTCTGGGAGTTGAAGTCCACACATTTTCAAGTTGCCAAGCTTGAGAAATACTGCTGTACAGATTCTGAAGGACTATCACCAAGAAATAAAGACTTGTTCCTTGAGGCAGAGTTGAGGAGGGGGTTTAAATTAGAGAAGGAAAATTTCAATTATAGTAACAGGAAACTATTGAAGATAAAATCATTGACAATAGAACCAATTATTCAGAGGATGAGTGGCCTCTCCCTTGCTGAAGATCTTTAAGGACATTTTTAGCAATCATCAGTTAAAGATATACTATGAATTAAATATAAATGTTTCACTAGAAAATTAAACAAGAAAAAAAGGAGGGGAGAAAGAAAAAATGGATAATATTGGTACATTAAGAATAATGCAGTAATGCTTTACAAGTATGGAAGTTCTTTGTGAAAGAATTCCATATGCATGAATGTGGTTCCTTATTTCTATCAGTGAAATGTTGAAGGACTACACAAATGATCTTTTGGCTTAAAAATTTCCAACCTGGCATTTTCCAAAAATATTGTACTACATACTGTATCAAATGGAGCTATCAAGTCAAGTTCAGAATTATACCTCATCAACATATTTGCAGCTCACCAGACTAGGATAGATTATCTGAGATGACAGAGTTATATTACCATCACATAGAATTATAATATTGATAGAACATGAAGAAAGAATCAAGAGAGTCCTCATTCCTTAAAGAGTTTTTAAATATAATGTATACATACACACTTAATGTGACTTAAAAACCACACATTACAAATCCTGTGCCAAGAATGTTTTGAGTTCTGTATGATGAACTCAAGTCTACATGATTACAGATCTTGGACATTAATATATTTGAAGATTTGGCAAAAAGTGTCCCCAGAATTTCACTGAGTTTAGTAGTTTTCTACACTGCAGAAGTTGTAGTGGTCATATGCTTATCACAGAAACACATGGAGAAGTCCCTTCCTTTCTTCTGATCCAGATTTTCTCCACATTCCCACATCCAGCCTCTTGAGATTTCTCCAGGTGTTGCTCATAGCCTGTTGCACCTGCATCCTTAACCAAAAGAGCTAAAGATTTGGTGGCCTGGATTTTTTTGTTTTTGGAAAGGTGATATTCTCAAGCTATTTCCCAAACTTAAGCTTTCTGAAGCCTTAAAAAGCAAGTCCTTTTTGATGAAAAATATAAAAAAGAAAAGATGCCCTTGAGTCAAGATCAATGTCTGCTGGTACCACCCATGCAGTTTCTTAAATCTGTAGAGGTTCTCAGTCATCCAGGTCATGGTTGTCCCAAAGGTGCTTTTTCAAGAGGCAACTGGACTTTCTTGTTTTTTCTTTCAAAGACATTTCGCTTCTCATCCAAGAATCTTCTTCAGCTCTGAAGAAGCTTCTTGGATGAGAAATGAAACATCTTCAAAAGAAAAAACAAGAAAGTCCAGTTCCCTCCTGAAAAAGCTCCTTTGGGACATGCAGTTTCTTGTTAACATTTCATAAATGGATTGCCATGGCTTTTTCCAAAATATTTTTTCAAATTCCCACCTGATCCTGGAATTCCTAGGTGGCCTACCAAATGCAAAATAGAACCTATTTTGAGTTAAAAATAATTATATTTCTGACCCTAAAAATACCAAGTAGACGCTTGGTAGGTAGCATTCCTCATTTTTGTTGTAAATATGTAGCACTTCGTAAAGTTGAATCCCTTAATGCCATTTTGTCCATTATTGTTTTTAGTTCTCTTACTGTAAGAGAAACGAAAAAGCATTAAGTTCATAATTTTCTGCTTTTGCATATGGATATGCTTTTGCATATGGATATGCAAAAGTCATAATGCTTTGACAGTACTACAAACCTCAGCAGCTCTGCCTCATTGCTTTCCTGGGGCTTTGTCCCCATAACATAACATCCCAGCTTTGGATCTTGGGAAATATAATGTCCATTTTTAAGATAAATGCCAAACATCTTGGAAACCATATATCCTTGTAATTACTCTTTTACCTGCAATCATAAAAAGAAAATGCTGGTTGTCTGTGTCTATATTGATTACTATATAGTGAACAACTGCAATATTTGTAAAATGCCTCATTCCTTCACTGTCCACCTCATAGTCATCCTTAAGATTCCCTTTGATTGCCCACTAAAGAGTCATTTGCTAGCTACAACTTCTGAACAAGGTTTTATTTGTAAATATCTTTACTAAGCAAATTTAGCCTGAACAATATACTTGTCCAAGGGCATCTGACAGACTTCAGAAGTGGGAAATGTATTTATTCATTTGAGATATATCCCACTTGTCTTTGTACAACTCAAGATGATATATATTTGAGGTGAGTTGGGCCGAAAGAGAATGACTGGCCCAAGTCAACTAGTCTACTTCCATGCCTAGGGCAGGACTAGAATGCAATCTCCCTGTTTCTGGTCTAGCTCCTTAACCAGACTCTTCAGAATCAAAGTGCCCAGTGGTGCCTATTATTTTGTTCTTCTGTAAGAATAATTCAGAGATAGAACATCTCCATATGATGCCAAGTTAGTAGAGACATTTTCAGATAATCTCTGATGTGTGTTTGTAGTACTAAGCCACACACTTGTTTTTAATTCCATTTTGAAATAACCTTGATAATAATGTGAAGGCCTTTTCTGGCCAAGAAAAACCATAAGGAGTTCCTATCAGCATCATGATGTGTATAGATCAGCCTTGCCTAAACTGATGCCCTCCAGATGTGCTGGATTGCAACTTTCATTTTGCTCATCCAGCAGGACCATTGGAAAGCACCATTTTAGGAAAGGCAGCATGTGTAAGCTTATTACTGTTTTCATTTTGCTGGCTGGAAAAACTAACCAGAAACATGGAAAATAAGGCTTTGTTTTAATGGGAATAAGATATTGCACAGTGTATTTAAGAATTATAAGCAAGCAAATCGGTGTTTGTAGGCCCACCCAATTTAACATGACTGGGGCAAAGTACAACTGGGATTCAGAAATTTGAAGGCTACCTTACCATGTTTGTTGAAAAAAATTTGAGCAAACCATTAAACTTTTTAGGAAAAGAGATTTGTTATCTGAACCAGTTGCGTTCTGCCATTCAGTTGTTCAAGGAAAATTTACATTGGTACAGCTTCTTATTCCAATGAGGGGATTTTTGAAACTGTTCTGTGAAGGGTGAGACTGAAGATCCATGGGAAATTACAATGATCAGGGTGTCCTAGGAAAAACATTATGGTAACATTGGTAAAAATAAAAAAAAGCTTATAAATGCTTGAAGTACAGAGAATCTAATGATCTCTGTTATGCTGGTCTATGATAATAATAAAGATTTGATTTGGTAATTATCTCTGTCAGCCTAACTTCTTCTATCTTGATGCATTATTTACAGTGATGGGATTCTGAAATAGCACAGAATCCACGTTAAGCTTTTCTGTATCACAATAATTATTTCTTAGAACAAGAAATATCTGTTATTGCTATATATCTTTTTGTTTGTTGGGGGAAAGCCCATCTCCTAAAGTGCGTGTTTCCATACTAATCCCATGGCTAATTTTCCAATGACTAAAGTTAAAATGGAAAATCCAACAGTGAAGGGAAAGATTTTCCTCTGCTAAAGAAAGGAGAATCCATTAACCTATAATAGAACTAGATTAGATGAAAGGGAGAAATGAAGAAACACTGCTGTTCTTCTGAAACATTTCTCAAAATACACCTGGTGTTAACCAAAGCTAGTGGCAGAATTGAATGGATGTCACCAGTATGGTATCCTTTCAATGCACAATTTTCAGTACCCCCAGTCTGCATGGCTGTTGAGAGTAGAGGAGTTCTGAATTAGGGGACCTGGTTACTCAGGATCAGAGACAGAATGAAACATAAGGAGAGAAATTGCTTCAAATCATCAGCAGACAAAGATGAAGGTGGGCTTCCTGCTTCAGGTCTGGGGGTTACAAATTTCTCAGTTTCCAAATCTGGATGGAAACCACACAGTTGGTTGGGATGTGCTAATAAGACACCAATCATATTCAACTGTCCAAATCAAATAAATAAATCCTCATTATTCCCATGTTGTCATTGCTTCTTCATTGGAAGAAAGTCAAGGCACAAAGACCAGTTCTTGATGGGTGTTTTTTTAAAGGAGCCAAACAGAAGTCCAGTTCTGACAATTTACCCAGAGAGAGGAACAAAGAGATTGTTTCCCTCCTTTCCCTAATTGTTTGCTGCAAGGCCCTAGGAGACAAGGGTGGTTTTGTTTTTTTATTTCTCTTCTCTCTTTCTCTCTCTCTCTCTCTCTCTCTCTCTTTCTCTTTCTTTATCTCTCTTTCTCTCTTGCATTTTTGTCAATCTAATGATTCACTTATATTGCCCAACTTTTCCCTTCTCTTCATACCTTACCTACTAAAGGAGGAAATGCCACTTTCTTGGTAAGTGGACGTTAACCAAGAGGGTCTTAAAAAAAGTGGTAATTTAACAAAAATATTATAAAGTGAAATTTAAAGAAAAATAAAAGAGAATAGAACGCTGGTGGAGACTCTGCACAAAGTTCAAAACCCAGGAAGAGTTCAGAAACTTTTCTTTGTTTATTTTCAGTACTGATGACATTTGTGGAGTTTCCTTTTTATTTAAAATTTGTTTTCCCCCACCCCACCATCCCTTTCCCCTTCCATCATATACACCACCATGTTCCTCCCCATACTTCTGTCTTCTCTTCTACTCCTCGATTGGCTATCAACAAATAAATTTATTTTTTTAATCCAATCCCACACTTGGATCCCTATTTCTAATCCTTTCCTCATCCCATAATATTCCCTCATCCACATCCTCCCCTTTCTCTCTTTTTAAATATCATTTTAAATCATTACAAAAATTATATATCATGTAATTTCATTTTTCCAAGGTGATTCCCTCCTCCCGATTGATCTTTCCCTCCTATTTACATTTGGTTTTGGTTCATTTTCTGTTTTGCATGCCAGAGATTTGCATGAGCTGCGTTGTTTAAGGACGAGAGATTGAACAGGGGATCGAGGTGCAGAGTAGTTTCTGTGTAGCCTGCCTTATTCAATCATTGTGCATTGCCGTTGTGAACTGCAGCTTTCCTTGTTGGTGGGGGGTTTCTTTTAAAAACCTCTCCTCTCCTTTTTCTTTCTTTTTCCCCCTCCTGCTCGCTCCCTTTTTTTCATTCTGCCAGAGGTTGGGTTCCCTGTCGCCTTCAGCCAAAGGGCACATAAAGACCGAAACCCTATCGCTCCACGCCAAAGAAAGCAGGGGGAACAAACATGGGGCCAAGACCCCCCGGAGGTCCACATCCCCAGGGAGATGCTCTGGAGGAGACAAACCCTCCCACAGGCGCCACACCAGATCCACATCAAAACACAAGCGCAAAGGGCGTCGCAGGGCCAAAACCTCTGCAAGCAAGGAATCATCCTGGTCGGTCAGCCATACAGGATATAGCAGTGACTCAGAAGGGTCTACCTATTCACATCAATACCACGCAACAACCGGGGCAGAAAAGAACCACAGGGTACATCTGAAAACGTAAGAGCCAAAGATTGTGGTGCATGTATGACTAGTTCAGTGCATGAATGAATAGTTCAAGCATCCAACCCTGTAGTCAGGAATACCTCCTGGATTAGATTCTATCTGGGATTGAGTTTAGCTGTATCTCAGTAGCAAATGGGTAGCTTTTGACAGCCAATATTTTGAGTTGAACAAATGTTCGTTGCATAAGTCACATTCCTGGATTCAGTACAAATTTGCAAAAATGGGTTTTGTGTACTCCAGACCTCAAAAATAAAAGACCATCTGTTTTGAAAAAAACATGAGGCTTGATTACTGTCCTTAAACTTTTTTAAATTCCTTTTGAAAGGAATTTACATAAAGTATATCCTGTTTTTAAAGACACCAGATTATTCGGAGCAATGGCCAGAACAAGGTTGGTTTAACGATAAAGAATAATAAAAACAAATAAGAGATTCGAAATGTCCCACAATGACATTTTGGACAGCAGATTGTCAAGACATATGGGTCATCTGATCAGTCACCGCAGCAAGATAGATTTAATTTAAATTATAATAATTTATATTATTATAATGATAATAATTGAGTACTACCACTTGCAGGATAATATCCTGTATCTATGGTGGGATACCAGTATATCTCAGCCATCCTAAAATAAAAGTTCCCCAGAAAGCATAGGTATGCTGTAAATCCTGAAATATTCTGTTTTCTTCCTGTTCTTTGCACACCAGATGTCATTTAAGATAAAATTCTGCTCCAGGTCCTGCTGATGGAAACAGCTTTGTCCACTCAAAAATTGAATTGGAATAGGTTTATAAAGGAATTTTCCCTTTTTGTGAGAATTTAATTCCAACTTGAAAGCTGAACACAAGTCTAGAAAATGTGTCAACTGCTTAATTATCAAAACAAAGTTAGATTGCTTGACTGTCTTTTCCCCACTCTGTTTTTCATTAGGTATCCTTTTTTTGTTGTTGTTGTTGTCCTTACATCGTATTCGTTTTAGAGCTCTCTCGACTCTTAGTTCCATCTCTCCCTAATTCTGGCACCATGATAAAATACCTTTATAAAGAGCCATTAATGAGATCAATGGAGAGATGTGACTTGGCTTTACAGTGTCTTGAGTGGCACAATGGAATGAATGATGGGGTGACAGACTTCATTCTTTCCACATTTGAATTTATTCATACAAATTAGCATTTGCATTTTATATAAATATGTATGCTCTTTGTCCCCTTGTTTGGTGATATGTATATGGCTATCATACCTCCTGACATTTTTGACTGTCCTATGTTTTCAGCTGCCAGTGAGAAATTTCCAGCAAGACCACAAACAAGATGACAGGCTTCTTCACTGTCTCCATCCTCTCTATCCAACATGTTAATTGGTTCATTTTCTCTGAAATAATAATAATAATAATAATAAGCTCTTAGGTCCTTGTTTAGGAGTCTGGTTATTTACCAGTCCCTGACTGTGAATTGAATTGAACGTTAAATCTTAAATAATAATATACAGACTAGACAAGAAAGAACTGGAGAAGATAATACAAAGTAAAATACAAAGACCTACAAATAGAAATAGAATGACTGTGGCAAAGGCAAGCAAGGGTAGTACCAATAGTAATAGGCATCTTGGGTGCAATCCCAAAACAACTGGAGCACCACTTGAACACCATTGGCATTGACAAATTCGCCATCAATCTTTTGCAAAAGCTGGAAACAGTTTCCATCCTGCGGGAATTTCTGTAACTCCATCAAACATCCAGATCTGCCTATCCCAGATCCTTGGTAAGGACTCAATAGGTAGACAAAAATGCCAAACCCAGTCTGAACATCTGGCTGACTGTGCGATGATCAATAATAATATTAATAATAATAATCTTACATCCTTCAAGAATATTTTCAACATCATCAAACAACATCTGCTTATACCAGGTCCTTGGAAGGACTCGGTGAACAAAAATGTCAAATCCAGTCTAAACATCTGTCTGACTGTATGACCAATAGTTTATAGTATATCCTACAGATACTTCCATCCTGAGAACACTGCAACGTCATAAAGACTTCTACAAGAAGTCTTTATAACGTTCTACAAGACTCTCTTCCATTAATTTTTCCAAAATCTTTATAGCCATCTGAAGGGTGCCTATTCAAAACCAATGTGCTTTACTCTGGTCATTGACCAGACTCAAATAACCTTTAAATCAAGGAAACAGGCAGAATCAAAAGAGGAAGTAGTTGTTCACAGATCCTATTGTCCACCTTCTTCCCATATCTGTTTTTGACACGATAACCCATGTCTTTCTATGGAAGAGATTGATAGAGAATGCCACAACCGGCTTTTCCTTTCATGAGAAAGGAAAACACTACAGTTGTATTCAGTGGCCATTGGGTGATCATTCTAATGACCATATAAATACCCTAAGGATTTATTTAAATAAGATGTCCCATTCTGTTCACAAAGTTAGTAGAATTTATATCAGTTCTTTGGAAAGCATTTAGTATGAGTGAAGCAAATGGCATGTACAGGTAATGAGATATCTGTATTTGAGTTTGCATCTCTTCTAAAACAAATCTAATGCAAATTTTCCAAATTGGTACTTTCCAGATTGTGTTGAGACTCCAACAAGCAACATTTTCTATTGAAAATCTTGGAATGTTAGCATCCTAACATATATGAAATCATCAGATTAGGACAGATAGATCTAAATAACAATCTCTTTTTTTGCTGACAAAATACAGCATCTGAGAAAATATGCAAGAGCAATGCACTGGAGTAATATAATGAATAACTAAATTAGGTTATCAGCTCCTTTTAACCATAACAAAATTGAACTTCTGGATTCAATAAGTGAAAACTTATAAATAGCTGAGGGTGGAGGTCAGGAGAACTACTGTGGCAACTATAGGAAATGGGAGCTGAATTAGATAGATCTGTATTCTAATCCGGCAGGCTTTTCCTAAGTCCTTAAAAGGTAACATACTTTGTGCCCATACCTTTGCATGGATCTGAGCTTGAGGCCATTTAAATTTTAACCCACTGCATCTTTTAGGGTAAAAGAGAGGCACCACCGGGGAAGACCACATAGTTGTTCTCCGACTTCAGCCAAACACTCCAGACACAACTCTGAACGAAAGAGGAGTCTATCTCGAAGCAGTTCCTGGAGCTCCAGCCGGTCTCCATCAAAATCCCGATCCCGATCTCGGGAGAAGAGAGCTGGACGCAGCAGGACTCGATCAGGATCACAGAAAAAAATAACAAGCAGCAGGTATGGAGGCTGTAATCCCTACTTCTAACAAGATGGGGAAAGTGATAGTTCTTGACTTTAGGGGCATTTTTAATGCATACCTTTTCACTGATTTTAAAATTTCTTTGCTCATACTACGATTTGAAGTATATAAAACGGTAAGAAAGTTACCATTGCTTTTAACAATTGTGCATTTTGCATACACAACAAACTGAGGAACAAATGCAGGACTCTTTATGATGCTTCTTCCAAGCCATGGTTAATACCTGTACACATATTACTTGATTCAAAATATAAATATATTTAGTCTAATCTGTCCTGTTCCTCTCAGTTTGCAGAATGGAGAAAGCAATGGTAATTGTCGTTTTTAACAGAGCCCTTCCTGGTGAGTTGCATGCTCATCTGGTGTGAGTTATGGTCCATTAAGAAGAGATCCCGTTGCTGTTCTGGTGATAATTAAGGGCTGGGTCAGACCTCAAAACCAAGAAAGTTACGTGGTGGTTTTCCCAAGCAGATTTCTTTATTGTTCCACACCTATACACAGAATCTTGCCAAACTGAAGTGTCCATACTATCTACATCACTCATATACTCTGAAAACTATTAGGAAGTGGCTAATAGTAATAGCGAATACCCTTTTTCTCTCACACAAACTATTTGAACTGAGCTGCGTCTTACTCCTCTGGAATGCACCCCCTCCTCCCTGGGGATCTCTGGCCCACTACTTTCCATCACAGGCTATGAGCACAATGCAGGGGAAGAGAACAATGGTTCTAGAGTGAATTAGAGATGAGTTGGACAGATTGTGATGTAAGAAAACTCAGTGAATTGTCATGTAATAAAACTCAGATAATTAAATTAAACTTTATTAAATTCTACAGCATCAAAGCATTGGCTCAGTTCCTTTATTTCTGCAATCTACCACTGCAGAAATTATAAAGAGTTGAGAGTTCCAGATTTGCACTCTCTTTTGTACCATTTTCACTGGGTCTATTAAAGAATAAAGTCTATTAAAAATGCTGCTTTTTAAAGATATTGGGAGGTGGGTTTTGTTTTTGTTTTTTTCAGAAATAAATTGCTTTTTCAATTCAGGCAATAGTAGCCTTCTGCAATGCAGTTTTAGCATTAATATTTTATAAGCAAGGAGAGACATTTGGACATAGACAGTACATAAACATGTAAAATAAATGTTATATCAGTGTTTCAGTGTGGGTTTGTTTCTAGGCCTGGTGGGAACTTGATTATTTTACCTACAACGCTTAGCCCAGGATGTCCACAATCTCATAACCTGAACTCCTCAAGTCCAGTGTGTCTTAAATATGTATGGAAGTAGCATTTAAATGGGGTTGTTGTTTTTTTTTAACAACTAGAGAGAAGGACAATGAGCCACGAACACGTCATAGTGACACAGAACCAACCCGTGCCCGACGACGTTCCCGCAGCTACTCCCCCATCAGAAAGAGAAGGCGTGATTCGCCAAGTTTCATGGAGCCTAGAAGAATCACTAGGTAAATATTAGATTCTCCACTCCTATGGCAAGCCCCTGAACCAGGGGTGAAATACAGCAGGTTCTAACAGGTTCTAGAGAACTGGCAGCGGAAATTTTGAGTAGTTCGGAGAACCAGCAAAAACCACCTCTGGCCCCAGAATTGGGTGGGAATGGAGATTTTGCAGTATCTTTTCCCTGCCACATCCACCAAGCCACACCCCCAAGCCACACCATGCCCACCAAGCCACGCCCACAGAACCGGTAGTAAAAAAATTTGGATTTCACCACTACCCTGAACATGTGGGACAAAATTTGTTATTTACAGCAGATCTTGGAAAAAAGCTTTTGAGTTTCATAGAATACTTTTTCAAACAAAATGTAGAATAAAAAATTGAAAAATAAAATAAAAAGCTTGTGGAGTTCATGGCAGATAATTTCTGATCTGAGAACTTGCAACGTGTACAAATGCAAACTGATTTCAGAAGAATTAAGGCATTCTCTGAAATTTTCAGAAATCTGATCCTATTTAGTGATTTAAAAATTCCTTGATCTGTATTATCCAAACAGCTACCTTTCCAGAGGTAACAATGCAGCATATGCCTAGCACTCACAGATTTCACTGGAAACAGATTTACATGACCTGCTTCATGTAGAAAAATATCCTAAAATATTAATATTCTTCAATTTAATGTCTGCAGCTACAAAAGAATACATCCAAAAACAATGTACTAACAGTAGCAGTTATATAAAAACCAGCCTATGTTGAAGAAACTTGACATTAATAAGTAGTACAATTAAGCCAAGAAATTTGCATGTGGCAAATTTATCTCTGTCTATTTGGGGAAGATTCTACAGAGTAAAATCATCATAAAATAAATAGGCCAGAACATTTTCTCAGCATTAATAAAATGTTTGAAAACCACCTAGTCACTTAGGTGAGATGGGCTGTTTAGAAATTGGATAAAATAAAATAATAACATAAATAAAATAAAATATAAAATAAAATAAAATAAAATAAAATTGAAAGAGTTCCAAAAATAAACATTAGGAGGTTTATTCAACTAGTATCGAGACCAAACAAGTAAAGATGACTGTGAAATTTAGCTGGATGTTACCATATTATATTTTCAGAAATTTATATAACATTTTCATAATGTATTGCACTTATATGGATAATATTGGCATTAATGGAAACATTTTTATTTAAATTATTTAGCATTTAAAATATTTTCATCTCTGAAAGATAGCTTGGAAACATAGGCATCTACAGGGGAAGAAGAGGAGGCACTGGGGGCTTGAGATACATTAGGACATCTATTGGAGTAAAGGAGGTTAGAGTTTCCAGCAAAAGGGATAACTAAAGGTCTTATCTTTTTTCACTCCTATCTAGAACTTGCCTCTGGTACAATGTCTAACTCCATAGAGCAGTCAGCCCCAAACCTGGCTATGTTCACAATTTGCACATGTGTTGTTCCTGCATGTCTACTGAGTTCTTTGTCTAGAAAAGCTTTTGCTTTACCTGGCATACAGATAGTTTTTGACTTATAACTACAATTGGAACCAGATTTTTTTGTTGTTAAACAGGGCAGTTGCTAAGTGAGTTGTGCCCAATTGTATGATCTTTTCTACAAGAGTTGTTAAGTGAATCACATCAGCTAAGTGAATCACACAATTGTTAAGCAAATCCAGCTTCCCCCATTGACTTTGCTTTGTTGGAAGTTGGCTGGTAAGGTCACAAATTGCGATCATATGACCCCAGCATACTACAACCCTTGTAAATACATAATAGTCACCAACCGCCTGAATTTGGACGATGTAATTATTGGGGATGCTGCAACGATCATAAGTGCGAGAATCAGTCGTACGTCACTTTTCTCAGTCGCTAAATGAATGGTTGTAAGTCGAGGACTACCTGTACTAAGTTCTCTATTCCTTAAAGAAAGAAAAAGTCCACATATCTTCAAGCAGCTA
>WNWU01000013.1:10308866-10331525 GCA_012654045.1 Ptyas mucosa
TAAAGCGGCCAAGTTTGGGGACCTCTGCATTAACCTGTCAGTTGTGTTTCTCTATAGAAAATACACAGGAAACATATTCGGGGGCTCAAATTCCCAAAATGGTTATTACAGAGAGTCAGTCAGTCTGCTTTTTCCTTCTTCCTTCTTTTTTTTTTCAACTTACACAGAAGCAAACTATGAGTCAAACTAAAGTTAAATGTAAAACTAATTCATTCACTCACAATATTGGTTTGATGTAATTCCTTTAGTTGCCTTTCCAAACTCAGACTACTCCAGATCTCTCCGACTGAAAATCCTACTAGCCTCAGTCGTGTGACTAGGATAATGGGATTTTTACTCCAGTATAGTTGGAGAACATCAGACCGGGGAAGTGTGCCTTAAAATTAACTTCACTCCCCTCTGCCTCTTCTTCCTCCCTTCTTCCTCTTTTCAGTTGCCACCAGCACTTTATAAACTCATAGGTTATTATCAAGGAATTTGGAAGTTTTTCTAATCAAATAATATAAGCTGGCCAGTGTTGACTTATTGGGCAAATGGGTAGCATATAGCTTATACTTAAGTAAATAAAATATTTTGATTCACAAGTTTATCTTTTTCTGCATACATGACACCTATAATGCAAAATATTTAAAAGTCACTTTCTTATTACTTCCTTAATAATCACTACTCCCTCAAACTCACTATTGGAAGGAGTTCAGCTTTGCAGATTTATGAAAACCTTTAGTCAAATCTAAAAGGCAACTGAGCTCTATTGTGCCCATTATTCTTGTGCAAATGTAACTCCCTTCACCTACCAGTTCCCCACTTGTTCTTGCTGTCTTCTGCTTTGCTCCCCCCACTGTCAAAGATGCAAATCTCTCCTTTTCCATCCTCTTTCAAGGTTCTTCCTGAAGAAACTTCAAGTGAAGCCCATAGCTGCAGGGCTGGGTTACCATGGTAACATTCTCTTCCATCAGAAACCTGCTGTGTGTCCTTGAATCCATCACTTTGTGAAGCTTTATAGAGCTATGCTTTACCACTTCTGTTTCTTTCTCTCTCTCTCTTGTCTCATTAATAATGAAGCTAGGATGATGAGTATATCTAATAGTTCAAGTGTTGCTTTGATTGGTATCTAATGGCTGAGAAAATTATAGATGGGTTTGGTGTTGATGAAACAGGTTGGTTTCTTTCTAGACCCTCCTATCTTCCTCACACATTTCATGTTCTCCACAGGGTATTGCTTCACCTTCACGTTTCGACATCAGGAGAAGTTTATCTGGCTGCAGATGGGAAGAATGGGACTTTTTCTTGTCCTCTAAGATTAGAGGACTGGATGAAAAAAGGGCTACATTTTTCACATATTTTAAAAATTGCCCCCTGGGAAATTTCTCTGTCTCCATGCTTTAGTGACAATTTGTCAAAAGGGTGAAATGTTTTGAATTTCAAAAAATAGGAAACATGGCCCTCCTTCTGTGTGATTTTATGACATGTGAAATTAAATCTGCCCCTATGACATAATGCTGATTCCATGATCTCTGACTGGTTTATTTTCATAGTCAGTAAGGGCAAAACATTGCAAACAGAGGTAAGTTTTGAAGTGGTATAAATAATTATTTTCTCTTCCACTCCTTTTTCATATGAAAATTACTCTCTAACAAAATGTCTACTGCTGAAGATGATACATATATGCCTTTCAGTCAGTATTGACATTTGGCAACTGCCTGGATGTTTCTGAAGTTTCTGACATTTTCTTGGAAAGATTTCAGAAGTGGCTTGCCTAGGGCTGCGAGGATATGATTGGCCCAAGGTCATCCACCTGGCTTCATGTTTAAGGTGGGACTAGAACTCATAGTCTCCTGGTTTCTAGCCTGATACCTTAATATTTATTATACACCAAACATTCCCAAGATATCAAATGAGTTCCTTAGGCCTAAATCTATGTTGACCAAAACAACTAATTGACTTCCTATTTCCCTGCAATTGGGGGCAATTTAACATACATCCAGACTGTCTAAGCAATTTGGGCACACCTTGCAGCATTGATTAGCCATTAATTTGCATCCAGCCTAAGAGAGAGGGATTCTTTCTCAACATTGTGCAACATAACAGTACTGTGAGCCTAGCTTTAGTAGAAATTTACATTCAGAATAAAGAAATTATCTGTATACCACCCATAGAGATATCTAAACTGGCCTGCAATGCAAAAAAAATAATGAAAATTCAAGTGGAATCTAAAAAGTTCAGAATGACTCTGAGGTGTATGTACCAGGTTATCTGAAACTGGAGGAATCTGAAGATTTATTGGAGTGACTGAAGGCAGTTTCACACATACCAATGTCCACAGAAGGGTTGCAAGTGTAAATACACACCATCAATCTATCTGATCTCATGCCACCCCCCAGTATATTCAGTATATGGTCTATTCACTCATTTAATTGCTTTATTCAATGCAATCAAGGTATGCCCGATCCAGGATGCTCCCAACTGTTTGCACTGAGCCTTTATTCAAGATCCTGTGATTTAGATCAATGATTCTTTCAGCCCAAATTAAGAGGCTTGAAATTATAATATTTAAATTATATATACCCTGGTTTGGGGCTGTAGTCAATGTTTATAGTTAGTCTACTGTATCTCCTGGGACTTCAGTTCTGTGGACAATTATGGGTGGGCTTTTGGCCAGGAAATAACACTTCTTTAGGGAAAGGCAGTGCTGCTTCCAGGAAAAAGTCTGCTTCTAACTAACATCTAACCTCTGTTTTTTACAGCTTTAATTCTCCAGTGTCTCCTGCAAATCACAAACATTATTAATTCTTTCACATTTGGTTGTTTTAGCTGGCTAATCCAGGACTAACTACTGGTGGGGCAGCAGCTTTAGCACTGAAGAGTCCAGTTTAATAAGAGAAGGTGTTTAGGAAGAGTTACAAGTCCACTTAGTCAGATCTTACCAGATAAAAAGGAACAAATATGGAAACATTGTAGTTTAATCTTAAACAATTGCAAATTCTATTCTCCATTGTTTGCATTAAAAAAATAATAAATTATGAACTGAACATCTGAAACTCCTGTTAGAAGATTTCTACATATTATCATATTTATTTGCTACATATCCCATCTGACTTTATTTTAGAAAATAAATTGCAGTTTAAAAAATGAATGGGAAGTGAGCAGACTTAACAAAACACTTCTAAGAATTAATATGGTGACGTCATGATCATCAGGGTTGTCCTCTGTTCCAAGTTTTTAAAGCTGTCCTCTGTGCTAAAGCCAACGCCCCCTCCCCCCTCAGTTCCATTCACTTATTATTATTATTATTATTATTATTATTATTATTATTATTATTAAGGTATGAGACTCTTTCTTTTTCTTCCTCCAGTGCTCGGAAGCGTCCAATCCCCTATTATCGACCCAGCCCTTCCTCTTCCAGCTCACTTACCAGCTACTCCTACAGTCGCAGCCGCAGTCGCAGCTATGACAGCTACAGCAGCAGCAGGAGCCGGACTCGCACCCAGAGCCGCAGTCCAAGCTACAACAGCCGAAGCAGTTCTGAGAGCACTGGATTTTGAGCACCCCCTGCCAGCCACTTTGAGGAATGAGCTGGTCCAGCTTTCTCTCCAACCCTGTCTCCATCCCCTTTTTCCAGGCATGGCCCAACTTAATTCCTCCAACAGGGCTTGTCTCTGTCATTTCTCTGGTCCCTTCAGGGACTCATCCTGGCATTTCTGGAGATGCTAGATGTGTCCCGTGGGCAAGGGCCTTATGAATTTGGGCCCAAACCTTAAGTGGGGAGTCAGAAATTCTGTAAGCAGGACCCATGGGTCCCAGGGAAAACCACGAAGCTACCTTTGAAAATGCAGCTCAGCAGAGAGGATGAAAAACTCAAACAGGATGTGACATTTTAGTGTGGCTCAAGTCTTTCCCGGCGAGGACTCAAACCTATGGCTGCTTACATGGAGGAGAGGCACATTGCTTTCATTTCATTCTTTAATTTCTACCAATAAAAGGTAGAAAGAATTCTCCAGAGGAATAATGCACCTATGATTCCATAAGATAAGTAGAACAAATGAACAAATTTCAATTCCAGCAAAGAACTTTGGATGCCGGAAAAGGAAGAAAAGCGGGCGTGGGGGTGGGAGGGCTTTTTAATTTCTTGTTCTTGTTTTCTTAACAAACAGGCCACAGAAGATTCTTCCTTGGGGTTGACTTTTTAATTTATTTCTTGCAGATATTTATTTCAATTTTGGTACCAACTGAAGTTTGGGGTTTAATTTATTTGGACAAAAAGGAGATGGGTGGGAATGGGCATAACTCTGTCATGTTCATAGGGGAAGAAAAGCTCTGATAGCTGTCAAAAATTGAGGTGGATGTATGGAGAAGAAGGAAGGAAAAGAAGGAAGGGAAGGAAGGAAGGAAGGAAGGAAGGAAGGAAGGAAGGAAGGAAGGAAGGAAGGAAGGAAGGAAGGAAGGCAGGCAGGCAGGCAAGCTTCAAAAGGATGCAGAGATAAATACTGGATTTTCAGCTTTTAAAAGAGGGTCCACCTCTGTGGGCCTAAAACCAGCCACAGCCTAATTGCAACACCCTGAGATTATTGAATATGGTCATCAATAACAAATGCCAAGCACTTCCTGGTAGATGCTGCCACCTGCAGAAACTAATTTGATTTCAGGTGTATTTGTTGAAAAGGTCTAAGTGATACTTCTTGATTTTCCCCTTCCTAATACTTTGGATAATTGCTGCTGAGCGCAAACAATGAAGAGCTAGCTGGACAAATAGTCTGAACTGACACATGATTCTATCCCCTGCCCCATGATAGCAGGCTGGTGAAAAGCCCAAGGGTTGTTGGAAATGGCAGACTGTCAGCCTGATGTAGTATAAAAAAGCACTTTGTATGAATATTAATCTACACACCTCGAGCTGTTGAACTTGGATGACAAGTTCTTCAATCAGCTAAACAAAACCAGAAGAGAGAGGGAGAGATTGAGAGTTGCTAGTCATACAGGTGAGCTGTCCTGGAATTGGTTCTAATGTAATTTAGAGCACAACCAGGTACCTTCCTTGCAAACCATGTCAAAACTCAGTAAAGTTTACAGTATACAAATAATAGCTTTAATGCAAAATGCCCAAATGGGCATAAAGTGCAGCCTTCCCAAGAGATTAACCTGTCCCTGATCACGCCAAGCTGTAGGGCAGAGTTCCCCAACCTTTCCGGCCTTGTGGACCAGAGGAGGTGGGGGAGAGAAGGGATGGTTCCAGACAAGCAGGTGGCAAGAGGATGCATGTACACAGCTCCATTTGCACTAGCAGTGTGCACACACGCCTGCCACTCATGCAAATGGAGCGCACATGCACACGTTCGCTGCTCCTCATGTGTGCATGTACACACTTGCGGGCTCGCCACTGTTTCGATGGCCCGGTTGCAAACACATCACAGCCCACTAGTGGGCCAGAGGTTGGGGGCCCCTGCTGTAGGGGATGGGGGCAGGGAAGAAATCTATAGGATTTCCTATATATTTTATACATGTACCTATGCGATTTCCTTGGCAACCCTTTGAAATCTATTAAGAACCTTTCAATCAAGTCAAAGATATTTCTAAAAAACATGATATAATGCGGACTGGTAATCTGACGAATTGAATATTATAATAGCTGAAGATATGCAGAATAGAGGAACAGAAATAGTGGTAGATCCTTTGTTAGCATAATAAAAATAAAATGAAGGGTCTATCACATCTGTGGAAGCATTTTTTTTATTGCAGCACTTCTCAATCTCTGGAAACTTTAAAGTGTGTGAACTTTGACTCCCAGAATTCCCCAGCCAGCCTGCTGGAAATTCAGGGAGTTGAAGCCCACACATTTTAAAGTTGTTGAAGCTCAAAGCTGTTGAAGTTGAGAAACATTGCTGTATTGGTTAAGTTTTCTCTGTTCCATAGATATGAAATCTGCAAATCATCCCATTTAGTTTTAAGGTTTCACTCCAGAGGTTGTTCCTGAAGAAACTGGAACAATTAATTCTGGCCTATAGCCGTTCCAAATCAAAGCAAGGTAGACATTCTGAAAGAACCTTTGTCATACAAATTTATAGGCTTTTTATCATCTTCCTGTTTTTTAAAAGCCCTTGGCTTTTAATAGCCAAATTTTAGACTCCAAAATAGTATTTTGAAATTCAGTGTAGAAATATTGGGGGATGGGGTATAGTTGATAAGATTGACAGTGGACAATATATTTTGGCCAAATAATTCTTCCTGTGGCACTGAAACCTTCATCATTTTGAACCTCTTTAGTCAGTCTGAGTTAGAAAATGTTTTGAAGGAAAGTGACTTCTGTTTATCTCTGTTTTTAAGTGGCACACCAAGTACCTCTGGGATTGTGGAGATCAAGCACTGCCAGGCACAATTATAAGATAAAAGAAAGTCTGGTTTGGTTGACAAGATGAAAGGAATAACGAGCTCCATTTTTAAAAAATATGGCTTGAGGTTTCTCTGTTTGCAGAACAATTCCCTGTCTAGTGTTCAACAATTTATATTCTTGATGTTTTTATAAGTGCTTGGGAAGGAGGGCAGGCAATGAGTTTGGTCAAACCTTCTCCCATTAAATCACACACAGCCTTTGTGTAGGTTGGCACTCTATGGCCAATTTGACAATATTAAACATTGATTAATGGCCAGCAGTTTCCAAACCAAGTTAACAAGGACTGCAACCACAATGCTCCTCCCCATTAGTGCATTCTCTCTGGCTTTCTAGTTTCTATAACAGCAAAACCCAGCCAGCAGTAATGAACAGAAAAAAATGGTTTATCAGGGAAAATGTTCAGTCTTCCTAGCATTCATTGGGCATCTCTGCAAGAGATAGCAAACAGGAACAAAATATGTTGTAGAACATTTCTCTCTTCCTCTCTCTCTCTCCCTCTCTCTTTCTAGATTGTGAGTTAAGCTGTAGATTCAATGATCTGGTTCAATTATAATAAAATGTACAATATCTATATTGTAATGGAATCTCCATCATGAAATAGAGTCCTTGCTCGGGGATGGAACAATGTCAATGAAAAGCCATAAGTCAGTGGCAGAAACCGTGCTTTGCATGGAAAAGTCCAAGGTTCAATACCAATGGGTGGAGAAAGAGCTAGGGGGAAAAAACCCTGATCTGAGGTTGAGGAGCTGCTGCTAGTCGCATAAGGCAAAACAGCGCTCAATAGCCTGACTCATTGCCAAAGACTATTTCAAAGATATACTCAAATATATATCCAGATATGTGTGCAAAGAATTCCTCTCAAAGCCCTGGAGGGCAACCATAAAGATATAGAATTGGGAGTGGAACCCGAGACCTTGCAACGAGAAGTCCTTTGCAGCCAGCAGACGTCTTTCATAGTAGGTGTCTAAAAGTGACAGGCGGTAATAGCAATAGCACTTAGACTTATGCACTACTTCATAGTGCTTTACAGCCCCCTCTAAGAGATTTTCAGAGTCAACATATTGCCCCTAACAGTCTGGGTCCTCATTTTACTGACCTTGAAAGGATGGAAGGCTGAGTCAACCTTGAGTAAGCATTCAATAAGAGCCAATGAGATATGTACGTGTTTGTGCATAAATATCCCACCTATTATTGGACAAATGAGTCCATCAGCTGCCCAATTTTAGAATCCGGTAAACTCACTGAGGGTGGTATGTTGTTGGTTTTTTTTACCAAATTTCTACATCAATATTAATCTGTTGAAATATTTAAGCATGTTCAAACACCAAGTAAAATTTCCATAAATATCTTAGAGTTTATAGGAAGTGTACGACACTTAATTCAGCTAAATGAGTAACTTCTTAACTTTCCAAACTTTTTTACTGCATTAATGAATTCTAGTACACAACTTTCATAATAATAATAAGATATCAGCATGGAGTAATAATTGGTGTTCAATTCCAGCTGGTTTTATGCCAGGGCTTTCTTTCTATTGCCTGAACAATAGTCCCAATATCAAATTAAATGTAAGAAGATAGAGATAAGGCAAATCCTCAATAAAAGTATATCCTTTATTGCAGGTTCCAATTCTTTTATCAAAATGACGAAAGTGTGTATGATGTCACCATGCATTTACAAAAGGACCAAAGCTTGAATCACAATAGCATAATGGTCATTCCATCATTTCTTCCCAGTTCATGGATGCCTCTGATCGTTGATGAAATTAGAACAAAACATAAAAAGATGAGGAAAATTCAATTTGTGATAATCCTGGATGAAGGATTGAAATATCACATTTTATTTAAAAAAAGGACTTTTTCATTGGAAATAGACATAACAGTAAAAAAAAAATCTAAGAATTTTGATTAATATTATTGCCTGGAGTCTGGACGAGAACCAGTTACTCCAAAGAGGAAATCTCCTACCCTTTGGTTATTAATATTTATTAGTCGAGTTTACAACACATGAATTCCTGAGAGCTTTAGCTTTATTTGCAAATGAGATTTCTCTATATATTGGTGGTAAAACCTTTTTATGATTCCCACAATATTTTACAATGGAAGGAACTGTCAAGGAAGCTGGAAGCTGATTGCTTTGAAAAAGTGGAATCTGAAATACATGTGTTTATAAGAAGGAAAGTTAAAGTTCCAACACAGGAACTCCAACAAGTACTCTACTTTCAAACGAGAGACCAATAAAAAGCAATTTCCAGAGCACAAAATGCTTGTTGGTTACCTCTCATTCTTTCTTGAACCTCCTGTTTTGTGAAGGAAGGAAAGTTTTCACTTGTTTGTTATTTTTTATTTATTTATTTTTTATTTTATTTATTTATTTGTTGAGTACATATTAGATAATATATATAAGTATAAGCATGAATTGAATACATAAAATGAATACAATTAAAGGGAACATTAGGACACGGACGGTAGGCACGCTGGATCCTCTTATGCACGCCCCTTACAGACCTCTTAGGAGTGGGGTGAGGTCAACAATAGCCAGTCTTAGGTTAAAATTTGGGAGGTTTTGGGATGAAACCACAGAGTCAGGTAGTGCATTCCAGGCATTGACCACTCTGTTGCTGAAGTCATATTTTCTGCAATCGAGTTTGGAGCGGTTCACTTTTTTATTTTTTATTTTGATAATTGATGCCCTTTTTAATTTGTAAAGTTTATCAATAAATCCATATTGGGCCAACATCAGCTGCAAAAATTTCCACTGCACAATATCAAATAACTGTTGTATGTCCAACTAGACTGCCAACTACAGATTCCATTTTTTTAGAAGTATAACAAAAGTATATCTAAAATAAATATATAGTATAAAATATATATAAAATATCTACTGCTCTATTTGAGTCATGTTAGCATTTTATGAAATTATATTAAGCAAACAAAGATAATTTTCTCTGTAGTTTGGGTTCAGAATAAAAATTTTGGCAAAATATATTTAACAAAGAAATTGGATAATTATTTGCAAAATTAGCAAGCAAGTTCCAGTTGCATAGACCTTGTTAGAAGAAGTTATGAAAAATTATTCAAAACTCATTTTTATAAGCTCTTATAAACTTCCAATTTATTTACTTATAGTCAATCTAACTAGACTTTAAATATGTCACAATAGGAAAAAATCACACCATTAAAATAAAACTAATTATAAAAATGAAAACAAAATAACTGACCCCAAAAACAATAATTACAGGTAGTCCTCAACTTACAACCATATTTGGAATAACAATTTCCATTTACTATGTTGGCAAGGTTATAGATGGTGATCATATGACCCTGGGACTTTACAATCATCATAAATGCATGCCGATTGCTAAGGAGCCAAGTTTTGATCACATGACCATGGGGATAATAGTAAGTCACTTTTTCCAGTGCCACTGTAACTTTCAACCATCACTAAGCGAATGGTCATAAGTCAAGGACCACCTACTATATATATCCATATCCATAGTAGGAGGGTTTCACCCATCACCAATTTATTCAAGGCTCTCTAGAGGAGCCAGGTTTTAATGACTTTTTGGAAAACCAATATCATAACCATCAGGGCCAGGAACTTTTCCTGTTTGTGTGGATTTAAACAAATCTTTTATTTCTACATCTAGAAATGAAAGAACTGTTAGCTAAACAATGTGACCATAGGCAATCATAGATAAGAGTTATTTTAATTAATTTTATTCCATGTAATTATGGCTTAGTATTATAAAATAGATGATAAAAATGTAAAATTTGCTGATGAGAGTTATTACCTATTTTGCCCTGAGCATCCTTAATAGAAATTTTTGTTGTTGCTGTTTCAGACAAGAAACCAGTAGTTTCCCCTCATTCTCAGTATCTTTTCATTGTGCAATTCAGTTAATATTCTGTATCAAGTGCATTAAAGTATTGTTCCAATTGACAAAAAGAATTATTACAAAAGGAGGGGAAAAAAGCATAGCATAAATTAAAATTTCCTCAATTTATTTTCCCAAAGTTCCTGTTTAGTTTTTTTTTATTGTTCCTGTTTAGTTTCATTTTCCATGGCATAATGCAATAATACATCAGTGGAAATATTTAAATACATACCTAAAAATCTTCCCAAACTCCCATTAAAATTGACAGATTCACATTTAAGAAATGTTTTTTAAAAATGTTTTATCTCTTTTATTAAAAAAATTAAATACCATCTTCCAAAAGTAGGATGAGTCTTTTCTTGTAATAATTGAGAAAGTTATTGAACCATGATTGGATATTGTAACAGAATCTATATTCATCTATTTGATTAACTGAGGATCATGCTTCTAAAAATAATCAAGTTGAAAACAATGTATATATGTACAGAAATTAAATTTAGCTTGAATAGAATTACAATCTAACAAAATCTCTAAAATCTCTGATCCATAGCTAAAAAGATAATCAATGTAGAACATCTGGAATATCTAGCATATATACAACATAGGACCATAGTATTTAATAAAGTATCTTTCTCCCCCCCCCCCTTATTGCAAGCTTTACTGAATAGCTTTCACTTCTGAGTTGTTTGTAGAAGCCTCTTTGAAAAAATACCTTTTTCCTCCAAGTATCTAGCTTCCTAAATGCAGCATCTATCTCATATTTCAGACTTTAAACATTTTACAGTAGGACTTGGGATATATCCTGAATGAAAAAGGAAATCTACATAATGAGAAATTTTCATTTCAAACGCAATTATTTAAAAAAAAACTTTGCATAAATATTTCTCTTTAAAGACTGCTATTGGCTCGGATTATAAGGAGTCTTTAAACATATAAATTAGGGTATGTCTACAACAGAACCTATAAATAAGCCATTCCATTTGAACATTTTTCGACACTGTTTCAACATCTGTGGCACATTATTTATCAGAATGTTTAAGTTGAATAATTTCGTGTGATTCAGTCACTAAAGTTCTAAGACATCACATCTCTGCTTCCTCTCCAAAATGTATTCAGAATCCCTCCACTTTTAAAAGAAAGCTTTTCCAGATAAAGTATACTTCTTTGGGCAAAGGAACACATTGATAGCTATTCTTGTCTAGTTGAACCCCTGATAGTGTGACATCTTGTCTAGCCATCAGCTCAGTTCGCATTAAATCATACAGCTCTGAATACATATATTTGGCCCCGCTTTGGATATTGGTGGGATTATTAAATATATTTGTGGCAACCCTACCAAAAACTCTTCTTTGCTTCCCAAATTTTTCTTCCTGTTTTTTAAACTTGTTTTATTGAGTTATGTTGGAATAGGTAAAAGCAGAAAATTTGTTTTCAATGAGCCTATCTCTGCTGTTTCAAAGACTCCCAAAGTGCCCCTCCTTCCTAATCTGATTTAAAAAGCCTCAAGTGAACTTTTTATAAAACAGGAAGGAGACACATCACAAAGATAAAGGTAATTTTGCAATTACAGAGATTTTCCATTCTCATACAGTAAGTACAAGCAGTAACATCCTGCCCATGAAAATTTCTTTAATACTTTCTCCTTGGTAAAATAATAATAATAATAATAATTGAAAATAATTGCTTTTCATCAGAGTGAATGAAAATAATCAGGAGGAAATTATATGAAAGATTGATCACATTCAAGAAAACTGAAATGCAGAGTGACACTGAACAAATTAAACAAGAATAAGAACTACAAAATAGCCCTTTTTGTTTTTTTAAAGAATAGTTTAGAAGTAGACAATACTTTATACTCAAGGTCAAAATTAAAGATACTGAGTTTAACTGGAAATAGAGGCAATCACACTATTACTGAGCAATCCACAGGCTTACAGTATTTAACAAAGACTTCTACTTTTATGCCCTCACTCAGGGAAAGACAGTGAAAAATGAGACATAATCACATTGGAATGTATCATCCTCCTTCTTTTCATAAAAGGGGACTTTGGCTACATCTATGTCTAAAACGTGAGAATTTTTTTTTAATGAATCCACTTAAATAGCCACCAACTCAGTTGTCTTCAAGGAGATCATCCGTGCCATGCATTCCGGAAGACAAAAGTTCCACTGTGTTCATGCTAACGAGAACAGAGGCTCCTATAAAATCAGGGCAAAAGTCCACTTAGCTCAGCGTCCAGTGGCCAAATCAGATGTTTTTGAAGATGCCAGAGAAGGCCTAATGAGTTGAAGCATTTGAAGCCCAAACATACTGCCTCAGCACAGCAAAGGGTTCAGTCAACATAGAAAATAGCCACTAATTGTCAAATAGATTTTATGAATTTATCTACTACTATTTCAAAGTTAATTAATCCAATACTTGACACATCTTACAGCTGCTAGTTTGATATATTATGGATTGGATGGAAGATTCTTTTCTTCCAATTGTCCTAAATGTGCTATTCAGTTCTGGCTTGAAATGACATTTCCCATAGTATTTCATTCATATAGAAAAGAGGGTTTTTGGCACGTCAGTGTTGGAAGCATAATAAAATAAACGAGAGGTGATTTAATCAAAGTTGATTGAAAACTTAAAAGGACTTTTACACTGTACTTGGCAGCCAAAAAGGAAGTCAAATAACTTCACAATAGGTCATACGTACACATCTTTAAAAATACAGTTTAAAAAAAGGAAATTGGCTAAACATCTCACATGCCCGTGGTGATGCCATGACTATTTTGTCACCTTTCTACTAGGACAAGATTTTTTTAAAAAAAATTAAAATCATTGTCCTCTGGCCCTTCTTGCAAGGATGTGCGGTACCCAGTTGATTCTTGGGTGACAGAAAATGTTGGACTAAATGGGCTGTTGGTCTGATTTTAGGGACGTTAATCTTTAGAAAGTGTGATTCTTGGTTACAAGAATGAATTCACCACTGCACTGTACCGCGTTGTTCCTATAAAGAGAGGATAAAAATTGTCACTCCCGCTTGAGTGGGAGATTTCTATAGGAAAAAAAAACACAAATATACCAATGACCAGAGACTGCTTGCTTATCTCCTCTTCATGCCCAACTGCATCACCATCCTCACATTAGATGGAGCACCTAGAAAAACGCAAGACGGGGTGGCAGAATTCGTGCAGCATGATAAATAAGGGGTGATAAAGACATAGCAGATACATTTGTGCAACATAGTAAGCTTGGAACTTTCACATAAATTAATTTAGGCACGTAATTCTAATATATCAGAAAATTGTAAGGTTGGGAGAAGCTGCATTAAGGTGCTAGAATTGGTCTTTTTTTTTTCAAATGCAGTAATGGGCTGAAAACTGACTACTGCAGTGAGGGAAAATATATGTAAATAAAAATAAGATAGATCAGCTCTTAAGCTAGGTCTTTGCAATCAATTACTGGGTCCAATGTCACAAGAGGAGCCTAAGGAGCCTGAGTGGCGTAGCAGGCTAATGCCTCCTATTAAGGCAGCATTTAACATCCAGCTGCCTGCAATTACTGCGAGTTCAATTCTCACCAGGCTCAAGGTCGACTCAGCCTTCCATCCTTTCTAAGGTGGGTAAAATGAGGACCCGGTTTGTGGGGGCAATAAGCTGACTTTGTATAAATATACAAAAGTATGAAGGCTATTGCTTAATGCATTGTAAGCCGCCCTGAGTCTCCGGAGAAGGGCGGCATATAAATATATATATATATAAAAAAAGAGGGATTTGCCCCCATGTAAACTGGGGTGCTGACATGGAAAGCTTAATTGGTACAACCTGGGATGGACTTGTGTATGAAAGTGCTGCTAGCTCAACTCCAATCTCAAAGGAGTATTCCTGGATTGCACAAGTTGTTGTAGCAAGCCCAACCTATCCCAGCAGTGGACAATGCCTTTGAATAGACAATCGACTTTTGAAAAACAGAAGTTAGGGCTCTGTTGCTGTGTGCACATCTGGCCAGCAGGAGGAGATGAAGTCTACGGTTTCCACATATGTGCTGGAAGTTGTTTTGCATGTAAGCAGCTGTTGCTGCAGCATCTAATTTTCCTCTCCCCAAAACCATGCTGGCTTCTCCTATCCTGCCCATGACACAATCAACTTTCTAATCTGCTTTAAAGCCTAGAGGGAATCAGATGGTGCTGCATGGAAGATAGGATCTGCCTGGTGAGATCAGAGGGATGTTATTTGCCATCTTCAAAGATGCTTTGAACTTAGCATTGCTCTACAAGTTGAAGTCCACTTTCTTCAGGCTAAAGAACAGCGGCTGCCTACAATCACAGCCTTGTTTAATTGCCTTTGATTCCATTCTCAACAGTTTAGTAACTATTCGAAGTTACAACAGCACACACACAAAAAAGTAGTTACAACCAGTCCTCACATTTACAACTCTCACGACATCCCCCACAGTCGTGTGTTCAAAATTCAGGCACTCGACAGCTGGCATGTATTTATAATGGTTTCAGGGTCATATGATCATCATTTGTGACCTTCCCAACAAGCTAAGTCAATGGGGGAAAGTCAGATTCAATTAACCATATGATTCAACCTAGAACTAAGGAGACATTTCCTGACAGAACAATTAATCAGTGAAACAACTTGCCTCCAAAAATTGTTCCAACACTAGACATTTTTAACAAGAGATTGGACAGCCATTTGTCTGAAATGATATAGGCCAGGGTTTCCTGCCTGAGCAGGGGTTGGACTAGAAGACCTCCAAGGTCCCTTCCAACTCTGTTATTCTGTATTCTGATTCACTTAACATCTACAGTGATTTGGTTAATATCAATGGCAGAAAAGTTGTATAATCAGGTGCAACTCACTTAACAGCACACATTGCATAGCAATAGAAATCCTAGTCACAGTTGTGGTTGCAAATCGAGGATTACCTATATCAACAGAAACAACATTCAAACTCTCTTGCACTCAGCTTTCCTACCCACTCTCACTAAGTAGACTACCTGGTTTCTGCTGTTTCTGAGTGGGCCTGTCTGTCTCTAGATGTGTTGTGGCCTGTCAGCGGCCTGTGCAAATTGTAGCTGATTCCAACAATGAGGAGGCTGGTGTGGTGATGCGCCAGCAGACTGTGCAGCTGGCACTCGTGTTGGACAGTGAGGAGGCTGGAGAAGATGTGGTGCCAGAGGCAGAGATTCAGCCAGGGTCTTCAGAACCTCCAGAAGCTCCTTTAAGTGAAGAGGACCAAGAGGAGGAGCCTCTTCTCAATGCATGGGCGCGCAGAGCTGCCAAAAGGCAGGAGTGGCTCCTCAGGAGGAGGTCTCCTCGAGAGTAAGATTTGGGGCTAATTGGCCACTCCCTTATCCTATTTAAGAAGGAACGTCGCTTGCAACAAGCTGTAGAGAACAACTTTAGTTCACTCTCCTTCGTGTCTGCAAAATTGCTTCTGGGCTTTCTGTCAACTCTAGTAAGACTGTGATTACCTTATCTTAGAATTCTGGTAGGCTGTTAAGACAGTTCATTAACAGCCTTTGGTTGATAAAGACTAATTTATTTGAATAAAATAAGCTTTGTATAGAGTTTGTGTGTGCTGCGTTCTTTGGGGTCCATAGCTGGGGCAGAACAAGATGTCCACTATTTTTATAATGGTCAGATCAGTGGTGGATTGCTCCCAGTTCTGTCCGGTTCTTGAGAAAGCTCCACCCACCTGGCCGGACGTCATCAGGGATGATCTGCGCATGCATGTGCGCTCCCGTTGTGAACCGGTAGTAAAGGTAAGTAGAACCCACCCTTGGGTCAGATGTGCTATCTTGTTTTTCACTGATTGTGTGGGAATTAATTCTGACATTTTTAGGTAACAGGTGACAAACCTTAACAGTGTTTCCACACCTCAGGCCTGTCTTTGGTCAATGCTGGAATAAGGAGGGAAATAAAGGATTTTAACACAATACAGGATGACTTAAGGCTATCTCATTTATGGGATGAAAACAAGATGGGTGCCGAGCAGGACACATTATCAGGGCCTGCTTCCCTGTGATTTAATATAACTAGGAAAAGGTACTCAATTTCAGCAAAATATTTGATAAAACGCCCCGTAACATTCTGTTTGGTAAGCTAGTTATGTGTAAGCTGAATGGCATGACAATTAAGTGGAAACACAGCTGATTTGAGAATCCTGTTCAACGAGTGCTAATTAATGGTTTCTCATCAAACTAGAATGATTGGAGTGCTAGAAGGTTAGGGCTTAATTTCTGTAGTCTTCAATGTTGTCATTAATTGACTTGGATGAAAAAACAGCAGGAATACTAATTGATTCTGCAGACAACACAAAATGGGGAAGGAAAACTAGTATTTTAGAAGACAGAAATAAAATTCAAGTCGATCAATATGCAAGAGAAATGGACGGAGCATAACAAAATGAAATTTAACAGAGTGAAATGCAAAGTTCATCACCTTTAGGAAAGAGAAACGAAAGGCACAGTTATAGAATCAGTAATAATGGCTTTGGCTTTGGTAATGCTTATGGTAGAAAAAAAACTTGGAATATTGGTGGCAAACTAAAGGTAAGTCAGTGGTGTGATGTGGCTTCAAAAAATTCACTGCAATTTTATACTATATCAAAGGTAGCATAATTTCCAAACCGTGGGATGTAACGATGCCACTTTACTCTGCCTTGGTTGGACCCACCTGGAGAATTGTGCCCAGTTTGTAACATCCCACTAAGACTTCGAATGGTGTGGGAGTATGAATGGATTTCCAGAAAAGTTGCAGACTACAGGAACCAGGAGCACTACTCAGGTGACACTGAGGACACAGATAAACCTCCAAGGGCTTCAACGACCTTCAAAAAGGATGCAAATGACCTGCTGTCTACAAGGAATATACCATATTTTTCGCACGATAAGGCACACCGGACCATAAGATGCACCTAGTTTCGAGGAGGAAAACAAGGAAAAAAATTATCAGGCAGAGCCTGAGAGGACCACAGATAGGTGTCCTCTCATATGCCAGTTCATCCTATTGATTCTTGCACTGCAAAAAAGAGGCAGAAGAGGTGGGGTTCAGCACTGTAAAAGGACCTCACCGCTGAGCCCTCAGCACAGTTTCCACCCACTTTTTTGGGGTGGGGAGAGGAAAAGTGCATCTTATAGATTGAAAAATACAGTAAATCCTTCCATTCCCCACCATCCAGTCAAGGCTGAAGAAGCTTCTTGGATGAGAAGCGAAACGTCTTCAGAGAAACAAAAAACAAAAAAATCCAGTTGCCTCCTGAAAAAGCACCATTGGGATCCCACTAAGACATACCCATAGAAGGGCAATAACAATTACTGGGGGTGGAAAATAAAGGCATCGAAGAGAAACTGAGGAAATGGGAATGTTTAGTCTTGAAAAGAGTGAGATGAGCCATATAGATATTCTTCAAACACATTAAATACTTGAAAGCACACAGAAGAAAGCCAAGAACCTTTTTTCTAATATGCAGGGGAGAGAATAAAGATACTCATTTAATGACCATAATTGGGACTGGCAACTTGGTTATTAAGTAAAGTAATCACCAAGTGAAACCGCATCTGTGCCTTACAATCTTACTTCAGGTTTCCTTTGTTTTATAGATCTGTGAAGACTGTAAATGCCAAGAATTGATGCTAAAGTTACTTTTTCATCACCATCAGAACTGCAAATAGTTACTGAATGAGGTAGTCACTAAATAGGGACCACCTGTAATGGATTTAAAAGAAAGCAAAGCAGATCCCAATTCAATATCAGAGGAAAAACCAAAAGAGCAGTTCAATGCTGCATTCAGGTATAGACATGTAGATTCTCCTTCATTGGGGAGGTGGAATAGATGCTTTAAAGGAAGTGGGAGTTACTATCCAAAATGTCTCCTTTCAGCTCTATGATTCTATCCTACTATGACTTCCTCATTTGGCTACCATAGTGGCTTCTGTTAAATTATGGTGATTATAAATACTTCTTCATTTGTAGAGGAAAAAAATGTAAATTGTCCATTTATCTGCCTTCCTGTGTGTGTGGGTCAGTGGTGGGTTCCTCCCGGTTCCGCCCGGTTCCGCCGAGCCGGTAGCGGTGACGATATGACATCACCAAACCGGTTCTGCCCCCCCTGCCCCCCCGCCCCGCGTTAGTCTTACCTTTTATTTGGCCCCACCCCCAATCTATTGCTGCCTCCTGAGTCCCAGCTGATGGGCTATAAGGAAAAAAAACTGTTTAAACTCTGTAGCGGGGCTACAGCTGATCAGTGGTAAAAGGCAGTTTGGTGGTAGACCGGGGCCTCCAAAAACAAATGAGTAGACCAATGCCTGCAAAAGTAAATCGGTAGACCAGTGCCTGCAAAAATACATGAGTAGACCAGTGCCTGCAAAAATAAATGGGTAGACCGGTACAGCTCTGCAAGCAGTTAAAAGCCTGGTAGACCAGTACCTCTGCTAAATCCTAAATAATTGTCACATGACCATCAAGCCACGCCCACAAAATAAGCCACACCACCAGAACCAGCAGTAAAAAAAATTAGAACCCACCCCAGTGTGGGTGTGTTGGTGTGTTGGTGGGTGTAGATGCACGCACACACACATTTTTCATAGGATGGAAAATACTGATTGTTGCATGAAAAAGAAACCGAAAGAGTAGAGAACCAAGGAAATGGACCCTCTACTTAATTAATTAGGAGTCTCTCAACTGGCCAGAGAAAAACCCACCTTTCGTTATATTTTGTGGCAATTAGTCCCATCATAATCTGTATAAAGTTGCTTGGGAACTGGCTATTTGATTTTTGTATTAGACCTGGAGGGATCAGGCATGCCCACTCTTTCTCAACAACAACAAAAAACCGGCTTAGGGAAAATGAATTTATAAATCAGTATGTCATTTGCATGCCCATCAGCAGCTGCTCCCCAGAATATATTAACACCATCAGCAACCAAGCACGGAAAATTGGCTGCCGGTCCACTAGTGACTCACAGTTCAATCCAGCTGCAGGATAATCTCTAACACAAGGGGACTCATCTCACAAGCGTTCATCATGCAGGGGAGAGAGAGAAAGAAAGAGAGAGAGAGAGAGGAAAGAAAGAAAGAAAGAAAGAAAGAAAGAAAGAAAGAAAGAAAGAAAGAAAGAAAGAAAGAGGAAGGAAGGAAAAGAAAGGAACAAAGGAAGGAACAAAGGAAGGAAGGGAAAGAAAGAGGAAGGAAGGAAAAGAAAGAAAGAAAGAGGAAGGAAGGAAGGAAGGAAAAGAAAGCAAATAAAGAATAATTTTGTAGTTTATTTTTCCCCTTTACAATATCACATATTTTTTTCTGTATTTTCTATATTTCTTTTCTTGCATATATGTATATATCTTGGAATTATGTTAATGCAGCTTCCAAACAGATAACCCGATAGATAGATGCATCAAGATGGGTAGATAAAAAGATAAAGTTGCTAGATGGATATAAATCCTAGGAAACCAATCCTTAATTAAACATGAGCTCTTTAAAAGCTCTTTTATACTGCCCTGCCAAAAGAGCAAATAGGAAAAGTAGGATGAGGGATTTAGATGGGTTTAAGTTGCAATTATGCAATTACACAAGGCAATGTTGTTGGGGTAGGGAGGGTGGGGTGGGAGAACAGGGTACAGAAAGGCAACTGCTGTCAATGGGAATTAAGCAATTATGGCCTTGTAAGGGGGACCCTCGACCTCCTGGGCCTCAACATTGAATTAATATTTTTTTCATTTAGGGCAGCAAATCTAATAGTTTAGAATGGCAGAAGAGTTATTTTAGCCCCTTCCCCCAAACTCAACAGAATGTTTCCTCCTCCTTCCTGATCTCTGACTTGTTGGCTCTAGTGGATGAAAAACAGTGAGGCAGGAATGGATGGATGTTGTGGGAATATACTTTGTGAAGGAGAGTCAAACTAACTTCCACAGAAATTGCATACTTTTAAGTAGTGAAACCCTGAAAAATCTGGCCCTATATATATTTCTTCACTCTCAAAAGCTGTAATGCTGACATGGTCCTGTTGTTCCAAACAGAAAACGGGCCTACTTATTTTGTGAACATTGGAAGATGGCCCTATGTCTTTCTTTGTGGGATAACGGAGACTGCTGGGATATGTAGTTCAGTAATATTTGAGCCAGATGTCAGCATGATGTTAGGCACAAAACCTGGAACTATATTAATGGGTGAAGAAAGTTCAAACTCATGGAAAGTCATTCACAACGCACTTAGCTTGAAACTCATTTTCTGAGTTCATAAAACATAGTGAACTAACCAAAAGGTTCATTCGTACAATCCTTAAAGTTAAAATTAGCTTTGTGGAAATGCTATTGTTGGAAGAAAAATCCAGTCTGGTTCCAAGCCGGGACAAAGTTGCTGGAAATAAAATGGAGGCTGGCTACAAGGAAAGAAGGTCCTGTTTTGTTTTGTTTTTAAATAAATGTTATTAATTTTTCCAAGTTAAAATCAGCATAAGACAAAAACATTGATTATACATAAAAACAAAAACCATACATTCCCCTCCCTCCCTCCCTCCCTCCCTCCCTCCTTGTATGTACAGTGTTATGAATGAAAGAAGGTCCTGTTTAGTTGTTTTTCAGAAACTTCAGTGACAGCAGCATGTTTCTGGGGTGGCTGACCAATTGGCTGGATGAATGGGTGGATTTTTATAGGGTTCTGGGGTTTGGTAATTGAGATGCTCCAGGGGGTTGTGCAATGTAGTGAGCCTTGTGTCTTTAACTATTCCAATGGTGGTGGGTTAATCCTATCATGTTCTAAAGGTCATGTCCTGTCCTTAGAATTTGGGTGAGGGAAAAGTAAATTCTTAACCCCATCATCTCCAGCCTTCTGTGGTTGCTGTGGCTGAAAGTGTTTTGTTTATAATAGAATAGCCTGGCTTTCTTAATTGGTACAAAATATCCACCTCTAAAGGTTTCAGGCTTCTGCTTGAGGCTATGGCAGGAAGACTGGGGCTGCTTTCTGCTTTTGATAAGCTTTTTTTCCCTTTCTCCTTTGGGAAAATATAATATTCTACCTCTTTTAATATTCCCCCAAATATTTCATTTTTTAGGAGGTGGGGCCTTCCCACACTATTATCATTAAATCCTTCATTGACTTGGTTGCCATCACTGAATAGCTTTGTACTAGTCATTAACTCTCAGCCCTAACTTCTTTTTGTTTTTTTAGCTTTATATCCCACTATTCATACTGTACAGGATCTCAAGATGGGGGTAGAGAAGACTCCCTCCTCCTATTTTCTCTCCCAAGGCAACAACAATCTCCTGAGATAGGTTGGTCTGAGAGGTCTGAGAGAGAATGGGCAGAGTCTTTTACTTCTGGTCCAACACCTTCACCACTATACCCAGGGGTGGGCTTCAAAAATTTTAGCAAGGGGTTCTTTGCCCGGTTGCTAGGTGGGCGTGGCCATGGTGGGCGTGGCCTAGTCAGCCTCCTGCACCACGGCAGGGGGGCGTTTTTTCCCTCCCCGGGCTCCGGAGGCTTTCCTTGAGCCTCTGGGAGGGCGAAAATGGCCTTCCCATTTTCAGAGGCCCTCTGGAGGCCAGAAACAGCCCATTTTCGGCCTTCCTGAACTTCTGGTAGGCCTGTTTTTCGCCCTCCCCGAGCCTCCGCGTGCGCCCTGCACTTACCTGCATCCAAAACGGGCCACATGGGGACTCCTGGGAGGGGAGGGGCAGGGTGGGCGGGGCCAGCCAGGAGTGTGATTTGGGGGTTCTCCGAACTGCACAGAATCTTAGCTGGAGGTTCTCCCGAACCCCTGTGAACCCCCAGTAGCCCACCCCTGACTATACCCATAGGTTCTCTTATAACACTTCTTATAAGATGGTTGTTGTGAGGAAATAATAGAAGAAAGAAATGTCACCTTGAGCTTCTAGACAAATCTATCAAATCATTTTTTAAAAAATCATGGCATAACCTTGTTCCAGCATGGAAGTAGAGGTTAGAAACGGGTTGTCCCAACATTTTTATCTGCCTTCTCTGTCTCACCAAGGGTAGCCAGCTATGATATTTCTGACCTGAAGGCAGATAACTCCCAGGTATTTTATTCCCTCCTTGCAATAAAATACAAATTACTTCATTTATTTATTTATTTATTTATTTATTAAATTTATATACTGCCCTTCTCCTGCTGGACTCAGGGCGGTGCACAGCCAAGTAAAAAACGTACCAATACAAAATGTAAAAAAAATTAAAAGAATTATACACTTTGGCCGAAAATGTTTAAGATCTTCCAATTAAAACCCATTTTACAGTTAAAAGTCTAATATCTCAAAAAAGGGGGGGGGGAGGTTACGCCAGCCCTGCTTGTTGGAAAAGAAAAGTTTTTAGAGCACAGCGAAAGGCCCGGAGATCTGAAATAAGTAAGTAAGTAAGTAAGTAAGTAAGTAAGTAAGTAAGTAAGTAA
>WNWU01000013.1:10331535-10366705 GCA_012654045.1 Ptyas mucosa
TAAGTAAGTAAGTAAGTAAGTAAGTAAGTAAGTAAGTAAGTAAGTAAGTAAATAAATAAATAAATAAAATTACTTCAATTACAACTCCCCCCCATATCTCAAAATTAGTCTATTTCTGTAGAAAGTTCTTCCCTTTAAGCATTGGGAGGAATTGAACTATATTATTGACTACTGTAACGCTCTCTACATGGGGCTGCCCTCAAGGACCACTCAGAGGCTTCAGCTGGTGCAAAATGCGGCCACGCAGGTTGTGATGGGAGAATCCCGATACTCCCATGTAACACCCCTCCTGCATGACCTGCACTGGTTACCGGTTGCCCTCCGGGTGAGATTCAAGGTGCTGGTGATGACCTATAAAATCCTACATGGCTTAGGCCCAGGATATTTGACGGACCACCTGCAGCCAGCAAGACAATGCAACCCGTTGGCGAGACAATGTCGGCTGGCGGCCTCCAGGGGTAGAGCCTTCTCTGTGGGCGTCCCCACCCTCTGGAATCAACTTCCCTTGGGGCTTTGGCTGGCCCCTGACCTTCGCACCTTTCGCCGTGAATTAAAAACTTGGTTATTCGAGTCCCCCGGCCTGGACTGATGGGTTTTTTACGGGTTTTTAATTGTATCTGATTTAATTAGGCATTTTAACTTGCATAATGGATTGTGGTTTTATTGTTGTGAGCCACCCTGAGTCCGTTGGAGATAGGGCAGCATATAAGCCTAATAAAATAAATATATAAATAAATAAATTATTAACTACCAGGCTAAGTCATACTTCGCAGTCAAACATATAGAATGTGCCAGAAAGGCCATTGTATCCTCTAGGGACCATCTTGGCTAGATGAGGTGGATGACTTCAGAGGGTCACTTCCTTCTGAAGTGGCTGCTTTCCACTTGATGACTCATGGCCACTAAGAAGGTGTGAAAGATCTTCTACTCCCTCCAGACCCTCGAAGACCTTTTACTGCTCAGGGATAGACAAGCCATCACCCTTGACTCCTTCGTCCAACAACTCACCAGGAGAGACGTTGACTAAACACGACCAGACATGGAATGGCTGCAGATCCAGGGCCATCTACTTGGCACCCCAACTCAATTGTCGAACATCTCACATCCCAGACAGATGCTTTGCCCTGCTTAACGGTACGGCCAGCCCCATCTTCAACAGTAATTTGCTCTTCACTTAGATCTGACTCTACCTATCATCTATCAATGCTTCATGAATGTATCATAGCTATTCAAGAACATCCTGAAACGATGTGCTTGGAACCTGATGAAAAATAGCAGAGAGGGCACAGTGTGAAAGAAATGAGTTATGGAGATATCAGTTGGGGGTTGCTTTTTAAAGTCATGGGTCAAATGAGATAAGCGATAAGAGACTGGCTCCCAATGGTAGGGCAATGAATGACGCCTTCCCACTTACAACTACGGTATTCGCAATTCCGGGCCTGGAATCAAGCAAGTAATTTGGATACATGAAACACAAGATCCCACAAGCCCCTCTGACCACTTTGGCATTAAAAAAGAAAAAAGAAAAAGAGGACACAGTGATAAATAAGTGACTCAAATGTGCTACTCTTTCATGTCACATAAGACCTTCTGGCCCAATGTAGGCTGCTCTCTTCAGCCAAATGTTAGGGCTGGCCCTGATTCCCATTTATTTCCTTGATGTTTGTAGAAGAGATTGCTGGATTATGTCCCAAATCTTAATTAGATCAAAAGAGGGTGACATTCAGACGTTTCTAATCCAGGTGCCAAAATGTGTTCAGCCAGGTCATAATTCATGAGGACCACTGACCATCAACTAGTAATTAATAATTGAGAATTGAATTCTGTCCCAAATTATGCTGGGTTATTTGCAGAACCAGCATGGCTTGAGACAATGAATGTATGAACTAATATGGGGAAATGTCTACTGATATGTTTTAACCCCTCTCTTTTATTAGAAGGGAACAAGCCTGACTGACAAACATCAGACGTAAAACAGGAGAAAAAGGCAAGTCCAAGCACTCAGTAATAAAATTTAGGAGCTAATGGGTACGCATTAGTGTATGAACCTTTACTAACACAGTTACAAAAGTTGCTGCTTTTAGCTTGCTGGGGATGGGATATTTGGGAAATTTTCCTCTCGCGTCACTTTTCCCAGAGCTAAAAATCTCCCACTATCGATTTCTATATTAAATGGAGCCTATTTGGTCACAAAAAGGAAAGCAGTGCCATTCTGGTGATTGTCCAAGCCTCCAATGTAAAGGTTTATTTTTTCTTTCTTTCTTTCTTTCTTTCTTTCCTTTCTTCCTTTCTTTTTCTTCCTTCCTTCCTTCCTTCCCCCCTCCCCTCCTTCCCTCCCTCCCCCTCTCCTCTCCTTTCTCTAAAGTTATCCTTACTGATTTTCTGTTTTTGAAATTGGAAAAAAACATTTCATTTCATTTGATTGGTTTTATGCACATTTTAGCACGCACATCTCTCAGAGATTTGTTTTATGTGCTTAAAAAAAACCCCCTATACTAAAAAGGAGAATAGGAGCCAAGAAAGGCTGGGCGAAAATAAACAACCCATGTCACACTGTCCTGAAAGCTCTGGTGTTGCAAGAAAGATGGGGTAATTTTTTCTGTACTTCAAAAATCCTTTTAGTTAGTCTTACTTTATTTTCAGACTGCCGAGGTCAAAAAGGCAAGATTGGAATTTGGGCCCCTGCAGTCGTGCAACGGGAATTGTTCTCCTTTTCCCCTCCCTCCTTGCTTCCCCTCCCCAGCAGAGAAAGCAGAGGATGACAAATGCACAGGGGGAATGTCATTGAGACCTGTGTAATATTCATCAACTTCCTCCAGCCAAGCGTAATTTCCATTAATAGAGAACTGAGATTCTTGTCCCAAAATAGCTAGCTGTGTGTTGATAAGGGCCAGCTAGAGGGAGTAGATCTTCACTCTCCAGGTCTGGGCAGAGAGTTTTGGGACGGCTCTGAAACAGGACATGTCGGAACGTCTAGTGCCCTTCACTTTTCTACGCAGCCCCAGCTGGGACTGGTACAGGGGCAGCAGGCTCTTGGACCAGTCCTTTGGCATGCCACTGATTCCCGAGGACTGGTACAAGTGGCCTACAGGGACCACCGGCTGGCCAGGTTACGTACGACCTCTGCTCAGCTCAAATCCAGAGCCGGTGGCCGCTAGCCCCGCCGTCAGCTCGCCAGGGCCCAACCCTGCCTACAACCGAGCTTTGAGCCGCCAATTGAGCAGTGGCGTCTCTGAGATCCGGCAGACTTCAGAGAGCTGGAAAGTGGCATTGGATGTCAACCACTTTGCACCGGAAGAGTTGCTGGTGAAGACAAAGGATGGCGTAGTGGAAATCACTGGTGAGTAGCTTCTTTTGAGGTCTCTCAGATTAAGAGTACAGATTAACAGAGTTGGAAGGGACTTTGTAGGTCATCTAGTCCAACCCCCCACCCAAGCAGGAGACCCTACACCATTTCTGACAGATGGCAGTCCAGTCTGTTCTTGAAAGCTTCCAGGTATGAGGCTCCCACAACTTCTGAAAGTAGCATCTGTTACATTGGTTGATTGTTCTCACTGTCAGAAAATTCCTCCTTGTTTCTAGGTTGAATCTCTCCTTGGTCAGTTTCCATCCATTATTCCTTGTCTGGCCTTTGGGTGCCTTGGAAAATAGCTTGACCCCTTCCTCTCTGTGGCAGCCTCTCAAATATTGGAAGACTGCTATAAGGTCTCCCCTGGTCCTTCTCTTCACTAGGCTAGACATGCCCAGTTCCTGCAATCATTCATCGTATGTTTTAGCCTCCAGTCCCCTAATCATCCTGGTTGCTCTTTTCTGCACTTTTTCTAGAGTCTCAACATCGTTTTTATAGTGTGTTGGCCAAAACTGGATGCAGTATTCTATTCTCAAACATCTCCCTTTTCCAAATCAGTTTTTCAACTGCTCCCGCAGCAAAGGCCAGTGACTTTGAGCTAAACTCTTAAGGTTATTAACGGTTGCTGCAATGCTTTGGGGTATACAAGGAGGACTGCTCAGAGGTTAACACTTCATAAATGATAGCTGAGATCTACAGCCTCCCAATGTAGCAGAGGTTCCCCTTGTTTGTAGGATTGTCACCTACGAGAAGATGTTGGGCTGATCAATCATGTCTTTAAGCAACTTAATCCATTCCTTTAAAAAAATATTTCTCCTTTGGTAGTGTGGCCATTAGCATTGATGATGTTACCTAGTTTGGGTAATGAAACATCTGCAAGAAAACAAGCACAGAGAGCACGAAGAACCCCTCATGTCAATCCTGAGTTACAAATATTCTCTTTTATGTATTGATGTTTATAATTGAGATTTTAATAGCCACACTACCAAAGGAGAAATATTTTTAAAGGAATGGATTAAATGCTTAAAGACAATATGTTTATTTTTTTTTTACTTATTTTACTTATTGAATTTATATTGAAAGAAATCTGAAGGAAGACAGCTGCCTCATACCATTCAGGCATTACTCCTTTCCCGTTTACTTCTTTAATCCAATCCTTTTAAAGCCTTCGCTTCTTCTTCACTTTTTTTCTTTATAAACTTTATTGGAGGGCTTTGTATCGATCCATTCTGTAGAAATAGGATTTGTTATCTTTTAAATAATAGACACCAAAAATGCATGAAACATACATATATATATATATATATATAACTTTAATACTTGAAATTGTGGTCTCCAAGCCAAAAGAAATGTGTATTCAGACAATGCATTTCAAGTGGGGGGGAAAATGAGCCATAAGTGAACCAATCAATCAGTGAGCCTTTTTGAGGACTGGTCTAAGGTTTTAGTCAATTGAAGCCAGCAGCCCTTTTTCTTAGAAAGCCTCCTCATAACAGCTCTTACTACACTGGTCACAAGAGGCTTATTACTGGATTGTACAGAACGCTCTTTGAGTGCTCAGCATGCTTTTAACAGGACGTAATGAAGACGCTCTGTTTTTTGGGCTCCAGGAACTTCTCGTCCTATAGAAAAGGTGGCATGTTAAATTTTAATTTATTGTTTTATTAAAAACACGAGGGAGGCATCACGTGACCATACCGGATTTTATGACTTTTTTGGGGCTGCAGTCATTAAGTGAGACATCATGTGATTTTCAACCTTCCCTGCCAGTTTCCCCGCTTACTTTTGCTTGGCAGAAGCTGGCTGGGAAGGTTGTGAAGGGTGATACCGTGACTACAGGACGTTGCAACTGTTGTCTAAGTGCAAGCCGAGCCGTTTGCCGAGCATCCGGATCGCTGCACCCATCATAAGCGTGAGGATTGGTCCAGTGGTGGGTTCCTCCCGGTTCGGCCCGGTTCTCCCGAGCCGGTAGTGGTGACAAAATGACGTCACCGAACCGGTTCTGCCCTACCCACCCCCACCCATCCCCCGCGTTATTCTTACCTTTTATTTGGCCCCACCCCCAATCTATTGCTGCCTCCTGAGTCCCAGCTGATGGCTAGAGGGGAAAAAACTGTTTAAACTCTTGCCGCAGGGCTTCAAAGGGCCGCCCTACAGCTGATCAGTGTTAAAAGAAAACAAATGAGTAGACCAGTGCCTGCAAAAATACATGAGTAGATCAGTGCCTGCAAAAATAAATGGGTAGACTGGTACTGCTCTGCAAGTAGTTAAAAGCCTGGTAGACCAGTACCTCTGCTAAATCCTAAAGAATTGTCACATGACCATCAAGCCATGCCCACAAAATAAACCACACCCACAGAACTGGTAGTAAAAACAATTAGAACCCACACCTGGATTGGTCGTAATTCACTTTTTTCCCCAGTGCCATCGTAACTTTGAATAGTTGCTAAACGAATGGTCGTAAATCGAGGACTACTTGTAAGGGTGATTCCATGCTGCAGCCTAAGCTGCTTCTCTTCCCGGCTGCTTCAGACCGTTTCTTCAGCCACCTTCAGACATTCCAGGACTAGGGGTGACTAGGGGGTGCCATGATAGCAGTATTCCAATATTTGAGGGGCTGCCACCTGTTTTCCAAGCCACCTGAAGGCAGGACAAGAAGCGATGGATGGAAACTAAACAAGGAGAGAACCAACCTGGAACTAAGGAGAAATTTCCTATCAGTGAGAACAATAAACCAGTGGAACGGCTTGCCTTCAGGAGTTGTGGGTGCTCCATCACGGGAGGCTTTTAAGAAGAGACTGGGCAGCCACTTGTCTGGAATGGCATAGGGTCTGCTGCTTGTGCAAGGGGTTGGACTAGAAGACCTCCAAGCAGAGGTGAGTTTCAGCAGGTTCTGACCAGTTCTGGAGAACCGGTAGCGGAAATTTTGAGTAGTTCGGAGAACCGGTAGTAAAAATTCTGACTGGCCCCACCCCCATCTATTCTCTGCCTCCCAAGTCCCAGCTGATCGGGAGGAAATGGGGATTTTGCAGAACCTTCCCCTGCCACCAAGCCACGCCCACAGAACCGGTAGTAAAAAAATTTGAAACCCACCACTGCCTCCAAGGTCCCTTCCAACTCTGTTATTCTGTTATTCCAGTCCAGACTGCAAGGGATTGGCAATGAGTCCAGTCTGTGGACTATGGCCGCTAGAACACCTCCTGGGTAGCAGTGGGTTTCACATATTCTTACCACTGGTTTGCCATGCATGTGCCTTCCATGCATGCGCCCGGCCTCCAAAACGTGGCTAAATAGGACGGCATTATGCTGGGGCGGGTGCCACCCGCAGTCGCCACTACCAATTCACCCAAACCGGCTGAATAATACCTCTGCTGCTGTGTGAGTCCCTTGCATCTGGCTCTTCCTGTCCTTGCTGGCTGGTTCCTGGGTGGTTCAATCTACTAGTGTCCCTCTTTTCCTTTTAGGGACTGTTCTCTTCTCACTAATCCCCATGCTTTTCTTTTGCTTTCTCAGAGATGTTTGCACACGTACTTTCACGCCCACTTCCTACACCAACTCCTTCGATACTGTCATTGGTCCTTTCTCTCTCTTTTTAAACCCCCATTATTTGTCACTTCATAGCTCCCAGACTATCCTAATCAAAGCAAATAAGGGGAAACTTGTTGGAAACTTGGTAGCAATGTAGAATTGAGAGTTCAGCTTCAGAGAAACCAAGCACAGGTAGTCCTCGACTTACGCCCACAATAGAGCCCAAAAATGTATGTTGCTAAGTGAGACGTTTGTTAATTTGCCCCAGTTTTACAACATTTCTTGCCCCAGGTTTGTTACCTGAATCACTGCAGTTGTTAAGTGAGTAACATGATTGCTAAGGAAATCTGGCTTCCCCATTGACTTTGCTTGTCAGAAGTCGCTGAAGTTGACTACACGACTCTGAGACACCGCAACCATCATAAATATGAGTCAGTGGCCAAGCATCTGAATTCTGATCACGTGACATGGAGATAATGCAATGGTCCTAAAATAAGTCACTTTTTTCAGTGCCGTTGTAATTTCGAACGGTCACTAAATGAATTGTTGTACGTCGAGGACTAACTGTAGCAACAACCCTACCTTGCAACCTAAAAGTATTTAGATATAGGAAAGAGAAGGGAAACTTTGGGGAACTTTTGGCAGCGAGCATAAAGGAGACCACAGTTAACAACCCACTAGGGCAGGGATGTCAAACTCAATTTCATTGAGGGCCGCATCAGGTTTGTGTTTGACCTCGTGGGGCTGGGGTGGGCGTGGCCAGGGTGGGCATGGCCAGCATGACATCATTTGTGTTGGGGGGCAGGGGTGAAATCCAGCAGGTTCTGACAAGTTCTGGAGAACCGGTAGCAGAAAGTTTGAGCAGTTTGGATAACCAATAGTGAAAAATTTGAGTAGTTCAGAGAACCAGCAAATACCACCTCTGGCTGGCCCCAGAGTGGTGTGGGAATGGAGATTTTGCAATATCCTTCCCCCAGGAGTGGGGAGGGAATGGGGAATTTTGCAGTATCCTTCTCCTGCCATGCCCACTAAACCACACCCACCAAGCCACATTACGCCCACTAAGCCACACCCACAGAACCAGTAGTAAAAAAAATTGGATTTCACCACTGGTTGGGGGGCACCTATGGTAGCCCAAGCGCTCTGCCAGCGAAAACAGCTTTCTCTGCCTTCCAAGTCCCAGCTGATCGGGAGGAAATTTTGCAGTAACCTTCCCCTGGATTGGGGAGGGAATGGACATTTTACAGTATCCTTCCCCTGCCACGCCCACCAAGCCATGCCACACCCACCAAGCCACACCCACCGAACAAATTCAGTAAAAAAATTTGAAACCCACCACTGTTCTGTGGGCATTACAGCCTTGGGCTGACCATAACAACATTGCTGAAATTATGGAAAATGGGACTTTATATTTGCCTATCAATTGCATAAGCAGGAACAGAGATCGCCTCAGTTGAGCAAGATACAGTGCAAACCCATTTAAATGAGAGTAATGGCTTCCAGATCTATGAGCCTTGAAAAGGTTTTGTTTGTGTGTCTGTGTGTTTTTGAGTCAGACTTGACTAGAGGTAACCACAGTTTTCTTGGCAGAGTTTTTTCCGAAGTGCTTTGTCCTTGTTTTCTTCTTAGAGGTCTGAGAATGAAGGACTGGCCCAAGGTCACCCAGCTGGCTCTCTAATGCTAAATTCTATGGTGATCTATCCAACGTTATGAATTTAGTACTGTATTATCTCATTTTTTTCTCTCTCCACAATAGAGTCACAAACCAGCCAATGAGCTTGGTAGACATAACACACTAAGCCAGGGAACAAAATCAGGAGTTCTGGTGGCACAGTGGACTAATTCATTGTTATTAAGATCAGCTGCTTGCAATTACTGCAAGTTCAAATCCCACCAGGCTCAAGGTTGACTCAGCCTTCCATCCTTTCTAAGGTAGGTGAAATGAGGACCCAGATTGTGGGGGCAATAAGCTGACTTTGTATAAATATACAAAAGTATGAAGGCTATTGCTTAACGCATTGTAAGCCGCCCTGAGTCTCTGGAGAAGGGCGGCATATAAATCAAATTTAAAATAAAAAATAAAAAAAACCAAACAAACAGCAAACTGGGACCAAGTTGGAACTCTCTCCGTCCCGTTTTGAAAAGTGGGGACTTATGATTTCAGTTTGGTTTACTGCGGCAGAATAAGTTTTGCATCTTAAAAGTCAAATATGGTTCATATTATATAGCAGGATCTTTTGTAGAGGTGGTTCTATCAGAAGCGGTTGTGCAATGCCACTCTCCTGCCTACGGAGCAGAGACAAAAAGAACAAAGGTGGGTGAGAACAGAGGAAGCAAACAAAGAAACTGCATAGCTGGGAAACTTCACTTCCCTGTCTCCCTTGCCAGCTGGATTGCAGCTGGCCTATTCCATTCCTGATTAAAATCAAGGAGTCTGATTAGGTGCCAGACAGACTTTTTTTTTGGAAGTATATTATTCCCTATAACATGGGTCTCTTGGACCCAACATGCACATTTAAATCATACTCAGTCTAAGGCAAAAAAACCATTTCTCTCTCTCTCTCTCTCTTTTTTTGCTAAAATGCGCCAACTAAAAGCGCTTCAAAAGATTACAGCAGCAAGTTAGCCAAGCGGTGTAGTCACTTAATCGCATCACAGACACGTTTTTTGTCTCAACGCTTATAACAACAGCTGCTTACCAAGCAAGGCCGTCTTGGGAGGGGGGGTCAAAAAAGTCAAGGCGGGGTCTATGATTGTGAGATTGAAGCAGTGGTGGGTTCCTCCCGGTTCGGCCCGGTTCCACCAAGCTGGTAGCGGTGACGATATGATGTCACCAAACCGGTTCTCTCCACCCATCCCCCGCGTTATTCTTACCTTTTATTTGGCCCCACCCCCAATCTATTGCTGCCTCCTGAGTCCCAGCTGATGGCTAGAGGGGAAAAAACTGTTTAAACTCTTGTCACGGGGCTTCAAAGGGCCGCCCTATAGCTGATCAGTGGTAAAAGAAAACAAATGAGTAGATCAGTGCCTGCAAAAATACATGAGTAGATCAGTGCCTGCAAAAACAAATGGGTAGACCGGTACAGCTCTGCAAGCAGTTAAAAGCCTGGTAGACCAGTACCTCTGCTAAATCCTAAATGATTGTTACATGACCATCAAGCCACGCCCACAAAATAAGCCACGCCCACAGAACCGGTAGTAAAAAAATTTAGAACTCACCCCTGGATTGAAGCAACCAATGCAATGCCTGTTGCTCAAAGGGGGCAGGGCTTCAGTCATGCAATCACAACCGCCATCTTGAATTTTTGATCTGGAAAGGTTGTCAAAATTTCAAAATGGTTGGCTACAGTTGTGCAATGAAAGCCCTGCCCCTTTTTAAAACTCCACCAGACAAAATACAGGTGAGGCTTTGAACGTGTGATCATGGCTGCTATCTTGATTTTTTAAAAATTCCACCTCCCGTTGACATCTCCGTCCAACCAATTATCCTCTGTGTTAATTAGTTAGTTATTCATGCATTAGAGTTACTTCAGGCATTTTTTGTTGTTTTTAAGACTTAATGTATCAATTCTCATATGAATAAGGGGCAGCACGTAGCTGTCTTTCACTGATCTTAAATAGATAAACAGGGATAGACCTGTTTGGTGATAGGATGGGAGACCACCCAGTAATCCAGGTGCTATACTTAGTTGAAAAATATCTCAGAAGTAGACCATGGCAAAGTACTTCATCTGTTGCCAAGAGAACTGTAGGCTTGTCCTTTTTGAGGTATAGTAGCAAGGATAGCCAAGTGATCTAAAAAGAACCTTCCAAAATACTTGGGGCCTTAAAACAAGCCTATTATGGTTTGTAGATAAAGCTTCTGTTGATGTTTCAGCAACAGTCATGCAAAAAGAGAGGGGGAAAAAAAGCAATTCAATCAGCAGGACTTTGATTGATTTTTTGATGACAAGATGAATGTATAGGTAGTCCTCGACTTACAAGCATCTGTTTAGCAATCATTCAAAATTACAATGGCACTGAAAAATTGACTTACAACAGGTCCTCATACTTACGTCTGTTGCACCATCTCTTTGGTCAGGTGATCAAAATTTAGATGCTTGGCAACTGGCATGCACTTATGATGGTTGCATGGGTGACTTGTGGTTATGTGATCGCCATTTGTGAGTTCCTAGCTAATTTCTGACAAGTAAGGTAAATGGAGAAAGCTAAATTTGCTTCATGACCATACGATTCACTTAACGACCACAGTGAATTTGCTTTTTAAAAAAGTGGCAAAAAGGTTGCAAAACTGGGTGTGACTCCCTTAACAACCGTCTTGCTTAGCAATGGAAATTCTGGTCCCAATTGTGGTTGTTAGTTGAAGATTACCTGTACTGTGTCTACAGCTTCTGACTCCCCCCCCCCTAAGAATTCTGTCCAAATTCAGCAAGGAACCTTCTGCTTATACTCTTCCAAAAATACATTTGTGCATTTAAATTTCCATTTATTTTAACCTTTTTAAAAAAAGGGGGGGGGAGACTTACCCAACACCATTACACACAAAATTACTACATCTAAAATTAAGGCACAATTTTGCTTAACTGGTCCTATTGTACTCCTTTGAATGATGGCTATATAAAACCAAACTATTTTTTGTTGGGAAAAACCTCAGAAGGAGAAGGCTTCTACCTCCAATATCTACTTGGAGGGATGTCCTGGAAGCAGCTGGGAGTGACTTTCAAGCCTTATTCAGAATAGTCTACATAATCTATGTAGAACAGTCTTTGTAATCTAAAATGGACGACGTAGAATCTATTCATTTTTTAAACAGGAAAGCATTGATGGCTCTGTCACAGAGGTATTTTCTTTTCCAGGCAAACATGAAGAAAGACAAGATGAGCACGGATTCATTTCCAGATGTTTCACAAGAAAATACACGTAAGTAGACATTATGACCAGTGGTGGGATTCTGTTGGCTCGGACTGGTTCGAGCGAACCGTGAGCTCCAACTTTCAGCCTTGAGAGAATCGGTTCTCTCTTTCTTTGAAGTGGGCCCGCCTGCCCGCCTCTGCGTTATACTCACCTATATTTCTCCTTCCGAAGCCCAGCTGATTGGGGTGGCAGAATAGATTGCCGTTCCTCAGCTGTTTTCCTTGCTCTCAGCAATGCGGAAGTTCAATTTTCTGCAAAATGTGCACAGGCGCGCACAGCACGTGTGGTACGCATGCGCTCAGCGAACCAGTTGTTAAACCAGTAGGATCCCACCCCTGGTTATGACTCCCCAAATGACTCCTGTATGTGAGAAAGCCAGCAGCAAGAGCAAACACATGATTTGCCTCTCCATTATATTCTCTGAATACAGAGAATATGGGCGCCATGGTGAGACTGTGGTTAGAATATCACATTGCAGGCTAACTCTGCCCACAGCTAGGTGTTCAATCCTGACTGGCTCAAGGTTGACTCAGCCTTCCATCCTTCCAAGATTGGTAAATTGAGGGCCCAGATTTTTGGGGGCAACATTGCCGGCTCTGTAAACCGCTTAGCAAGGGCTGTAAAGCAGTATATACAGTAAGTCTATATGCTGTTGATGACTGCTATTGTTTAATAAATATCTGCTTGCAGTTTGAACTGGAAGGTATGTATGTGTGGAGAGATGGCTTTGTACCAGAGGTGTCCAACCTTGGCAACTTTTTAGACCTGTGGACTTCAACTCCCAGAATTCCACAAGTCTTAAAGTTGGCAAGGTTTATGCTTTATACCGTCTCCTGGATCTTTGAAATGTACTTCCCCAGCTGTGCACACAAACAAGCCTTCAACCTTGATTTCCTTCCTCTCCATGAGATAATGGCTGTTAAACATTTTGCAGGTCCCTTTCTGAGCCTTCTTTTGCTCCTTGTATTTCTATAGCAGAGTGAACAGAATTGTGCTTACTTAATACATCAACCAAGGGACATGGTGGCTCAGTGGCTAAGACGCTGAGCTTGTCGATCAAAAGGTCGGCAGTTCAGCGGTTCGAATCCCTAGTGCTGCGTAATGGGGTGAGCTCCCGTTACTTGTCCCAGCTTCTGCCACCCTAGCAGTTCGAAAGCATGTAAAAAATGCAAGTAGAAAAATAGGGACCACCTTTGGTGGGAAGATAACAGCGTTCCGTGTGCCTTTGGTGTTTAATCATGCTAGCCACATGACCACAGATACATCTTCGGACAGCGCTGGCTCTTCAGCTTTGAAACGGAGAGGAGCACCTCCCCCTAGAGTCGGGAACAACTAGCACGTATGTGCAAGGGGAACCTTTACATCAACCACATATACAGTACTTTAGAAAGGAATCATTATATAGGCAGGTTTTTTGTTTTTCTTTTCTCATGATTCTCAAGAGGGGGAAGAATAATACCAAACAGTTACATCATCCTAATACTTCAAATGTCGTAAAATACTGACTTTGTATCAAGTGGAAATCTTTAGAGAGAATGTAGGTTATCAATGGCGTTCCAGATCTCATAGGATTCAAAGCCCCATTATCTCTGACTATAGAGGATGGTCCCTATGGGCCACAGCCACTAGTGGACTGCAGCAGGTTCAGAATTGGGCTGTGCAAATGGAGCTTTGTGCGCTTGTGCGAGTGCCTGTCACATGGAACAATCCCCTCTCCCCTCCCTCCCTCTTCCAGGCCGCCAAACCGGAAAATTTGGGGACCACTAGATTAGGGTATTGCTGGAATCTTATCAGATTTCTAAAAGGCATCAAATACCTCTTCCTATCTCAATGTCAAATGAGAGGTGTTTCTGCACCTCCATGTGCCCCATGAGAGTATAGTTTGCAGTGTGGTTAAAACCTATGCAAAACTAGAAAGAGGTGAGAAGTAGTGAAACAACAATCGAACTAAAACTTACAAGAAAATGGATACAAGATAAAAAGGTAGAATAGTAGAATAGAATGGAATGGAATGGAATGGAATGGAATGGAACGGAATGGAATAACGGAGTTGGAAGGGACCTTGGAGGTCTTCTACTCCAACCCAGTGGTGGCTTGCTCCCAGTTTGCCCCGGTTCGGGCGAACCGGTAGTGGCGGCGGCAGGAGGCTCTGCTCACTCACCCAGACATCATCAAAAATTATCTGCACGTGTGCAGAAGCTTCTGCGCATGCGCAGAAGTGCTGCGTGCTCACAAAGTGAGTGTGCGCACCCACGCGCTACCAATAGCGAACTGGTAGCGCCGGGTTTTGAAACCCACTATTGGTCCAACCCCCTGCTTAGGCAGGAAACCCAACACCACTTCCCACAAATGGTTATGCAACATCTTCTTAAAAACTTCCAGTGTTGGGGTATCCACAACTTCTGGAGGCAAGTTGTTCCACTGATTAATTGTTCTAACTGTCAGGAAATTTCTCCTGAGTTGCTTCTCTCCTTGATTAGTTTCCACCCATTGCTTCTTGTCCTGCCCTCAGGTGCTTTGGAGAATAGCTTGACTCCCACTTCTTTGTGGCAGTCTCTGAGATATTGGCACTTAGACTTTTAGATACTGCTTCACAGTGTTTTTTACAGCCCTCTCTAAGCGGTTTACAGGGTCAGCCTACTGCCCCCAACAATCTGGGTCCTCATTTTACCCCCCTTGGAAGGACGGAAGAATGAGTCAACCTTGAGCCTGGTGAGATTCGAACTATATGGCAAGAGCAATGAAGAGAGGAGTCTTGCTCTCCTTTGCCAAAGGCCTGGTTCTTCACAGCTCTTCTAAAAAACAACAGCAGCAGAATAGAGGCCATCCAAATCACAGGGGGAATCAAATTCCAGAAGACAGACACCCCTAGAAAGAAGAGACACTTCTAGGGTTCCAATAGGTGACCTTCTTTAATCAAAGAAAACCAGAGCATGTCGGTTCTTTATATTTTCCTGTTCAATTTAAGAGAAGAACATCTTTCTTTTACTTCCCTTATATGAGGAGTGGGGGAATGAAGGGATTTTTGCTGCTACATAATCTGCAATACAAGTCATCCTCATCTTTGACCACAGTGGGGACCAAAATTTCTGTTGCTAAGCAAGGCAGTTGTTAAGTGAAGCATGCATTTGTTAAGCAAATTTGGCTTCTCCCCATCAAGTTTGCCTGTCAGAAGCTTTGCTAGGAAAGTCACAAATTGCAATCACGTGACCCCGGGGGGCGGGGGGGACACTTCAACCAAATTCCCGAATTTTGCCAAGCATGAGGATCAGGTATAAGTCACTTTTGTCAGTGCCCCTTGTGACTTTGAATGGTCACTAAATGAACAGTCGTGAAGTCAAGAGCCACCTGTAGTTTAAGAGAAGCAATTATTTTTAATCCTAAATCTTCGGTATCTTGAACTCCTCAGGATTATTAGAAGTCAGTTTCAAACTCTTCTGAGTACTGCTTGTTGAAAATAATGGCAATGTGGAGATTCTTTTACAGTCAAGACTGACCGAGGGGATAGGCAGGGGTGCTATTCGGCAGGTTCTGGAGAACTGGTAGAGGAAATTTTGAGCAGTTCGGAGAACCGGCAAATACCACCTCTGGCTGGCCCCAGAGTGGGGTGGAAATGGAGATTTTGCAGTATCCTTCCCCTGCCATGCCTACCAAGCCATGCCCACCAAGCTACACCATGCCCACCACGCCCACAGAACTGGTAGTAAAAAAAATTGAATTCCACCACTGGGAATTCAACCAATGGATTCCAATGGACCAATGGACCTCAACTGGTTGCCAAACGATAATTTCCCAGTATCTCTCAATACTGGTTCTACTGATTGTGAGAAAGGGTCATTCAGCAATAGATGCCCAATTTTTAGGAAGAAAACAGCTCTGTGAAACCATTTGGATTAACCCAGTGGTGGGTTTCAAAAATTTTTACTACCGGTTCTGTGGGTGTGACTTTGTGAGCGTGGCAGGGGAAAGATATTGTAAAATCTCCATTCCCACCCCACTCCAGGGGACGGTTACTGCAAAATCCCCATTTCCTCCCGCTCAGCTGGGACTTGGGAGGCAGAGAATAGATGGGGGCGGGGCCAGTCAGAATTTTTACTACCGGTTCTCCGAACTACTCAAAATTTCCGCTACCAGTTCTACAGAACTGTTCGGAACCTGCTGAAACCCACCTCTGGATTAATCTCATAAGCCTCCCAGACCATTCTGATGTGCTCTTCCTTTCACAGGTTGCCTCCTGGCATTGATGCATCCGTGGTCCGATCATCACTTTCCCCAGATGGCATGCTGACCGTAGAGGCCCCTTTGCCCAAACCAGCCATTCAGTCTGCAGAGATCACAATCCCAGTCACTTTTGAAGCCCATGCCCAGATTACCCCATCAGATGCCAAGAAGCCTGAAGAGGCCACCAAGAAATAAAGACCTTTTGAGATACATAAGTCTAGTAGAGAAAATGGGCATTTAAAATCACCCGTATATTCCATTTTGTAAAGGCATCGTTGTAGTCAGGCGTCCAAATAAAACTCTCAAACTCCTACATGATTCTACTGGGTTGTTTTTTTTAAAAAAAAATCATGTAAGTTCAGTATTTATTTTTATAAGAGAATATATTTATTTATTTATAAGAGAGAGCTGGGCATCTTTCCTTAACAAGATCGATCTTTTCCCACAAACATCTCCAGCTAGTTTAGAAGAATTCCCCCCTCAACCTGCCTGGGATTTATTTTTATTTATTTATAAAATGTATTGGCCGCTCATCTTACCGTAGGGTAACTCTGGGCGGCTTACAGTTACATCTTAGTTAAAACAAAAATGTTAAAATCAAACCTTAAAACCAAAGACACATGGGGAGGGTGAAGGGAGGGGGATCTGTTATTAATCGATCACCTCCATTGCGCTGATCCCCCATTGGGGCCCCGAAGCCAACTGGCACACCCATGTCTTTAGGTCCTTGTGAAAAGATAGGTGGGTTGGGACCAACCTCACATCAGGGGGCAAGAAGTTCCAAAGGGAAGGAACAACAGCTGAGAAGGCCCTCCTCCTAGATCCCGCCAGCCGGAATATTCGTGCTGATGGGACCCCGCAGCATTCCTCCTCTGCTAGCACGAGTGATACGGGCCAAACCCAGTGGGGTAAAATAGTCCCTCAAGTAACCTGGACTGATCCCATGAAGAGCTTTAAAGACTTCACCCAGTGGTAGGATTCAACGGGTTCGCACCACTTCAGCCGAACTGGTTGTTAAATCACTGGCTGGCCCCACCCTTCCCCTCCCCGCCCCTTCCAGAAGTCCCCACGCACCCTGTTTTGGCTACCAGGTAAATTCAGGGAGGCCTACTAGGCCCAAAACGGGGCACGCGGGGGTGCGGCGTCCCACCCCCGGCCCATTTTTGCTCCCAGGGAGGTGCAGGAGGCCGCATGCTGCCTGTCACACTCCCTGGCCACGCCCACCATGGCCACATCCACCCAACCAGTCATTAGGGCAGAGAACCAGTTGTTAAATTATTTGAATCCCACCACTGACTTCACCTCCACCTTGAATTGCACTCGGAAGCAGACTGGTAATCAATGCAGCTCGCGGAGCAGCAGTGTCACAGAAGCCAGTCTTGGGGGGCTCAAAACTACCTACCCTGCCCCATGTAGAGTGCATTACAATAGTGCAGTTGTGAGATGACGAGGAACTGAACGACTGAGTGTAGTAGGGAATCCTGGTCCAGGAAAGGCCACAACTGGTGTACAACACAAAGCTGGGCAAAGGTTCTTCTAATGACGACTGCCAGCTGTTCATCGAATCGGAGTCGTGAGTCCAGGACAACCCCCAGGTTGCGGGTATGTGTGAGATCCTGGCAGATACCACTCCTCAGTTAGACCTAAAGGCATGATCCATGCATTTGCATTTTGTTCAAAAGATTCTTACACGGTTCAAAACATCTCCTGATAAAGCGCAAAATATGAGAAGCGTTTGTCCACTAATAATTGTGGGAATTGAAGTCCATACATCTTAAAGTTGCCAAGCTTGAAAAACATTGGTGTAAACAGTTCTAGGCTTCATGACTCAACATCAGCAATACAGCTCCAGAAAAACATCAACTCTTTTGACCATTTTATCCTATTGCCTAGTAGGGTCATTAGGAGTTGAATTAGCAAGCCAAAGACTCCCTTTATCTGTCTTCTTCTCTCTGCTCTGGTCTTCCCCAGTTAAGAGGACAGCAAATATTATCTTTTTTTTCCTTACTCGCACCTCACTATAGGATAAGTCCGTGACGTTACCTTCATTCTACCTTTTGCCCATGAGTGTGAGTTTTAAATCTACTATAATTATACCTCTTTTAGATATAGGAATTCTCAACTTACAACCACAATTGAGGCCAAAATTCCTCTTTCTAAGTGAGACAGTTGTTTTAGTGAGCTTTGTCCCATTTTACCACCTTTCTTGCCACAGTTCTTAAGCGAATCACAGCAGTTGTTAAGATAGTAACACAGTTGATAAGTGAATCTGACTTCCACATTGAACTTTGCACATCAGAAGCAAAAGTGATCATCGGATATGGAATACGGCTACCGTCATAACTATGAGTCCGCTGTCAATTTTGATCACATGAGCATGAAGATGCAGGTAATCCTTGAGTTTTAACCACAATTGAGCCCAAAATTTATGTTGCTAAATGAAACATTTGTTAAATGATTTTGCCCCATTTTATGACTTTCCTTGCCAGAGTTGTTAAGTGAATCATTGCATTTGTTAAGTTAGTAGCACAGTTGTTAAGTGAATTTGGATTCCCCACTGATTTTGCTTGTCAGAAGGTCCCAAAAACTGATCCTGGGACACTGCAATCGTCGTAAACATGAACCACTTGCCAAGCATCTGAATTTTGATCATGTGATACTGCAGCGGTCGTGTGAAAAACAGTCATAAGTCACATTTTTCAGTGCCATTGTAACTTTGAAGGGTCACTAAATGAGCTGTTGTAAGTTGAGGACTACCTTACTGCAACAGTTGTAAATGTGAAAAACTGTCATAAGTCACTTTTTTCAGTACCACTGTAACTCTGACCTGTCACTAAACAAACAATTGTTAAGTCAGGGTCTACCTGTATGTTTCCCTTCATTTGTATACCCCCCAAGGGTAGCTTCCAGGATATTCAATCTCTTAGGCTTTATCGTCTGTTACCTTAGAGGAAAATAGAAGTGAACAGCAGCAGATGGGATCCAGAAAGGAGTTTATTGGCCTTTTCAGGCCCTTTGCCATCTTAGAATAGCAGAGTTGGAAGGGACCTTGGAGGTCTTCTAGTCCAACCTCCTGCTTAGACAGGAAACCAGGGGTGAAATCCAGCAGGTTCTGACAGGTTCTGGAGAACCGGTAGCAGAAATTTTGAGTAGTTTGGAGAACTGGCATATACCACTTTGGCTGACCCCAGAGTGGGGAGGGAATAGATATTTTGCAATATCCTTCCCCCAGGAGTGGGGAAAGAATGGGGATTTTGCAGTATCCTTCCCCTGGAGTGGGGAGGGAATGGAGATTTTGTAGTATCCTTCCCCTGTCACACCCATCAAGCCACACCACACCCACCAAGCCATGCCCACAGAACCGGTAGTAAAAAAAATTGGATTTCACCACTGCAGGAAACCCTGTACCAGTGATGGCTAACCTTTTTGCCATTGCGTGCCAGGAGCAAGGGGGGGAGGAGGGGGTGTTGCATGCACGTGTGCCCACACCCATAATTCTATGCACTCCACCCAGTGCATGCGTGTGCTTCCCCCCGCTCACCCTTCCTCCTGGCATGAGATGGCACGGTGGGCCCAGTAGGCACGTTTTTCTGCTCTTCCCCAGGCTCCAGAGCTTTTCTAGGAGCTTGGGGAGGGCAAAAACGGCCTTCCCCACGCCCCGGAGGCCAGAAACAGCCCGTTTGCCAACTTCCAGTCCCACAAGAAGTTGGCAAACAGGCCATTTCCAGCCTCCGGGGTGGGGTGGGGGCTGGGGAAGGCCATTTTTGCCCTCCCTAAGCTCCTAGAAAGGCTCTGGAGCCTGGGGAGAGAGAGAAACGGGCCTTCTCCACCACCACCCCGAGGCCCTCCAGAGGCAGGAAACAGCCTGTTTCCCTACTTCCAGTGGCCCCAGAAGGCCCAAAAATCAGCATGTGCACGCCAGAGCTGAGCTCACGTGCCCACTGATATGGCTACGCGTGCCACCTGTGGCACGCGTGCCATAGGTTCGCCATCACGACTCTATACCATTTCAAATGGTTGTCCAATCTCTTATTAAAAACCTCCAGAGTTGGAGCACCCACAACTTCTTTTTTTTTTAATTGAAAAAGTTTTACACATACAAATTTCCCCCCCTTTCCCCCCCCTTCCCCAACACTATAAAATACATGTACATATGCAAAAGATATAATTCCCTCCCAATCCCATCCTAACCCTCCCCCCCACCCTTTTCCCTCCCAACCCCTTTGACTTCCATTATATGCAATACTAATAATTCCAAACAATATATATGTTAATCATCCTTCCATATCTTTTCTCTATTTACTAACATAATCATCAATCTCCCTCAGCTGAAAGCTACATGATATTTTCTAGTCTGATACTTATTCTGTATATACTCAATCCATTTATTCCAATCCTGTATATACTTCTCATGGGTCTGATCTTTTAAAAAAGCTGAAATCTTCGCCATTTCTGCAAATCCAGCCATCTTCTGAGTCCATTGGTCCACCGTCGGTAAGACATCACTCTTCCAATATTGGGCAATCAACAACCTAGCTGCTGTCACCATATACAGAATCAATTTTGTTTCACCCAGTGTAAGATCTTTAACTATACCCAATAAAAATAGTTGCGGAGAAAATTGTATCTTTTTCTTTAAAACATTTTGCATAGCCCACCAAATTTTTATCAAAAAAGCCCTCACTTTTTTGCAAGTCCACCAAATATGATAATATGTAGCATCTAAACACTCACATCTCCAACATTTTGGCTGCACGTTAGGGTACATACAAGACAATTTCTTGGGATCTAAATGCCATCTATAAAACATTTTATAAAAATTTTCTCGTAAATTTTGTGACTGCGTAAACTTAACATTCTGAACCCATATTTTTTCCCATGTTTCCATCATAACTGGTTGAGAGAAATTCTGTGCCCATTTAATCATACAATCTTTAACTAACTCATTTTCTGAATCCCTTTCTAACAAAACATTATAAACTCTCTTAATATGCATTGGACCTGTCTCTTTTATCTGTCTAACCAATTCTACTTCATATTCCATTAAACCAGTTTGTTGATCTTCTTTCCATCTCATCTGTAATTGATTGTACTGCAACCAAGTCAAAGAAATCGCTTCTTCCAACAGCATGTCCAAAGTTTTCAGTCGTCATCTGCCCTCTTCAGAATAAAGTAACTCTTTATATAAGAAACTCCCGAGTGACTTAATATTTGTATTCCACATGGTATCAGCAAGATCCAGCCAAAACGGAATCTTATAATCCCAATTAGTTCGGTGCTTCTTCCAGATTCTCATCAAGGCATTTCTAAGTAGATGACTATTAAACACCTTGTCCACTTTATTATCATAAAATAGGTATGCATGCCATCCCCAAACAAGGTCATGACTTTCTATATTCAAAAGTTCAGCCTTAGTTTTTCCAAACCAATCAGTTATTTGTGTCAATGCAGCTGCTTCATAATATAATCGAAGGTTTGGAAGTTTAAGACCACCTCTCTCACAAGTATCCTGCATAATTTTCAATTTCACTCTCGGTTTTTTTTCATTCCAAATAAATTTATTCACTCCTTTTTGCCATTCTAGCAGTGGTTTATCTGATTTGAGCACCGGTATCATTTGAAATAAGAAAATAAATCTAGGTAAAACATTCATTTTTACTGCTGATATTCTTCCCAGCAATGATAACTGCAGTTTCTTCCAGTTTTGCATATCTTTTTGTATCTTTTGCCACAGAACCTCATAATTATTTTGAAACAATTTTATATTTGAGTCTGTGATTTGTACTCCTAAATATTTGACCTTTGAGACAATTTCAAAACCTGCCTTTCTTTCCAGTTCCTTTTTTTTACTCTCTGTCAAATTTTTAACAATCATTTTGGTTTTTTTCTGGTTCAATCTAAAACCAGATACCATGCCGTAATCTTCTATAATATCTTTCATCTGAATTATTGATTTCATAGGTTGTGATAGGGTAGCCACCAGATCATCTGCAAATGCCTTAGTTCTACAATCCTCTTGCCTTATGGCTATTCCATTCAAAGAGTTCGAGTCCCGTATTACGTTGAGTAAGACTTCTAGAGTTAGAATAAATAGTAGTGGGGATAATGGACAACCTTGTCTGGTACCTTTTTGTATATTAAAATTCGATGTTAAACATCCATTAATAATGAGTTGTGCATACTGCTCTTGATAAATTGCAGCAATCGCTTGTATAAACCGCTCCCCAAAATCCATTTTTTCCAAAGTCTTGATTATAAAGTTCCAATTCACTCGATCAAAGGCTTTTTCTGCATCCAAAAAAACCAGCACTGCAGAGATCTGTTTATTCTTATCTAGATAGTCCAATAAATCTATAACTTGCCTAACATTCTCCTTCATATATCTGCCTTGAATAAATCCTGCTTGATCATGATGAATTACCTTTTGAATAACTGGCATCAATCTGTTGGCCAACACTTTTGCAAAAATTTTAGTCTGTATTTAATAGAGATATTGGTCTATAATTTTCTGGTTTCTTAAGACCTGATTCTTCTTTCGGTATCAATGAAACAGGAGCACCCACAACTTCTTGAGGCAAGCTGTTCGACTGATTAATGGTTCTGTCAGGAAATGTATTCTTAGATCTTGGTTGCTTCTCTCCTTGATTAGTTTCCACCCGTTGCTTCTTGTCCTGCCTTCAGGTGCTTTGGAGAACAGCTTGACTCCCTCTTCTTTGTGGCAACCCCTGAGATATTGGAACACTGCTATCATGTCTCCCCTAGTCCTTCTTTTCATTAAACTGGACAATTCCAGCAACCGTTCTTTATATGTTTTAGTCCCCTAATCATCTTTGTTGCTCTTCTTCATCTATCAATAATTTTGCAACCACTATATGTAAAATGCAAGAGAAACTACTTGTTGGGGGCTTGAAATAGCATAACAATAAATGAGGGTGGGGGTGGGGGGGCAACAAGGAAATAGCACAAGCAGGGGTGAAATGCTCCCGGTTCGGACCAGATCGCCCGATCCAGTAGCAATGGCAGCGGATGGTTCAGAGAACCAGTAGCAAAAATCCCTGCCCCCCCCCATGCCCAGCTGAGCCGCGCAATCATCAGAGGCTTTTTTTTTTACTTTTAAAAGCATTTTTTTCTACAACCTCTTCGGATGAAAAAATGCTTTTAAAAGTAAAAAAAAAAGCCTCTGTTGATCTCGCGGCTCAGCTGGGATCGTCAGAGGCTTTTAAAAGCATTTTTTCTCCAACCTCTTCGGCTGAAGAGGTTGTAAAAAAAAATCTTTTAAAAGTAAAAAAAAATCATAGTTGGCCATGCCCACCCAGTCACATTACCCCCCCACCAAGCCATACCCACAGAACCGCTAGTAACAAATTTTAGATTTCACATCTGAGCACAAGCCAATATAATATTAAAAGAATTGGACCAAGACCTCTCCCCGAAATGATCCAACTGCCTCATGAACAAAATGTGAAAAAATCTGGACGTTTTCCATATAAGGGAAGGAACAATAAAAAGGAGAAGCCCTGAATGAAAAGGCTGCTTGTGAAACATCCCCCTTTAGGACTCTGATCTGGTTTTTCTTTTATTTTTTAAAAAGATATTTGGTGATAACAAAATGGGATATGAGGAGGGGCCAAGAGATAGGCAAGCAACTAAATTTGATAAATTTGATACAAAATATATCAATTTGATATAAAAAAAACTTGACAGACCCCATTTCCAATCCAGTTCTGTCATTACCAATGTTTTTTCCACTAGCTGCTGACTACGAAAGAGGGAGGCTGGAATAGTTAAATAATCATTTTGCTTATCACATTCTGGACACACATAATCAGAACAGCACCAATCAGAGGTGTATCAGATACAAGGGCAAAAGGAGGCAGTATAGGAATCAGCAATGGGAATGGCCAATTTTATGCCCATGTAATTTCTGCCAATTTATGAATGGGTGGAGAGTAGAGCTTACATGCCTTTTTCCAGGAAAGGGAGGAGGAATGGGGGAAATGGGATATTCATGGATGACAATGTCATTATATGAACACATCTACATACTTGCATCAGATCCTGGGATGCAAAAAGGTAATTGCAAAGTCTGCTTGATGATGTCACTGTTACTCCGCACCTGTGCAAGCTAATTGGAGCCAAAGCAGAAAAGGAATTTCAGAAGGGACTTGGGGGTCCTGTTGATGCCACCTTAAAAAAGCCGGATTTTTTCCTAACAGCAGTCTCCCAATAAATCACATCTTTGAGTTAAATGTAACAGAATAACAGAGTTGGAAGGGACCTTGGATGTCTTCTAGTCCAACCCCCTGTACACGTGATGGTGAACCTGTGGCATGTGGAGCCATCGTAGCGGGGACCTGAGCCATCGCCCTAGGTCAGCTCCACTGCACATACACGCACACCCTCCCCATTGGCCCGTTTTTTGTCCCAGGAGGCTTCAGGGAGGCCTGCTAGGCCCAAAACCGGGCACAGAAGGGAGTGCCAGGGGGTGTCGCGTGCGCATGCGCAGGGGAGCGGGGCGACGTGGGGGCATCGCATTATGGGTATGGGCACGCGCATGCTTTCAGCATCTGAGGAAAAAAAGGTTAGCCATCACTGCCCTATACCACTCCAGACAAATGACAAGCCTCTTCTTAAAAGCCTCCAGTGATGGAGCACCCACAACTTCTGAAGGCAAGCCATTCCACTGGTTGATTGTTCTCACTGTCAGGAAATTTCTCCTCAGTTCTAGGTTGCTTCTCTCCTTGATTAGTTTCCATCCATCATTTCTGTCTTGCCTTCTGGTGCTTTGGAAAATAGGTTGACCCTCTCTTCTTTGTGACAGCCCCTCAAATATTGGAACATTGCTATCATGTCATCCCTGGTCCTTCTTTTCATTAGACTAGATACACCCAATTTCTGCAACTATTTGTCATATGTTATAGCTTCGAATCGTCTTTTTAAAAGGATTTTCAGGAAGCGGCAACAAGATGTGACAAGATGGTCAGTGCCTCCTAATTCAATCATGTATTTTATCAAAACGGATTTCCTTTCTTTAATAATAACTTTATTGAAGTTTAAAAATACAAAGATAAAAAATTAAAATAAAGTAATAAAAATATGAAAAAGTACAAAGAGGGAAAAAGGTAGCGGAAGGGAGAAAATAAATACATTAAAGAAGGAAGGATGTATAAATATTTCCTTAATAAACATCACTCACAGCCTCTTGAATTTCCAAAGTTTGTCCTTTAAACATTTTTCTCTACGTACTCCTAAGGGGCTTGGTTTCATTCTCACAGTATGCTTTGTGAAATGAATAGACTGAATGGCTTTATCTTAAACTTCTGCAATCCAGGGGCTGCATACAAATCCTGGGCCCATTTGGTAGAAATGAGAAGATCAAATCCCAAGAATTTTGGAATAGAGAGAGATGGTTTGGTCTAGTGCAGTGATGGCTAATCTTTTTGCTGTCGCGTGCCAAAAGTGGGGGGAGAGCGGGCGGGGTTGTGGGTGAGTGTGCCCACACCCATAATTCAATGCACCCTGCCCCCTGCACATGCGATCCCTCCGCACTCCCACCGCTTTTGGCATGCGATGACCCGGTGGGCCTGTTTTTCGCCCTCCCCAGGCTCCAGAGGCTTTCTAGGGGCCTGGGGAGGGTGAAAACGACCTTCCCCACCCCACCAGAGGCCCTCCGGAGAGCCTGTTTCCCGACTTCTGGTGGGCCCGGAAGGCCCGAAAATCAGCTGGCCAGCGCGCGCATGCATGCTGGAGTTGAGATAGAGCAATGCTTGTGTGCCCACAGATATGGCTCTGTGTGCCACCTGTGGCATGCATGCCATAGGTTCACCATCACGGGTCTAGTGGTTAAGGCACCAGGCTAGAAAGTGGGAGACCATGAGTTCTAGTCCTGTCTTAGGCATGAAAGTCAGGTTGGTGATCTTGGGTCAGTCCCCCCCCCCCTCTCTCTCTCAGCCCTACTCACCTCAGAGGATTGTTGTAGGGAAAATAGGAGGAGGCTGCGTTGGATGTGTTTCCCACTTTTTAAAAAATAATAAAGGCATCTTACAAACAAACAAATATTCAGTGGAGTGCTTCATTGATTGAAAGGGGGAGAAGGAATTTTTAAACCTTCTCCAACTTTTCTTCCAGACAAATTTGTCCTCACACCACAGTTGGGAGAAATATCCATTTGGTTCAGTTCCAAGCTGGGAAAAAGACACTGGAAACATGGAGGCTAATTGGAAAGACGGTTTAATGGTGAAGCTGAAGCATATGGGTGGTTCTGGGCAGCTGACCACATGGAGTTGAGGGGTGGTGGTATTTATACCTTTTCTTGGGCTTTGCACTTGAACTTCCTGTTCCTGTTCAAGAACATGTATTCTATTGGCTGTTATAGGGGTCATAGCTAATTTGTAGGTTGTCTAAATCCCAGGTTTGGTTGGGGTTTGGGCTCTCTGAGATGATGTAATGAAGAGGCTTGTGTTCTGAAAGGGTGTTGGGCAATTCCTATTATGGCATAATGGCTTTGTCCTGGAGGGTCATGTCTTAATCCCATCACCCTGAAGCTGAAAGTTTTTTTGTCTTGTAGATAGGCTGGTCCAATCTTTCTTAATGGGCACCAAATATCTGCTGGGGGCAGGGAGTTGCTTTCTGTCTTTAAAACATGTTTCTTCTTTTATCATCCAGGGAAACGTAATATTCTGCCTTTTCTATTATTTCTCAAAATATTTCATTTTTCTAGGAGAGGGGTGGGTGCTAACTTTCTACATCAGGAATGGCTTCAGTTAGAAATAAAAAGAAAAAGCACAGACTTATTAGTAAAAATAAATTGGTCCAGCTAAGCTTTGTTCCCATCCAGACTGTTTTTCCCCCCTATGCCTTTTCTCCATAATGCTTTCCAAGAGATGAGAAAGGGAGATGACAGTGAAACAAAGTTTTCCCATTATGTTTCCATAGAAGGAAGAATGATTAAAATGAGCACAAACCCATCCTCAGTTCTATACGAAAGACACTGAAATGCATTTGGCTGCCCTCATGAAGTGTACAGACTTCATAAGGGCAGCCAAATGTATTCAACTCAACCACTTTCTTTGTAAGTAAGATCCACATTCCCACTACAGCCATCAATTGATTTTTTTTGAAACCCGATACATGCACATTTTTAACCACATTGTTATACCAGCAGCAGAACAGAAAGTCGTGAAAGCTTTTTCTTTTGCAAACATCAGAAGCCTTAACATTAAGCATACCAAACCAACATCGCTGATGGGATCAGATTGCAGGCGATTCTCCAAACTCCAATGTTGACCAGGGCACAGGGAGGGGGAGGGGGAGAGAGAATTCAGCCCAGAGCGATGCCTCCTTATATGGTCAAGGTTGCAACGTACATCAGAAGCTGGGCAATGTAGAGAATTTGAGGCAGGGGAGATAATCAGAAAGGACAGCCTAAGCAAATAAGATTATTAGGGTGCATTCTGAGAATATAATTAAAGGTAAAGTTTCCCCTCGCACATATGTGTTAGTCGTTCCTGACTCTACGGGGCGATGCTCATCTCTGTTTCAAAGCCGAAGAGCCAGCGCTGTCTGAAGACGTCTCTGTGGTTATGTGGCCAGCATGACTAAACGCCAAAGGTGCACAGAACACTGTTACCTTCCCACCAAAGTGGTCCCTATTTTTCTACTTGCATTTTTTATGTGCTTTCGAACTGCTGGGTTGGCAGGAGCTGGGACAAGTAATGGGAGCTCACCCTGTTACGTGGCACTAGGGATTCAAACCGCTGAACTGCCGACCTTTCGATCGACAAGCTCAGCGTCTTAGTCACTGAGCCACCGCATCCCTCTGAGAATATAATTAAGAAATGCTATATAGCTTTCAGGGTAACATGTTTACCACATTTGTAATTTATAGTACAATGACCCACAATATGGCTGATGGTGAGTATTATCAGTATTGATTGGATAAGTATGTGAACAACACCACATATGCTTGCAAAAGTCAAGTCCTGTCTATCTAGCATGCACTTCACCATGATTACATTCATTTATATATTACTTTTGACTTGAATAATCTCTGTTTTGCACTACAGTCCCAAGTCTCCTCTTTCCAGTTTATAAAAGATCCTGGAAAGTACAGCTGAAGATAATTGCAAACTCAGACTGTTGGTTTTGTTGTGCAGGTTACACTAAATCTATCATCTATCTAAATCTAAATCTGAGTTACTACACCACAATTTTTATTTAGGTTCATGCCAAAATTTAATTCTTCCTTTTCTAGCAATAATTCCAGGGCAGTCAGATGATTGCTATGTTAGCCTCCCTTTGATGGATGGATTGACTGATTGATTTATTAGGTGCCATCAAGTTGATGTTGAATCTTAGCAACCTCATAGTATTTTAGATTTCTCTCCAGCACATCTGTCCCAAACCTGATCCTTCAAATCTTCCAGTGATGTAGCTATCACTCTGTAATTGAGCCTACCTACTTTGCTGCTGTATTCTTTCTCTCCACCTTTCCTAACATTAGAACCTTCTCCAGAGATCTAGGTCTTCAAATAATGTGTCTAAAATAGGATAATCTCAACTTGGTCATTTGCATTCAATGATCCATTGGTTTTGTTTTCCTGGTTGTTCATGATATTCTCAGGAGTCTTCACCAATACCCAAAGGTCAAAAGCGTCAACACTCTTTCTATCCTGTTCTAACTTTCACTTCCATAACCTGTCACAGGGAATACCGTTGCCTGTTTAATTCTGTTCTTTATATAGCTTCTTTACTAGCTGACAATAACTTCAAGGTCACGTAAAAGGCCACTAGGTTCTGCTGCTTAGCTTTAAAAATGTGACAGAAGATGCTTCCCAAAGATCTCATTCCATTCACATAGACTTTGCTTGCTTTTGTACTTCTCTGCATGTTTGTTTGTCTGTCTTGCCAGCTTCAAAGTTTTGTTTATCTATCTGAAGAACCAACTGCAGTCACATGAATGTATCTGAACCTCATCTCTGCTTCATGGGTCCCTGAGGAAAGCTCTTAAACTGATGAAGAGTAGCAACAGGGACCCAATCAGCGGTGAAATGCTCCCAGTTCGGACTGGCTCGGGCGAGTAGGTAGCAATGATGGCCGGTGGTTCGGAGAACCGGTAGCAATGGAAGCTGGAGGCTCCGCCCACCTGCCCACCTGCCCCATTCCCCGGAGTCGGGGAATGCACCATTCCCTGACTCCTACTGTCCACCTTTCTCCCACAGCTGGCTGTCAGGGAAGGCAAGCGCCCGAAAGGTACCGGAGTCACTCACTCTCCTTCTTGAATGAACCGCTCTGGTCCATGCGCCGGCTGCACAAGTGCACATCCAACCTGCCTCTGAATTAAATAAACAGTGTGCACTTGCGCAGCCAACGTGTGAACCAGAGCGGCTCATTCAAGGAAAGTGAGCGATTCTGGTACCTTTCGGGCGCTTGCCTTCCCTGACAGCCAGCTGCGGGAGAAAGGTGGGCAGTAGGAGTCGGGGAATGGGGTGCCACGAGAGAAAGGTAAAGACATGTTGGCAGAATAGAAATTTAAAAAGTTTTCCTACCAGGTTCTAAGGGCGTGGCTTGGTGGGAGGGGGTCTTGTGACTGAGTGGGCGTGGCTGTGAGTGACTTTGAGTTGGCCACGCCCACTCGGTCACAGGACACCCCATCAAGCCACGCCCACAGAACTGGTAGGGAAAAAAATTAGATTTCAGTCCTGGACCCAATACTTTTTTGAAGATATGGAAGTCTTTCTGACCCCTTCTCAGCTAATTTCTCAGAAAGATAAAACAAAAAAAATATATATCTGGGTGATTTCACAATGTTATGCTTCATTCACTGTTACTATTTCAATATATAAGGATTATAAAAAATAATAATCTCATTTTTGCACCCCTGTATTTTACTATGGTCTACTTCAGAATACATCTTCCAATAAGAACCACAACAATATCACAGATTAAGTTTCTATTCCCCTTCCCCCATCCTATTTGGTTTCCCCCCCCCTCCTCTCTCTATAATAAAGCAACTTTCTCATCTTGACCACAAAGCAGGGCCATCCTTCTTAACTAGGCCCAGAGAAAGGAACCCCTACCTCTCTGGTTGCTAGGCAACAGCTCCGTCTTCTGGGAAACTGAGAAATAATATTAGCCTGAGGAGAAACAGTTAAAACCTTGCCGCTCAGCTTCGAGCAAATCTGTGTCAAGACATTCTGCATGTCTCTCCTCCTTTCCTGCATTTGGAAAAATGGTTAAATACAGCCATGTTACCATGATAATGATTCATCACAGGTCCTCTCCCATGCCCACTTGAGATCTTCGCCTCTTCTAGCCTTCTAAGCAGTAGTGGGTTTCCAATTTTTTTACTACCGGTTCTGTGGGTGTGACCTTGGTGGGCGTGGCATGGCTTGGTGGGCATGGCAGGGGAAGGATATTGTAAAATCTCCATTCCCACCCCTCTCCAGGGGAAGGCTACTGCAAAATCCCCATTTCCTCCTGATCAACTGGGACTCGGGAGGCAGAGAATAGATGGGGGCGGGGCCAGTCAGAATTTTTACTACCGGTTCTCCGAACTACTCAAAATTTCCGCAACCAGTTCTCCAGCTGGTCAGAACCTGCTGAAACCCACCTCTGCTTCTAAGGGAGAAGTTAGACATCAGCTGGAGAAACTTTGCCAAGGTCTTCTCTTTGGAGTCACCAAGGAACCATCAGATGAGTCCAATTCAGTCAATCAAGCCAGAAGGTATGTGGTGAAATAACCACTCCCAAGGCAAGAAGTGACACACCTCCTAAGTGGACACAACAGAACCAGCTCTGCTCAGGAAGCAACCTTCTCCTGTGTAGCCCTTTTGACCCAATATAGCAGCCACTGGCTCTGCAAATCTGAAGACAGAGGTACAGGCAGCTGAAAACAAGTGTTACACTCTTTCTACGTCCATCGGATTTGAGCCTGAGTGATGAGACTACAGGCAGTCCTCAACTTACAACCATTCATTTAGTGACCATGCAAAGTTACAACAGCGCTGAAAAAAAATTCACTTACAGCTGGTCCTCGCACTTACAACTGTTGCAGAATCCCCACAATGATGTGATTGGCAACCGGTATATATTTACAATATATTTACAGTATATATCCCGGGATCACATAATTGCATTTGCAACCTTCTCAGCCATCTGCCAACAAGCAAAATCAATGGGGGAATCCAGGTTCATTTAACAACCATGGCAAAACAGGTTGTAAAATTGACTGCGACTCATTTATCAATTGCCTTACTTAACAACAGAAATTCTGGCCCCAAAGTTAAGAACTACCTGTACTGTATGCTTTTTGCCTGCTAATTAGGCTGATTCTTGATTATTTAGTTTCTGCGATCAAAAAGATTTGAACTAACACTCCCTCCTTAGTTTAAGCTCTTGACCCAAAACTACCCCAGGAAGTAACTCAGTCTTGCCTATTACCTGAGAATCAATTTTCACAAATGGATCACCCTTTTTCCATAAAAAAAAAAAATCTTCATTCTCACAAGAAAAAACTGTGAATAAGCCACCTCCCTTGTTAATTGGAAGCAGGTAAGCAATTTGTAGAGAACAATACCAAAATATCTGACACCACCACCCCTTTTCAATTCCTCTGGACACCAACTTCTTTCTTCCTTTTCCCTTAAATGGTAGACTGCTGGCCAAAGAATTAATCATTCCTATCAGAAATCTGGGAAGGAGGCTTGAATTTATACTACAAGACACAGTAAATTAAGCCAAGACCTACATATGGTCCCAAGTTCACGGGTTGCTCACCCTCTGCACTGCTTCTGAAGAAGGAAACATGACAGATGGACCTGGCCATTGGATCCATTCCACAAACGAGTTAATTTTCTTCTCTCTTGAACAAAAGCTGCCTAAGAGCAGTGAAAACAAGAGAATATGTCCTTAACCAGGTCAGTAGTAATGAAAGACCAAACAAATTAATTTGTAAATCCCGTTGGTTAATGTTTTATTCTTCTCTTGGGGTGTATCCTGGTTGGAAACCCAACCTATTTAATTCATTTACTTTTCAATGTATTGTGCAAACCCATAATATGATTAACTGGGTTAATCATGTTGTGTGAACACAGCCAGAGAGAGACAAATTAATTCCCCTTTCTTTTTTGCTCTTTTAGTCTTGCTGCAGCCATTCAGAATGAGTAATTGTTTTGTGCAGGAAGGAAGAGAGGGCAAGTGCTCTTACGCATGGCTGCACGTGCATTTCTTTTACTGCAGCATGCTTATTATTCCCACAGCTGGCTTTTCATTCTGTCTTTCAAGCTGATTCAGAAGAAAGATGCAAACAAGTAGGAAAAAGGTCTGGACGATATCAGCTTTTGCAGTCTGTGAGAAAACCCAGCATGGCTTTGTATATTTTCCCCCTAATAAACAAGGTTCAAATTATGTAAGATGCCTTGTGTAAGCAAGAACAAGAAACCTTTATAAGGCAAAGCCAATAAACAGCAATTATGCTGTGACTAGAATTCCTGATGTATTTGGGGTGCCACTTTCCTCAGAAAAGACACCCAGATTGTGTCAGTGTTTATTGAATACTAATTGTAACATATTAGTTTCTGGTACCCTAGTTGAGTAAAGCTGGCTTGAATGCTTTTCTTTCAAACTCATAAAATCAAATAATTTGATTTTATTTTAAGGCCATCAAGTCCAGCAACCTTTTCAACGTAGGAACCAGCTTAAAATATCTCTGACAGATTGTTTTCTTCATATTATAAAGTACTCATTTCAGATGCACTGATTCTTGTTTTGCTTTGATATGATTTTCTTTTGTAAAAGTCCAGTTCAGCTTCTTCTTGAAGCAAAACATCTGCAAGGAGAAACGAAGTCCAGGTGCCTTTTGAAAAAGCACCTTTGGGACATCCATGACCTGATGAATAGCCATAAACTTCTGTAGAAGTGTATTTTCTTAAAATATAGGATCATCTTCCTTGATTCATGCTACTTTCCTCTTCAAACCTTTCAGATTTTGTTAAAGTTATCCAGTGGGTCATGCACATTTTATGACCTTTTTTGCTGCAGTTGTTAAATAAATCAGGCAGTTGTTAAATCAGGCAAATCTGGTTTCCCTTATTGGTTTTGCTCGTTGGAAGGTGACGGAGAAGAATATAGATGATACCCATGACCATAGAATGCTTCTACCATCATAAATACATGCTGATTCCCAAGCACACAAATCATAGGGCTCCTGCGACAGTCAAAAGTGCAGGGACCAGTTGTAAGTCAATTTCTTCAGTCCTGTTGTAACTTCTAATGGTTGCTAAACAAATGGTCAAGGATTACGTTTATGGAGAAATGTGATTTTAAAAAATCAGGGAGAGAGATAGATGGAGAGACATTATTTGAAGAGGAGATATCTATAGAAAAAAGGAAGAAGAAGATTCAGCATCACCTACTTAGTTAGATTATTCTATGGCTTCCTATTTTTTTTTCCAGCACCTGCTTTCCACCTGACCTGTTGGAAAAAGATTCAGAGACTCTGCAACAGATGGTAAAACTCTTTGAATAAATCAGAGCAATCTTAAGAGACTTTTCCCCTGCTCTGCTTCTATGTAATGGTCTGTGAAAATAACCTTGGGAGACAGGAGAAAGAACTCAGCCTAGACAAACGGTCTGATAAACAAAATCTGAGTCCAAAGGAGAGATGGGGGTAGAGAAGTAATCTTCAGATGGGACTCTCCCTAATTCTCTGGAACAAAAAAGCGGGGGGGGGATGCTTTCAGACTTTAATCTTACAGAAAAGATGTTATTAGTACTCATTGTTTTAGTTTCCTCTCTGGGCTACCTCAATGCAGAGGTGGGTTTCAGCAGGTTCTGACCAGTTCTGGAGAACCGGTAGCGGAAATTTTGAGTAGTTCGGGGAACCTGTAAATACCACCTCTGACTGCCCCGCCCTCATCTATTCTCTGCCTCCCGAGTCCCAGCTGATCGGGAGGAAATGGGGATTTTGCAGTTACCTTCCCCTGGATTTGGGAGGGAATTGAGATTTTACAGTATCCTTCCCCAGCCACACCCACCAAGCCATGTCACGCCTACCAAGCCACACCCACAGAACCGGTAGTAAAATTTTTTGAAACCCACCATTGCCTCAATAGGTTGACATTCTGTCCCTTCTCCATTTTCTCTTCCCTCCTTAGATCAGTGCTGAATTTTATGATTCCTTATCAGACTTTAGATGATTTGTTTTGTAAAGATGATTTCTTTTCTAAAGATGATTTGTTTTGTAAAGGTGGTTTGTTTTGTAAAGGTGGTTTGTTTTGTAAAGGTGGTTTGTTTTGTAAAGATTTATAACCCTCGTACAGAAATCAATTAATCCACTGACCTTTCAGCAAAGAAACAGTGGGGGGGGGGGGGACTTGGTCTGATTTGAAAGCCTCATGCAAAGAAAAATCTGAAGGGCCCTAATCTGGATGGCTACAGCATGACTACATCAGGTAATTTACTTTTGGTGACACTGATAAATTCTGAGGACATGAAATGAATGGTGCTTGATCAGTGGGCAGAAGACTGTTAGGAAACGATCATGAATGAAAATGGAAGACAGTGAATGGATCCAGCTTCATTCAGACTAAGCATAACAGTTTCGCCTCTGTTGAAGAAAGCAAGCGAAGGGAAAGAGCACACCATCTCTCTGGGTAACTATCTACACTGCACAACCGAAGTTACTGTTATTTACCCTAACACCTACACAGGCTCCCTTCCTATGACTTAAATTAATTACTGGATGTCCTGCACTGAATAAAGAGATTTTAACCACCTTCCCTATGACATTTAAAGAGTGTTATCACATCACTCCCGAATCTTCGCTTCAGAAAGCAAAAGACTCCCAAGTCCTTTACTCCTTTTGTGTTGCCAGAATCTTTCTTAAAATCTAACAATCTGCAGCAATGGTCAAGGTCATGTTTAAACAATACAGCGAATACAGCGAAATGGATACTACAGCTTGTCCAAATTAGGACCAGAATTACTATACAAGGCATAGGATTTCACACCCTTTCTTTCCACAGTTGCTAAGCAAATCACGGTAGTTGTGAAGTGAATCATGCAATCGTTAGAATAGAATAGAATTAGAATAGAATTAGAATAGAATAGAATAGAATAGAATAGAATAGAATAGAATAGAATAGAATAGAATAGAAT
>WNWU01000013.1:10373269-10443077 GCA_012654045.1 Ptyas mucosa
AACGGTGTTTTTTAGACCTGGCAACTTTAAGATGTGCTAGCTGGGGAATTGTGAGAGTTGAAGTCCTCACATCTTAGTGGAAGTTTGAAAAACGCTGCTTTAGAAGTTGGAGTTATGACAGGGCACACAAGGTCTTGAAACTCTCCTTTGGTTTTAGTTGGTTTCCTCCTTGAGATTCATATAGCAGCTGCTTATATCATAAATCTTCAGCAACTTTTAGTAAATTCTTTAGACTGCAAACCACACATCTTTCTCCTAGAGATCTCCATGTTCCTACTAGCTTTGTCCTGCCAGTCTGAAGTGATTTTCAGTTTGCAAACTGAAAAACCATTTCTCCATAATTCCGTTCTTGGCCCATTCTTCTGCATCCCGGGAGCACTTTCTGACAATCTTCATGAATGTTCTATAGGTAGTCCTCAACTTGTGACTAATCATTTAGCAACCGTTCAAAGTTCCACTGGTCCTCCCAGGGAGTACTTATGCTGCAGATGCAAAGGTCCAATAGTCACCCTCCCCCCCTTACATGAACGTACTTAGGGCACTCAGCAACTGGGTCACATTTACGGCCATTTGCAATGTCCCACAGTCATGTTACTGCATTTTACAATGATTCTGCCCAAAACTGATATTTATTTTCATTTTTTATCAAAACAAGTTCATAGCTAATCAACATGGCAGTCACTTTACCACCACAGCAAAAACATTGTAAAATTGGATCAGTCCCATGACCGACTGCAAGTTACAAGTATGATGGGCAGGCTCTATTATGATCATAACTCAAGGACTACCTGAAGGTTTACATTATAATTAAGATGTGCTAGAAATAATGTTAGTAATCAGTGAAATCTGATGTGATGATAATAATCTAAGAACACTTGTGGTTTCAGGAATTAATATAACCGCACCTTGAAATCAATATAACAGAGAAATTTCCATATTTTTTTTAGTCTGTAATGGAGGCTTCATCACTCTTCTGTTAATGAGAAAAGAAGTGTGAACTTGTGTTCTCAGTGAGTACTATATGTAGAAACCAGAAGTTTCTCATTTTCATTTAACAGGTTATAGTTTAATTGCAAAATGCCTTTTCTGTTAGAATGAAGGCCCTAGGCTATCCTAACACTGTTTCTCTGATTTGTTCTAGCAAATTACCCCAAATTTTGGCAACAGAAATAGAAGGACATCACTATATAATTTTCACAACCACTGTATGATTATAAATTTCAGGATTGTCAATGTAATTTGGTTCCTAATCCCTGTGTTTCCTCTGTGAATTCATCAGTTTGTAATTCTTTCTTCTCAGTTTCCAGTAGTGAACATTCCAGCATTATTATTGTTATTTTTGTTAGAGAGAAGAAAAAGAAAGTTGAGGTTCTAAATGTGCTGATAATTACTATATTCTGTATTACTCTTCTGATAATTTGTTCAATGATACATTCCTGGCTTTGCTTGCAGTTATAGTGAATTGATTTTTCAGTAAAGCTCTGGATGATTGTTATAATCAATGTTTAGCAGAGTTTTATCAGTCCTAAAAGACATACAGAGCAGTGGTGGGTTTCAAAATGTTTTACTGTGGGTTCTGTGGGTGTGGCTTGGTGGGTGTGGTATGGCATGGCATGGCTTGGTGCGCGTGGCTTGATGGGCATGGCAGGGGAAGGATACTGCAAAATCTCCAGTACCACCCCACTCCAGGGGAAGGTTACTGCAAAATCCCCATTCCCTTCTGATCAGCTGGGACTCAGGAGGCAGAGTATAGATGGGGGCAGGGCCAGTCAGAATTTTTACTATCCGTTCTCCGAACTACTCAAAATTTCCGCTACCGGTTCTCCAGAACTGGTCAGAACCTGCTGAAACCCACCTCTGATACGGAGGATAACCACTGCATGTAAGGCAGACTCTCGTTGTTTCCATTCCAATATCAATCAGACACATGCTCAGAGCAAGAAGACAGTGATGTCAGGGTTCCAAGAAACACCCCCAACGAAAGAAGACTCCGAAGCTAGAAATTCCTCAAAGTTCCATTTTATTAGAGATGTCATATTGGCACATCTGGAAAAACCCGAATCTGAAAGCTTCCAGGTTTTCCCCACCCATAGGAAAGTCCATGTCCCTTCCCCTGCACTCACATGTCCATCACACAGTCTAATCAATGCACCATCCCAACTGGAGATGCCTCCCAGTCACACCACTCCAGGTGCAGGGCAGGATGTCCTTGACTCTCAGAGAAAGGAATCTTATTATGACTATATATCACCCCTGCTCCATAGAATACTCCCCCTCCCAGTTTCCCACAGCACTAAATGTGGCAGGCCTGAAGATCCAATGCAAAAGATGGCTTTCAGGCCTGACAACTGACTTAATTATTGAAATATGCATGTACTTGCCAAATGTATTTGGAAGAGATGATTTTGCTCTTGTTATTATTTATCCTTCTTAAGAAGCAAAGGATCAGCATACATTTATCTTTTATTAACTACAAATTTAGAGAATGCCTGTACTTTTGACAAGGGGAGAAGGAGGCAAAGTGAAGAATACTGTCAAATCATCCTAATTCTCTTTCTTTTGGTAAGGAGTTCGTTAGCTGCCTGTGCCAATTATTAGCCATTCTCTAGCTTTCCAAGGTGGTATTTCATTTGCTTCCTGCTGCCCATAACGTGTGACTTCACACAGGATGTAACCTTCATCCTGAGAGAAGCCTGATAATGTTCGTGAAGGGTTGAGAATAATTTTAATGCTGCAATTATTCAAGATTTTCAGGCAGGATTTTTAATTAAGCTTTCAAGGATTTGGGATGGGGGGGGGGGTGTTGCCTTCAGGTCAGTGTTAACTCTTGGTGATCACCTAGACCAGTGTTTCTCATCCTTGGTAGCTTGAAGATGGGTGGACTTCAACTCCCAGAATCCCCCAGCCAGCATTGCTGGGAGTTGAAGTCCACCCATCTTCAAGCTACCAAGGTTGAGAAACACTGACCTAGACTGTCCCTGCAGTTTTCTTGGCAAGGTTTTTCAGAAGTAGTAGCCTCCTTTCTAGGGCTGAGAGAGAGAGTGACTAGTCCAAGATCACCTAGCTGACTTCATGCCCAAGGAGACACTAGAACATACAGTCTCCCAAAATTGGATAAAATGATTGAGAAAGTGGCGGCTTCATAATGGTAAGCAACCTTGAAAGAAGCAAAGTATCATGATTCCCTCCAGACCATCTTCAGAACAAGCCAAGTGTAAAAATTGTGCCCTTTCCTGGATCGGGAGTCCCTACGCTCAATCACCCAAATTCTGCTCATCTCACACTTGGATTGTTGCAATGCATTCTGCATGGAGCTACCCTTGAAGAACATTTGGAGGCTATAACTGGTGCAGGGTGTGACGGCCTTGGCAGTTCTTGGGCCCCCTAGAGTGTCACATGATACACCACTGGTTCACGAGCTACACTGGCTGCCGGTTTGCTTCCAGGTGAAATTGAAGGAGTTGGTCATCACCTTTAAAGCCCTGCATGGCATGAGTCCAGGCCAGTGGTGAAATGCTACCGGTTTGTACCAGTTTGGGTGAACCAGTAGTGATAAAAACTATCGGTTCGAGCAATCCGGTAGTAAAAAAAAAAAAAAGCTACCGGTTCGTCTGAACTGGTATTTCTGATGATCAGCTGTGCCATGCGATTTATATTCATTTGAAAGTAGGAAATCCTGCTTTCTATCGAAACTAAGTCACGCGGCACAGCTGTTCCCCCCCCTCACTGTTCTACTTACCTTGTTAAGCTTTTTTCTGTGTGAAGCGTGTGTTTGGCGCACATTGCGTGCGCACGTGTGCAGCATGTTTGGAATGCAGTGCACATGTGTGCGCAGCATGCTTTTGGCGCTCACTGTGCATGTGCTCGTGCAGCGTGCGTTTGGCACACACCGTGCATGCGCGGGCAGCGAACCAGTGGCAATCCGCAGAGGATTTCATCACTGGTCCAAGCTATCTGAGGAACCGTCTCACCCAAATGGAACTGGTGTGCCCCACCTGTCCCAGGAGGAGGAGCATGCTGTGGGCCCCATCAGTCAAGGAATTTTGGCTGGTGGGGTCCAGGAGAAGAGCCTTTTCCTCTGTGGAGCCTGCCCTTTGGAACATCTGCTCCCAGCCTTCTGACCTTCCGTAACTGCCTGAAGACCTGGCTCTCTGCCAGTTGACCTGGGACTCAAATGGAGATATATCACACTGGAGGTGATTGATGGATTAAGAGAAGACCCCACCTCCCCTCATGCGCATCCTGCTCCCCTCCTCCTCATCTTTGTAATTGTAATGTATTACTGTTATTAGGAAGATTTATTGTTAATGGTTTTATTGGCTTTTAATGTTCGTAAGACACCCAGTCACCTTGAAGCGGTGGGCAGCAAATAAATTTAATAAAGAAATGATGACTTTTGGTGACTCAATAGAAGATTGTTTGTTCTTGACATCTCATCAGCTTTTGGTACAATCAAATACGGCATTTTCTGGATTGCCAGAGAGATTTAGGAATAAATTATCTTTTTTTTTTCTTGCAGTGGTTTTGTTTTTCAAAATCTACTTGAAATCAACGGGATGTTATCGGAAGGTTTGGATAGCCAGGAACCCAGGGCTATCGCTATGCTGGTGACACCCAGATCTATTTCTCTGTGACATCTTCAAGAAATGGTGGGACTCTCCCGAATCTCTGCCTGCAGCCAGTAATAGCCTGGATGAAGAATGATAAACTGAAATTGAATGCTGACAAGGCAGTGGTGCTCATTGTGAGGGGATCTAATTCCAAACAAGAGATAGTAGATCTACCAGGCACAGTATTAGAATCTCGCAGAAGAAACAGGTAAGCAGTTTTGGGTTGTTTCTCTTCTATTTTCCAGATTAAGGCAATAACCAGGAATGCATATTATCAGCTTTGGCTGAGATGCCAACCGCAAGAGTGTGTCTTCAAAACTGCAGAACATGCATTAATAACATGTTCTAGAAATACTAACTTGTGCAGAACTCCACACTGTAGCTAAGATCTCGTGGTAGAGTTTTATACAGTTTTTATGATCACATGGTATTACGCTTTCATTCCCATTGTGGTTTGCTTCTCATAGTCTGTGACTGAGGCAGCAAATACATTCATGAGCACAAAACATTACATGGTCGTCAGTTCATTTCTAAGTGAAATTCAAGGTGCTGAATGTTCTCTTTAAAGTCCTACCCAGCTTCTGTCCAGGCTTAGCTGAGAAAACATCTTTCCATACTAACCTCAAAGCTTACTGTGATGCTCAGAGAGGTTTCACTTACAAGTTCCCCTGACAGCCATTTGGAACTGTATTTTTCTTTTAAATGTCATTCTTCACTAACTTTGCAAAGACCCAGATTTTAATTGAATGATGAATTTTTGTTTTCTTTTGATATTTTAACCATTTTTGGAAATCTGCATCTGTTTTTAATGTCTTGGTTTTAAAGTGGGGGCTATAGTAAACCTGCAAGAAACTTTGGTAATTGCTGGTATGCCAAGTTAATTAACTGTCCTGAATGCATTCAGTTGCAATAGATATTCCATTTTCATTGCTTACAGGTAGTCCTCAATTTATGGCAATTGGGACCAGAATTTCTGTTGCTAACCAAGGCGGTAGTTACGTGAGTTGTTGCCCAATTTTAGATCTTTTGTTGCCATGGTTAAGTGGATCACAGCAGCCGTTAAGCAGATCACATGGTCATTAAGCAAATCCCACTTCCCACATTGGCTTTGCTTATCGGAAGCCAACTGGGAAGATCAGAAATGGCAATCACATGATGCTGTCATGATGTCAATGCCAGTTGTCAGGCACCCAAATTTCGATCACTTGACTATGGGGATGCTTGTGAGTCATAAGTGCGACGATAAGTCACTTTTTTCAATGTAATTTCAAACGGTTGCTTAACAAATGGTTGTAAGTTGAGGACCACCTATATGTGGTAATCATGCTATTAAAAATAGTCCTTATATATGCTGGTTCATATATTTTTAAATTTCTGCCAAAGACAGAGAAGTGGGTTTTTCCAGACAGTTGCAAAAAATATTCAGAATAAATTGCAAAAATCCCCCGCAAGCTCCGCTTTTACTTCTAGGATTGTGGGAATTAATTGCAGTCCCCGTGCAAAGCAGGAAAGGCACAAATGCTTTGTTCTTTTAACAGCCAATGATGAAGTTTTCAAAGGAGGGGGAAAGATGGGAAAAGTTCAAGGAGGGTGCCTTCTTAGATGCAATACCAGCAGTGCCCTGAAGGTGGCATCTGTGATGAGTATATGCAGAATGTGGACTGGAAACTTCATCTACCTTATCAAAGGAGGAAGGGGGGAATGAGGATAGTGAATGCCTGCAGGACTCCAGAAAAGCCTTTTGACATTGCAACACAGTTATTTTTTTGTTTTTTTTTCAAACCACCTTAGCAAGATGATGGTAAGGCTTATGGTTTACAGAGCTGTGATTTTCTGAATTAAACACAACTGCCTGGATTCGGTCAACGTAGCCCATTGAATCTTAATTGGGCTGGGGATCATATATTGTTCCCATCATAGATAAAGTAACATCCAGAGATATAGAATGTAATGCTGGCTGAGGAATTCTGGGAGTGCATACATCTTAAAAGCTGCAAGTTTGATAAACTCTGTGCTAAGATAAGGGCTGGAATTCTCATCTTAAGATAAACTTCTAGCTATCTTCAAACAGCTGAAAGCAAGTCCTGTTTTCTTGTAGTCCGAATGCCAGACATGGAAGAATGAATTTAAGCAAATAGCAAGGGAGATTCCGGTTGAATGTTGAGGGGAAAAATTTTCTTAATAAGTTCAGTTCAGCAGTGGAGCTAATTAGTCACGTTCTCTTTCTGAGTATATTTGAGGATATTAGACAGTCATCTGTCTGGGATGCTTTAATCTGAATTCTTCCACAGAGCAAGAAAGCAGAGTCTTTTCCAAGTGTAGGATATGCTTACTATTTTAGGACAAATTTAGAATACATGTCATTTAGAAAGTAAGGTGATAACTTAGAAGAAAACACCAGGACTAGATATTTAAATTCAAATACAGTAGTACCTTGGTATTAATACCAATGCATTTTGACGTGTAAATTTTGTCCTGGTAAATTAATGCTCAATGTACAATCTAGATCTTGTTGGGTGTTGGCTGTTATGTGACTCACATAATTCCTTATAGGAAAAATTTGTTTGTACTCATCATTTTTGGTACTCATTGCTCGTCCCGGAACCAATTAACGATGAGTACCAAGGTACCACTATCGTAATTTTTTATACAGATATCAGATTAATGCCAACATAGGACAGAACATGAATATCACATGTGAATATTTGGAAAGGGGCAGTAGAGATGGTTTCAGAATGAGACACTAAGTTCTATGAAGTGAGACAGAGAAACCTGGAAATGTTTAAGCCTGATGGCAGACACAATAGCATCCTTCGGATACATAAAAGGATGCTGTGCAGGTTAAAATTTTTGCTTTGTATTTCATAGCTCATGGGAGAAGAGATTTCCCCTCTTTGCAACTGTTTGCAACTCTATTGCAAACTGAGTGTCAGTTTGGTATACAGATAGTCCCCACTTAACAACCGGTTTGAAATTACAATGGACCCCTGCCCCCAATAGCTACTTATGACCTGTTCCAGATTTCCGATGGCTACACACAGACCATTTTGGGCACTTGGCAACCAGCTCACCTGTACAGTAATTGCAGTGTTATTCAGTCACATGACCATAATTTGCAAGATTTGTTTTGCCTGTTTCCACCTTTTTTGGCCCGTTTCTGCCCCCCCTTCCCTAGGAATATATTGCTATGGACTGGGTTTTGCTAGAAAACGGAAGTAAATGGCCATATTTGTGAGCCAGTTGGCAAGCACCCAAAATGTGATCACATGACAGGAAGGACAATGCCAGAACTTTGAAACCAGATCATAAGCCCCTTTTGGGAAGTCTGCTGCAATTTCAAATAGTTGCTAAGCAATCAGCCATAAGTCAAGGACTACCTGCGCAGCATAGAACTTGAAATAAATGTCAGGTTGAGAGTGCCTACCTGCATTTTATTTATTTATTAATCAAATTTACACAGCTGCCCATCTCTCCCCAAAGGGGACTCTCTTAATTCTCACTTTTGGGATTATTATATTTCTAAAAATATGGAGATCAAGCTTTCTAAATCACGTGATGACAAGCACATAACTTCATGCTCTATTAGCCTTTGCCCTTTCTCTGTTGTACTTACAGCAAGGTTGATGTCATGAGCCACCAGACCTCATTTGCAGAGTCCAGAGTCTACTAGGAGTGGCATCAAACATTTTGGCTCACTTCCCATTCAGAAGGTTGAGAGTTCAATCCTAGGTAGCAGCAGGTATTTCTCTCCTAGGGCGCAGAGAAAAAAATATCTGCTGCTAACTCCGCGTGGCTTCAGGAAAAGCATCCGGCTAGTTAAGTGTTCACTTCCATCCAGTTGCCCCGACTCTACCACAAATTAAGGGTTTATAGCAGCGGTCCCCAACCTTTGTGGCTTGACAGCCCGGGAGAGGGAGAGGGGAATTGGACTGTGCGGGCCAGCCCATGTGCACACACACAGAACCCTTGCCTATGTGGTGGGCTGGCGTACACATGCGCAAGTCAACTTGCACGTTGCAGGCCGGAGCATGAGTGCCTGCTGGCGTGCTGCTCATGCAAGTTGAGCTGTGAGTGCACACCCTCCAGCCAGCTACTCGTGCGGCCCAATTCCAAATACGTCACAGCCCAGTAGTGGGCCACAGCTCAGGGGTTGGGGATCCCTGGTTTACTGGGTCGTAAAAAGGGCATTTTATTTTGTTCTCGGCTTTGGGGGATTTTAACGTTGGCATTTTAAGTTTTTCAGATGGTTCCAACATTCATCCCATGCTTAAAGCCTCCCTCCAAAAACCAGGCTTAAGAATCAAAATGGATGCTTTAGAATCTTGCCTCCTACATTCCCTCCCAAACCTCCTCCAAACCAAAAGCAGAAATACAGAAATTTTGCGAAGTACCTTCAGAAATTCTCCGTATCGTTCCAATTTTAGTTCCAATGTGCTGCCGAAGCGAGCACTACCTTCAGAACTTCTGATGACCTGCCATGCACCCAATCACATAACTCTCTTCCCAAAAGCAGGGCTCAAAAGATGGGTCACTTTGATTGAGAGGATACTTTTAAAAGGCACCTTCTCTGCATTTTAAACCATTAGGAAAGAGGGACAGTTAACAAAGTCTAGAAATAAATTCATCTGGATTGAGGATTCATGCCCATCCATGACCAGATCAGTTTGATTTTAGTTCTTGACTTTTTAACCTACAATAATTAGATGCATGCCTAGTTTTGACTTTAGCCAGTTTTTTTACTTCCAAGAACCAGAATCCAACTTTTGCTTGCTGGCTTCTTCTTCCTAGCAAATCCCTGGTACTATTTAAAACAGCTGTGTCTGATAAGAATCAATTCACATGTTTGGAAACTACTTAGCATTAAAGTTGTACCGTACTTTCACTCTTCCCTTCCCAATTTTCCCAAGAATTTTAATCATTCGGGTGTTATGTTCCTATGAACTTGAAAGCTCTCACATTATTCTGAAATCCTTTAAATTACTCCCAGGTTTCCACCTCTGCATCTTCCATGTTTTAGAAGAGTCACTACAGAATTATAATCTTGGAAAGAATAAAGGGAAGGGGACAATCTGACACCTCCCCAGTTTTGGGATGGCAGAGGTTGCTGTGTGTAATATAGAAAAATCAGATTTTTAATTCTTTGAGATTTTTAATACAGAGCAAGTAATAATGGTAGAATCATCCAACACAAGCTGATTATTGGTTGAAGGAAGTTCCTTGGCTTAGCTCCTACTGACTATGTAGGTGTCTCTATTGATTGCTTGGCAACAAGTGGTTTTTCATGATCTTTTATAGTTTGTTAATTTACGAATTTATCCTGTGCCTTCAAGGCAGTCTTGGATCTACCTGGGAAAGTCCTTCATTTCCTTGCAATGTGGTTTGCCTTTGATTTCTTCCTAGGACTGAGACAGATTTGTCCAAAGTGATCCAGCTGGCTCCCCAACCAAGGCAGAATTAGAACTCGCTATCTCCTACTCTAGTCCTATGCCTTTAAGCACTATAAACTGCCAATTTAATCTAAAGTCTGGGAATTTCCTTGCGGTCTCTCACCCAAGTACCAACCACAACTCACCCACTTTAGCCTTTTACAGACCAATTAAGGTGACCTAGATGCTACCATCTTCCATGACTCCATAGGTTTTGCCAGCACATCAGAAGAGTGGATGGAGACCATGAAATTATGCACAATTTTAGCTGTACTTATCTGGTACTTTGGTCTGCTATCCATTTCCACTCAGATGGAGCTCTATACTGATTATGCAAGAAACTATTGCCGTATTTTTCAGAGTATAAGACGCACTTGAATATAAGACACACCTTAGTTTTTGGGGAAGAAAATAAGAAAAAAGCTGATTAATGGGTGGATCTGCCTCCCAGAATACCCCCAATCAGCTGTTTCCAGAGGTGAATTTTAACAACAGGTTGGTTGGTTGTGAGTTCTGTGCCTTGCTTTTTTTTTCTGCCTCTGAAAAGCCAAAAAAAAGCCTCCGAAACAGAGCTTCAGAAAAAAAGCCTTTTTTCCTGAAACTTCTTTTAGAGGTTTTTTTCCTGAAGCTTCTTTCAGAGGCTTTTATTCTGAAGGACTATCTGTACTCTGTTCAATCTCCTTTCTTTGGTATTGGTATGTAAATTAACCTCTTCCGATCTGTTGGTTATTGTGTCATTCTCCAGATTTTTAACATAGTTTGGTTAGATCCTTTACTGATTCTTCTTTTGTAGCTTGCCATATTATTTTAGATAAAACCCTTTCAGAGGCTTTTTTTCTGAAGCTTCTTTCAGAGGCTCCTTTCAGCCTCTGAAATCTCTGTTTGGAAAGCTGGGCGGGGCTACATTCCGAGTATAAGATGTTCCCAGATTTTCACCCTCTTTTTGGGGGAAAAAGGTGCGTCTTATACTCTGAAAAATACGGTACTTTCTTTTTTATATATGAAACCCTAAGCCAGTGATGGCTAACCTTTTTGCCATCGTGTGCCAAAAGCGGAGAGAGCGTGGGGGGTCATGGGTGCGTGTGCCCACATTCATAATTTAATGCGCCCCGCGCCCCCCGCGCATGCGCACATGACCCCCCACACACTTCCCCCTGCTTTTGGCACGCGATGGCACGGTGGGCCTGGTAGGCCTGTTTTTCCCCCTCCCCAGGCTCCAGAGGCTTTCTAGGAGCCTGGGGAGGGCAAAAACAGCCTTCCCCATCCCCTTGGAGGCATTCCGGAGGCCGGAAACAGCCAGTTTCCCGATTTCTGGTGGGACTGGAAGGCCTGAAAATCAGTTGGCCGGTGCGCACATGCATGCTGGAGCTGAACTAGGGCAACACTCGCGTGCCCACCAATATGGCTCCGCGTGCCACCTGTGGCATCCGTGCCATAGGTTCGCCATCACGGCCCTAAGCCAACATCAGAGAACACAGTATAAGAAAAAAGCATTCTTGTCCTTCACCCCAAACTAAGCCCCAAAAGCTGTAAGCTAAAGTCAGTGGGAAAATTTACAAGGTTACAAGGAAAACAGTTTAAGGAGATACTACTCCCTATAATTCAACTCAGAAAATACTTCAGAAAAGCACGGGATTCAGTAGACATCTAAAAATGTTAACCTCTTACAACTTTACATTAAACAGGCCTAAGTCCTCAACAAGTTTATGCATAATAGACAGGCCATGATGGTAGAGTCTGGAAAGCATGGGGGTTGCTGACCACTGAATTCAGGCAGGACTCAAGAATAGAAAACCTTCAGCCCCAATTAAAAAGTTGAGTCATGAACTGGGCTAGTCTCCTGGTGATCACCATAGAAGAAACAATGCAAGATTCACAACATGTGACAAAAATAACTCTATCAGCTTCTTCAAACTGCTGTTTTCAATGTTAGACTACAATTCCCAGTCACCACCTTGTGTGTGGAGAATTCTATGATCTCTGATCAGGGGTGAAATCCAGCAGGTTCTGACAGGTTCTGGAGAACCAGTAGCGGAAATTTTGAGTAGTTCAGAGAACCGGCAAATACCATCTGGCTGGCCCCAGAGTGGGGTGGGAATGGAGATTTTGCAATATCCTTCCCCTGCCACACCCACCAAGCCACACCCACAGAACCGGTAGTAAAAAAAAAATTGGATTTCACCACTGTCTCTGATGGCTCTTTCTGGAATATTCAGATAACTATAAATCTCTTAAATCTGCCCAAACTCTCTACAGATAAATAACTGATGTTTTTCAAGAAGCGCTGATTGAAATGTTTTTAAACCTTACTAAAAGCTTTTTTGCTTTAAGTTTCCCCTTCAAAGTTTTCCTTGAGAGAATGTCAGTGGAAAAAGGCTGTACAACCTCTTGTCAGAAAACAGACTTGGGTACAAATTATCCCTAAGTAGGGTTCAATAACCAATCCCCTCCCAAACCCTTGAGGAATGGCATTAACTAAAGAACCATAAGTCATCATCTTCATATAACACTCCTTCTCTCCTTTCCTGAAGTACTTCAGCCAGAACTCCACGATGCCAGCATTAGCACAATGGCAGCCAGGCACATTCCCCGACCCCCTGCTCATAGCTACCAAGAATAAAGCAGAGTCCAACACAAGACCATAGTGGAGTAGCATGGACATCAGATCTGTAAGTTTATTTGCTCAATGTACGACGGCTACATAATGACTCACATTCATGATATTCCATCACTGAGGAAAACTGCTAAGAATGGTCCGTGTGTGAAATAATTCCTTACAGAAACACGGAGTTGGAAAAATAATCACTGATTAGACCTTAAAAAGAGTTCACTGCATAACATGACAGAAAAGCACAAACAAAGGCTCATTCAAAGAACATAGTCATTTTTCTCCTACACTGTAATAGTTATAATTTCACCATGACGAACACCAGACATTAAGATTAAGCTAACACTGGTGTTTTCTTTGCTTTCCTTTTTTTAAAAAAAATCATATATAATTGCATGTCACTATAGCAACATCCATAACAGATCAGTTTTGTTACGATCACTATTTGGTAGAGCAAACTTTACCCCCGAAAAAGGAAAAATAAAATAAATTAAAAATTTTTTAAAAATTGTTGAAGACTATTGTCATAGGAATACATAACATCTACAGTATAAGTTAATAAATTTCAAGCTACTTTATAGAAATACAACACCAGCATGCACAATATTGTATCAATAGAATAATGGAGCAGTTATTCATTTCACTGGAGAAACAGTTATCATAGGCAAGTGCATTTCTTTAACAAAAAATTGAAAGAAACCATTCAAGCTGCTCGCATCCCCCAACCCCCTGCCCCCCACTCCATATTTAGCCCTCTTGTGCGATCTTTTTCCCCTGCATAAAGTTTTCCTAAAGCAGCCAGAGCTAGAAGCTGGAAAAAAATCAAGAAAGGTTTTGTAATTCCAGTAAATCACTTCCAAATCAAAGCCAGGGATACGCACTGCTCACACATGACTGCAAATTAAAGAGAAGCCTTAAAATGTTCTTCCAGTCCACAATATTTCTTAGAGGTTTCACTCAGTCACTCAAGTTGCAAGCCTCTCCTCCTTAGTAGAGCCAACGGGATGCACTAAACGGGCTACTGGCGTGGCACTTTACTGAAGTGGCCCTGAAGGGAAAGTCACTGAATGTATATTACCACACTGCAACAAAGTACAAGTTATGTTTGGTTTTTTAAGAAATGTATCTGCACTGGATGCATTGATGCTGATTTGCCAGCTTTTTGCAATATCAACCCATCTTAAACTTTTACTTTCTTTGGAATTGCAGACTGTCAAGAAGACTCACCCTACTGTCCAGGTGCATTGTAGCAAATTAAAACAGAAAAAAGTCTAGACCACTATGAGAAACGAGATATTCCTTTTCCACAGAGGGAAATAAATCTATTTGTACAATGGGAGTCATTAGAGCCCTGTTTCCTTCTAAGGTGCTTTTGACTAACAGAAGCTATATTTAAAATAAAAAACCCTGTAATTTATGAAGGAAAAAAGCAATGAATTTCCAATCACTATGATTTATTTTCAAAAATGGATGACAAAAAATTCCTGATCAGCTGTAGTTTCCCCCCACTCCCAGCGGATTAAGTATCACAAATGAACAGAATTTTCTGTACACCTTTGAAATAGGCCAAGATTTGTTAAATCTTGTTACTTGTTAAATAGGACACTGGCATCAGATACTTTTCTTTGTGGATGTTTCTACCCTGATAGATTCACTTATAATCACAGGCTTGTAATACAGAAAGGCCCTGCCTTCAATATGGGCAACAAAGGAAAGGTCAGAGGCATGGGAAAAAGAGGCAGAAGAGATCTGCTGAAAATCTTTTAATTATACTAGGAGAAACATAAGATTATGAGCAAACTGGCAGCAGGATCCCTGAGGATGGACTATAACACCTTTCCTCTTCCTTTGAAAAAGAAGAAACGGCCTTGGAAAATTCCAGACACTGAATGAGTAAAATACAAGTCTGAATTAACAATAGTCAAATGGCATTATGTTTTAAGAACTTCTTTTGTCCAATTTAAGTTCTGAATCCTTTGCTGTGAATTCCTGTACTTCATATAGCCGTTTGCCAAGCATCTATTCAAATATGGCAAAGGAATCAAAAGAAGATAGATCGTTTTCATGTAGTATTCAGACATCTGGAAAACCGATTCTCAGATGCAAGCTGCAGAAGAACATTTAAGCCAGAAAGAAGCAAATTTAAACTCAAAAAGCTTGGTGTAAAATATGGCTGTTGTGTAGAAATACTGTAAACTGTAATGTAATGTTAATACTGCAGGCTGCCTTCAGCATCTAAACTCCAATGCTTATGATCTTGGGATCTTTTTAAAATTATGCCATAATAAATGGAAACTCAAATCTTCCATAATTGGAGGTGGACAATAGAGAGACAAGACAAAAACTTCATCTTAACATGGTGTGACATTTCATTGAGAAGAGAATGACTGGGAAACCTTACTGGAACCACAGAACAGCTTCTCAAACAAACAAACAAACAAACAAAAAAATCAAACCAAGGGAAAAAAAAAGAGAGAGGGCCATTCCATTCAAGTTAGTCATCATTAACTTCATGTATGCCTAGCAATTAAGATAACTTAAAGACAGCTCCCCTTGAATTAATAATCAACTGAACAGTCCATATGCCATTGTGAGGCTGCTATTCTACTCCATACCACCACAGCCAGCCTGATTTTCCACTAGTGGTGTTTTGGCAAAAGTGTCACAGAGGCAATCAAAGACAGGTTGCGGGGAGCCTCCCTGGAAGATCACACCTCCTTTTTCCCCTACCCCACCCCTGACCCCCCCCCCCCCCACTTTTCACTTGTGGGAAAAAAAATAAAGACTGCAGTAGTAGCATCGGCGTGCGGCTGCCAGTCCATCCAAAGGTTCTAGTTGTTGCCTTCACCACCATCGTCATCTTGCTGGTCGCTTGTCCAGAGCGTTAGGTTATCACGGAGCAGCTGCATGATGAGCGTTGAGTCCTTGTAGGAATCCTCGTTGAGGGTGTCCAGCTCAGCAATGGCATCATCAAAAGCCGTCTTGGCCAGGTGGCATGCCTGTTCTGGGGCATTCTGGATCTCATAGTAGAAAACAGAGTAGTTAAGGGCCAGGCCAAGTCGGATGGGATGAGTTGGCTGCATGTGTTCCTTGCTAATCTCATGAGCTTCATTGTATGCCTTCTCAGAGGATTCCACCACAGTCGCTCTCTTCTCCCCTGTGGCCACCTCAGCAAGATAGCGATAATAGTCCCCTTTCATCTTCAAGTAGAAGACTTTGCTCTCATATTGGGTCTCGCTGCAGTTCTTGATCAGGTAGTTGTCTAGGAGACTGAGTACATCCTGGCACACAGCTTCTAATTCCTTCTCAATCTTCTCACGATAAGCCCGCACCATCTCAATTTTCTTCTCATTGCCATCAGCAGAGGTCTTCTGCTCAATGCTACTAATTACTCGCCAAGAGGAGCGTCGGGCCCCAACTACATTCTTGTAAGCTACAGACAAGAGGTTTCTTTCTTCATTAGAGAGTGGCTCATTCAGCTCTGTCACCTGTATGAGACAAAGGATGACAAAATATATTTAATTAATAGTTTTGCTTTTTCACTCGAAACCATGCCACTTTCAAATTGAATTCAGTGAAATCTTTCTCACCAACCCACTACTTAAATACAACATCATAACATTTCTTAAATACAACATTGTAACATTTTCATACCATTACTGACTTAAAATAATAAGTCATCCAAAAATTGGGCAGTTTCTGAGAGTTATGAAGGCTAAAAAGTATGGTCCAGACAAAGAAAGTTACTAGCAGTAATTAAAATTAATACAGTTAATCCCAGACTTTCAAGTTCAAGTTCAAGTTGAACTGTTCAAGTTCTTTGGGGGGGGGGATTTATGTCCCAAATTCAAAGTTATAATGCCCTCCCCCGCCATTTGCATCATCCCGTGTTTTATGAACTTTTAATTAAAAAACTGACATTTACTTCCATTTTTCAGCAAAACCCTACTGTGTTTCCCCCAAAATAAGATCCTGTCTTATATTTTTTTTGAACCCTGAAATAAGCGCTTGGCCTTATTGCCATATGCTCAAAAGCCTGATTGGGCTTATTAATCAGGGGATGTCTTATTTTGGGGGAAACGGTATCATAGCACATGGTGCCATGGTGGCGCACTGGTTAAAACACAGTACTGCAGGCTCTGTCCACTGCCAGGAGTTCGATCCTGACTGGCTCAAAGTTGACTTAAGCTTCCATCCTTCCAAGGTGGGTAAAATGAGGGCCCAAATTGTTGGGGGCAATATGCTGATTCTGTAAACTGCTTGGAGAGGGCTGTAAAGCACTATGAAATGGTATATGCCATAGCAAACCATTGATTCACTTAACGACTATAGCAGTTAACAACCATAGATTTGTTTAACTACAGCCACAAAAACGATCATGAAATTGAGTCAATCATGTGACCAACACACTTTATTATCATTATGAGTTACAACTGTGATAGGCAGACTCCATTACAGTGGTACTCGAGGACTACTACTAGGAACATCACCACCAGAAGTAAATTTTGTTTTTTAAAAAATTGGCTAGCAATACAGAGACAGAGGGGTAATTCCAAAATTATATTAGGTTATAAAGATTTGATGAACACTATTTTAAAAGGGGATTCTTTAGAAATAAACTAAAATTGCAGAACTGTAGAAATCAAGCCTGAAAGGCAGCAGTTTGAAATGAAAGTCAAGAATGATCATGAAAAAAGTACATAGGAAACAAGCCAGGCAGCAAGGTTGAAAATAATATGCTAATGAGAGACAAATGTACTATACAGATAAGACAAATTGAGAAATTTGAAACTCAGAATGCTATTGAGGTCCTTAGTCCCCTGATTTTCATGTTACTTTTCATGGTCTACAAGACTTGGAAAGTATTACTAAAAAAAGAATCTGATCCTAGAAGTCAAAATCTTCTTCTATGCTCTAATGACATTTTTATGCTAAATTTAGCATGACCACTATGCTTAATTTTGGCAAGCAAGTACCCAAAGTTAGTCGTTTGCAGTCTTAAGCAATGGTGTCACAATTACCACAAAAATGCCTGTATCTTGCCAATACAGGAACTCAACATCTACCAAAGCTAACCAAGTGGGAATATCTGTATTTGGCACACTGGCAATAATAAAAAAATAAACCTTGGTTACACCTCTTACAGAAATACACCAAACTAAGAGAAGAAACTATCTGCACAAATAGAGCCATTATTTTCTAATACATTAAACAATTTCAGATGGTTGATGGTGGAAGTATTTAATCAGCAACATCAATTAACTTGGCACCAGAATTTCAAAATTGTATGGTATATACTTTTTCTAATGAAGGACAGACTCAGCAAAAGTAGGCAAGTAGCAGCCCCCAGCAAGACCATCAAGATGGGACATTAGTGACAGCAAGGCAAATAGGTATCATATTTAAGAATGCCATTTTGCCACCTACACAGCATTTTTCTATTTTAGGCCACAGAATATTTATTTTTTAAATTTTGTTTTATAAAATATGCTAGAAAGCTTGGCAGGCTTATTTTAGCTACATTTACCGGTAATCATTTAATCATTCTTTAAAAGAAGACACTGTCTCTTAACAATTTTCCTGAGGTTTGGTATCTGCTGAGAAGTAAACCTGGCATCTAAGAAGTTTACAAACCTGGAAAGGGGTTTACATTTTAGATGGACAGTGTTGTATAGTACAGCAAGAAATTATTCTAATTTATGACAGATCCACAGACTCCTGATATGCTGGAACAATACAAAAGACCAAAGCAGACCTGAAACATCTCCTAGCAGAGAAGCTGCTTCAGGAGTGCTACAGAGAGTATCATGCTACACCTATAATATTGTATATATTACAAGTGATAAGCTTACACACAGACATGATCTGTTCTTTTGTTTAAAAAAGAAACAACCAGTATCCCCAATTAGTGTTACTTTCTGTAGAATGTTAGAACTTTAGGTAAAACAGGAATGAAGCACTATTGGTAAGTTTGTGCAAAGTTCTGTGATGAAAAATGTATGACTTTTATAAACTCTATATTTATAATCTTATAATATCAATGATATACCTGAAAGGGGGGGGGGGGTTGCCACCGAAGTATAGTTTTTATAATAAAACAGCCCAGCTTTGAAGTTGAATTAATTTTCGCAGTGTAACCAAATATTACACATCAGTTTCACAAACTGATGTCAATGGACTGTACAATTCTGTATTTTTCTTTTGGAAATTGTACAAGTCTAACCCAAATGAAACTTCGACCCTGAAAACAGGTTAGAACAGACATAGGTTCATTTATGTAGGTATATATGTCAATGAAACTAACTTGGCACAAATATAGGTTTAATACAAAAAGACAAGAATTTTTTAGATATGCATTGTTTTCTGCTTTTTGTATGCTTTTACATCACCAATATTGCATTTATAATTCATTTCATATTATATATTCAAGAAGGCTAGTACCTAAAAGAATAGGATATATATCTTGGTAAATATTTGTAGATGGGAAGACATTCAGTACACTATTCCGTATGTTACTGCTCTCTGCAGTGACCAGTTTTCCTCACAATTTATTTCCTCACAATTTGGATATATTGCTGTTGCTAGGGAATAAAATCCTCATCATAGGCAAAGGCTTCTCTGGGCCTACTATTCTGCTTACAGTCTTGCATAGTAACAGAGGACCAAGGATACTCATGACATTTTGTTTTTAAATAACAACAAACTTTAATTCATCAGTTACTTCAGAAAGTGCTTTTCAGAACCATCAAAGACCACTTGATTTCAAAACATTATCTTCAGCAAGTAGATAATTTTGATTACAGATAGTATTAAACTCTAATTTGGAATGTCTCATTTATCATGATTCTCTTTCAGCAGAATGAACATGTAACTACATATACAACTTTAACTGTTCGACAGTAAGAGGAACAGTTGACTCATATTTACCAACAAATTTTATAGTAATTAAGAATTAAGATTTCATTTCATTCTAAAGTAGAACTGTGCTTTGTTTTCAACTGTGAGTATTTTCCATTGGGCTCCAAATGCTTAATTTTGTGATATTTTTTTTCCAAGAAAAAAGCCAAGCCTTAGCTGTCCCATCCCTAAGCTGTTAATAATTTCATGTGTATCAGCTACTAGGTAAAATGCAGAAATCGTTTATATTATTGCCATTGTGCAATTTCACAAATAATTGGAAGACAAGCTAAACATCTCTTGTATTTTGTCTGTGCCAGGAGAAAGAGTGGTAGATGAATCCAAAGTTAATGCACATTTATATTAAAATTATTATAAACATATAGCTGCTGTGTAACGTGTGAACTACAGCTGATACAAGAATCTGTATTTGAGACCTGTCAGGTGGCTTGCTTCTTAATACAAGTTTTCAATCTGCAGAATTGCTGTTGCAATTAGCATGACTGGGGCGAAGAAATTGTTCAAAAATAGGAAATTATTTTATTCCAAAATACAACTCATATAAATCATATAAATCAATGATGTACAGATATACAAATCATTGATAAAAATTATTTACCATATTTTTTGGAGTATAAGATGCACCTTTTTCTCCCCTAAAAGAGGCTGAAAATTTGGGTGCATCTTATACTCTGTAGCTTTTTCGAAGCTTTTTTCCGGCCCTAATGAGGCGCTAACCAAGTGAAGCAATCTCCCCGTGCTTTGCCTGCTTTTCTCATTGCTCCTTCCTCTCAGCTGTGCCTTAGAAGCTGTTTTTTATCCCCAAGCAGGGGATAAAAAACCAGCAAACTAATGTGCTGAAGCTGACCAGACTAAGGATGCTAGCCAGATGAATACCTAGTAGGCAGATTTTTCCCCCCTATTTTCTTCCCCAAAAACTAAGCTGTGTCTTATACTCCGGTGCTTCTTATACTCTGAAAAATACGGTAAATTCCATTCTCTGCCCTATTTTTTCTTTAAAAAGTTACTAGCAAAATGGCTTAGACCAGGGTGTCAAACTCAAGGCCTGCGGGCCAGATCCAGCCTGCAGGGTGCTTAAATCCAGCCCATGGGGCCGGCCTGGAAATATCAAAGGACTGGCCCATGGTGCCTCTGCCAGCCACAATGGGCTGTATGCCCCCCCCCCCCCGTGGCCCATGTTCGGCCTCCCCGGCCTCCTGCAGCACTGTGCCAGCCAAAAAACAGGCCACATGGAGGCTTCAGGAGGAGAACTACAAGGCTGATCCAGCCCTCGAAGAAATCCAGTTTGATACCCTGGCTTAGACTGTTAATAGATTTAAAGTTACAATTCTGGTATGGTTATTTCATGTATCTCGTAATTCCAATTTTACCTTAATCTAAAATTTGTCTTCACAGGTTAACACATATAATCTGGGTGATGCATTTGAAGAGATTTCCCATTTTCAGAATCAAGTTAGTCTCCTTATTAAGTACTATACGATTGTTCCTTACATGCCCCTCTCAACACTTAATGTTTCCACATCTACATTCTTTTCATGATTAAACAAGTTGTATTTTATAATTATGAACAAGCCAAAGTCTGATATATATGACCATAATTGAGCCCTGCAAATAAGGTCCAAGTGATTATGGTTGTAATGCGCATATGACCTGACCCAATTTTATGACCACAGCCATGAGGCAAACTCATTGTTTGCTATGGAGCACTTTTCTGCCAAAAATGCCTTAAATCATGGTCAAAATGGCCATAGATGCAGGCCGGATGCCAAGCATTCAAAAATGCATTCATGTTTGGGAATGTTGTAACTTAAAAAATGGGATTTGTCATAACTTCAATCAGTCGCTAAGTGACCAGTTGTTAAGTCAAGGCCTACTTGTAGTTCTGTAAGATTCGCATTGAATACCAATCAATATTATACAAGAAAGTAATGCTTTGGAAGCATTTCCAGAACAAGTATAGGAACCATAAAGTATATTAATTACCTATATTTAATTTATATTTATTTATATCTAAATTTAACTATAAACCCTTCTGGACTTCTTCCCAGGTTTTCAGTATCATATGCCTTCATAAAGATAGTTACAGCCTCAGTTTTATTAGTTAATGAATAATATCATCTAAATTTCAAAACTGCAGGCAACTGTGCACCATCCTAGTGCGCTGAGCTGCAACAGAATCAAAGAGGAACATTTCCACAACTGGTTAGCTATCATGAAGCAGGCAAGCGTTAAAAAATCCTTGGCAACACAATGATGCACTTGCACATATCAGAGGAGAGGAGAGGCAGAACTTAAAATTCCTCTCTCTGATCAGAACATCTCTTATTCTTGCCCAAAGCACACCTTTAAGGATCAGTCATCACTTTTAATGGAACTTTTAAGGATCAGTAATTTCACTATAAATGATATTGCTAAACTTTCTTCCTTGAATGGTAATAGTCAGATAAAGTGACCTTATCAAGGAACAATCCCAGAATAAATTATTTTCATACTATCCTATCATAACACATCTAGCCTTCCCAAACCTGTTGACCCCTGAATGAGTTGGATCAATTACCACAATTCTGGCTCACAGGAACTTGTACTTCATCCCCACATTTAATGGGCATCTTTATACAATATAAATACTAATAAACAAACTACTTTGAACAAATTCTGTAACAATTGGGACTGAAGATCAGCTGATTTGAGATACTTCAATCTCCCAGCAGCTTCCTCTCGATAATTGTCAACAGAAGAGTAGTGGTCTGTTTTACAACAGACCACTACCCTTCTAACCTTGCAATATCTACTCTGACAACAGGAAATTCAGACTGAAATCTCTCTTCCCTCTTTCAGATTTTAGTGAAAAAAATGCTGACCTGAAACTTCCTTCCTTCCTGCAGGAAAATATCTCCCCTGAATTGTGGTTTTTACCTTAGTCTCACTATCACCAAATTCAGATGATTCTATTTCCCACAGAACACAGCCAATTATTTTTTCTATCTGGGTTACTGGCCCTTGAGAGAAAATGGTTCCATTTCAATATGTTAAAATATACAGGTAGTCCTCTACTTATGACAACTAAGCCCAAAATTTCTGTTAAGAAATTGTTAAGTGAGTTTTGTTCCATTTTACGACTTTCTTGTCACACTGGTTAAGTGAATCACTGCAATTGATAAGTTAGTAAACTGATTGTTACTAACATAGACTGTTTGTTAGGTTACAAAAGGTGATCACATGACCTTGGGAAACAGCAATGGTCGTAAGTATGAACCAGTTGCCAAGCATCTGAATTTTGATCATATGATCATGGGGATGCTGCAACGATCATAACTTTGCCAAACATAATTTTGAAAAACAGTCATAAGTCACTTTTTTTAGTGCTGTTGTAACTTTGGTCACTAAATGAACTGTGGTAAATCAAGGATTATTTGTGTTACACAAAATATTGAAAGCCAACAGAAGTAATAACAAAATAGTTAAACAATACATTGCTGAGAATAGCAACATTTTAACAATCTGCACCATTTACAAAGGACTCTCCCAACAGTTTCTGACCAACCTACTAGATCTCATAGGAGGGCTGGCTCCTCTAGAGCCTTCCATGAAACAGAGCCATCTTGCAGGAGCAAGGAGATATTATTTATTAAATGTATATGCTGCCCATCTCACGGTTCAAGGCAACTGAGTGGTTTTTTGAGAAGTTTTCTATCTCTACTCCTGCCATATGAAATAGCCTCCTCCCTGAGATTTAGATGGCATCAATCATGCTAGTCTTCTGGAAGGCCATGAAAACCTCAGGCATTAGGACCAGGCTATTAGTGGAGCCTGATATACATATTTTGGAAGCTGAGTCATTTTGTGAGATGCCTTGGCTCTTATATTATGACAGTGCATACCAATTCTACAACGTTTATCAAGTTCCCATCTAGCAAGACTTCATTATGAAGTCAGTTAGTTATCTAAACTTACTGCCCTACAAAACAATACTTGGCATTTGATAGTATCTCACTACCAATCTCTTCAAATTGTTACATGATTTCATGGAAAGCTTTGAGTGCTCCTTTATGGTGAATTACCATTTTCCAGAAAAATGATAGCAAGAATATTTATCAGATTTATGAAAGACAAACTATTCAAACCTAAAGTAAATGACAATAGCTTGGCAAGCAATTTGCTATTAGCTGAAAAAAATCATTGGGCCTATTAAACTCCTCAGTCTTTTTTCTCAATCATTAAAAGACACAGGTATCCAGTCTACCAGTTTTCTCCCCAATTTCCAGTCATGAAGGTATAATGTACGTGAAATGCATGCGTCTGAAGCTTGTGTAAGATACAGAAGCTTAGAGTCCTGAACACAGAAATAGTTATATATTTGAAAGCAGGGTTTTTATCTGATTTGGAATAACATTTCAATATGCCATTAAACAGCAAGCATTTGAGCTTGAGCTTGCTTCAGTATGAATTCTTCATACAATCACTTCCTGAACAAACAGAATTAAGAAATAAGTGCTGTTTTTTAAATATTGTGATAGTTCTTATTTTCTCCATTTTTCACTAGTTTCATAACTGTTCTTCTATACTTTCTTTTAATCATCCTTATTTGCTATTATTATGCACCAAGTGGGATATAGTGATGTACATTTATGTACACTAAAAAACTGTAGTGAAATATGTAACCAACTGTCATGCAATAGTCAGGCTTCTAGTATTTTAAACTGTGCAGTTACCCTTTTCTGAATGTTATTTCCATACACCCAACTTTCTCCAATTCTCTCTAATCTATTCCATCACTACTGTTCCTTTTTCATAATTGACCTGCTTCTATAGCCAGTTTTTTCAATATTCTGCAGGTTTATTCATCCATTCATTTTCAATAGCTGCCCATCTTAGTCAATGACTCTGGGTATCTTAAAATATATACATGGGAGCGAGATACTTGGCCAGTTAGCCATGTTCCTCCCCTAGATCTAATAAAATAGAGGAGCATTTTCATTATCATTCTTTTTCTGCAGAAAGCTTTTCATTTCTTAGTTTCATAAAAGTACTAAATTAATGGATATACCTGAAAAATGTGCTAATAAAATTAAGTTTTCCCACTATAGTAGTAATTTCCTCCCCCTAAAAGTAGAGAACTCGAAATTTCACTTATGGTTTACTTATCAATATGTGCTCTATCTTAAAACAAATATACTCTGAACATGGTAAGTAAGAACCAACCATTCCACAAGCAGGCAATTATATAATTTATGAAAAAACATTGCTTATTTTATTTATTTTTTTACTAATATCCCCTATTGTGCCTTTGTGGTTGTTGTTCCCATCTATTATAGGGATGGAGTCTGGCATTTCTGCTTGCCTAATCCTTTCATGTTATAGGAAATTCATCAACCATTTCTAGGTGTTGCATCATTACAGTATAACATCATTGGCTTTACAATACAGGCTTTAAAATTAACCTTAAGATCCCAAGTTTTAACTAAAAGATGGATATAATTATTTCAAATATTTGAATTCAGTGTAACATCAACTTTAATACAATTGGAAAATTTCCCACTTTCATTTGAAAAGTTATTTTAAGGCATCCAATATTGAACGTCCAGCCAATGCAATGGAAGCAAACTGTGCAATATTCCTATCATTCAAGCACTACCAGCTAAAGGCAACTTATTCATACAAAATCTCTACTCCACTACCATGTTTCCCCCGAAAATAAGACCGTCTTATATTTGTTGAACCCTGACATGGCCTTATTGCCATGTGTTCAAAAAGCCCGACTGGGCTTATTATCAGGGGATGTCTTATTTTGGGGGAAACAGGGTATTAGGTAGAATTGGCTGTGGCTTTTTAATATTATAAGATTATCTTTCCAGGATCTTTCCTTCACCAGAAACATACAGTGTACATTATTCCTCTAATAATGGAGGTGATGCCTCTTATTCCTCAAGAATGGATGGTGGGTGCAAGAAGAATATAGCAATAATAATGCACAATCCATACAAAGTTCTTCATGGTTTCTCTATGGCAATAAATAGAATCATCTCTGCAATGCCATGGGACCAAAGCAGATGCATTTTTGACCCTGCTTAAATAGCTCTGCTTTTTGTAACCTATTTTAGCTATACTGAAATCACAGGAAGTAGAAAACTAATTCTCCAAGCGAAAAGGATTTTTGAAAAGCTCCAAGGAATTAATTATTATTGAAGTGGAACAGTTATTAGCAAAGAATCTGGGCACCATGTTGCACAAAACATTTATCCATATATTCTATTTATAAATTCTTACCAGCCTTAGTAAAAATATAAACAACTAACCATCACTTTTCTCACTTTAATCTACCCAATAGACAAAAAGTCATAATGTTTCTGGATTAAAAAAAATCAAAACACCTGAGCACCTACAAAGGTGCTCAGAAAAAAAATTTCTATAAAGTCAAAAAATTCTATTGATTTTTTTTCACCTCTAAGCAAGGTTGGTCATTTTAGAATTGTATTAACATTTGCTTTTCAGACTGTGAAAAAATATACATTTAAAGTATACCACAGTTGAATATTGTATTTCTAAATAGAAAACACCATTTCCAATATTCCATAAAATACATATTTTCCCATATAAAAAATGCTTTCTTTAAAAGCAAAACTTTAAAACAGACTAATTTAAATTTTTTTCTATCTTGCAATGCAGCCCAAATACTAGCATAGATGATGAATACTGAGATGAACATTCTAATCTCAATTATTTGCATAGGAACATTTGCTGGAAAACACATCTTTAGCAAGCACTGAAGAAAAAGATGTGCTATGATAGAAAAGAGGTAAAGACGAAATGCAGCAACATATTCCGTTCAAGCTGTAACCTACGCAGTACTGTTGCTATGGAGACGAATGGGGAATATTCCCCACCAAAGTTCTCACATTTAGTGACCTAAAATATTTGCAACTGATGAATATTCGCCCAGTAATTGACTAGCTGAGAGCAAATCTGAGCCTTAATTGAAAAGTAATCTGTATCTCCATAACTAGGCAAATTTCAGATACCTGCACTTAATTCAATATTACTTCAGCTGCCTGTCAGCTGTTCAAAAAGATTGTCATTACCTAAATTGACATGGCCAAATTCGAAGAACTATCACTTCCAGAATACAAGCCAATTCTGAAAGCCATTTGTTTTGATAGCAGCTTCTATAAATTATTTATGACTATGCATCAGTAAACAATTAATGAATTCTTATGAATTTAAAAAAATAAAAACATATGAAACCATGTTATATAAATATCCCATTACCAGTCATAGATTTCTGTTTGACAATATCACGAAGTCTCACCAATTCTCATTTCGGGAACTGAGAAGATTGCCTTGTTGAAATACATAAGGAAAGTGCAAAATATCCATTGCATGTAACAGTGGGATTTGGTGACATATGCTTATACTGAAACAGATATGTTTTAGTTTACATATGGAATGAAACAGAACATTTTATTCCAGATACTGTACAAAATTCAGTTTTTACAAGTATAAGTGGAGGAGGAAGTCAAAATGGAAAAAAGGCAAAGCTAAGAGGTTTTCCAGGTTATGGTATGTGCAACAGCAGCAGCAGCAAGTTGATGAGCAGTTGAATAGACACTTAAGAAAATTAGGGGGAAGGCCAGAGAAACAAGAGACTTTGGTGGCAACTAATGAGCAGGGAAGGGAAAAGAGGTGAGGCAACTCACATTAGCCTTGCCTACTTACTCCATAATTCAGGGATATTATTTTAGTTGCAGCCTAAAACAAGCAAATTGTTATTTTTCTATCTTATTTCTGCTGATCCAAAATGGTTGAGCACAACTTCTAGAGAGTATGGTTTCCATTTTGTTCACATCCCTACAGCACATTATTTATCATAAGCTGAAAAACTACTCTCTTACATTGCTGAAGTCATCAGGAAAAAAGGAAAAGGTGTAAATTGAAGTAAATATTTTCTTCCATTAAAGTAATCCCTAAACCATACAGATTCTAGGGAGCGTGTAAAGCTTCTACACTGACATCTCTCACTTTCTGGCAGGCATATAGCAATTATGTACAAGCCAACTTATTCACCTTGGAAATCCTGAGCTAACATACTAGCAGAAGACTTTTCTTCTTCCTCTTGAAATTTTTAGAAGATGGCAAAATAGCAGAAAATTAAATGTCACAAGATATAAATGTAGGCAAAAGCTGAGTTTCCCTAACTTCACAAGTTGTCTGAAATGTGGATGGCCTATTATCTTAAAACTGAAATACCACAATCTACACATCTGCAATACAGGTCAAGATACCTGAGATGTACAAGTATGAAAAAATCTGATTTTATTTACCATTGATTACAATAAACAGGATTCTCTACGCCAAGTGCCAGCAATAAATTAGATATAATTATATAGCCCCAGCATCATATTGGCTGAAAATGCCTATTTCAACTGATCTTGTACAGTATAATTTAAAGCTATTTCTCCCACCAAATGGAACACCTGCCACTACTATAAGAGGGGGGAAAACAGTATGTTATTAATCTTTACAAACAAGGAAGCAATTAGAAAATTAAGGATTTAATCCTATATACTTACCTGAAATTGGAAGTAAAGGTCCTAGCTCAATAAAGGTTAGTTCTGAGAAAAATATATAGAACTGTATTATACCTTTATTAAGAACTATTTAAGGCAGCTAACATTAATTAATGGTTTAATGGCATGCAGCATACAATATAATTATTCTAAGAAAATACTCAAATGCAAAGTATCATGCAACACTAAAAAGCAAAATAACCCACACAATGTGTTTAATTCCTTAGATCCAAACCCTCTCAGCTATGTGCCCTTGCTTAGCTTCTAAAAAGAGAGCTCAATAATTAATCTAATGCCCTTTTAAAAGCCATATAAAAGTCCATTTGATTTTGCAATTTTCATCAGAGTTTACATCTTTCTTCTAACATTATCTATTGTGCATTAACTCAGTGATAGACAATCTGGGAGGTAAATCTCAAAGTCCATCACTATTTGCTTTTTTTTCATATGGAGACATTATCTGGCCAAGTAGACAGCCAAAAAGCCACCTCCATACACACTATCTGGTAGATTTGGGGGCAGGTAAAAATGATGGAAGAACATCATTATCCCTTCTTGCTGCTATCTTCAAGTTCTGTAACAGCTGGCTACCTCCATGTCCTTTAATTAAACATTTTTCAAGTCAGAAACTCACTACGATAATTATAATTATGACAATATCTAAATACTAATCAAACAGTTAAGAGTTTACCATTTACTATGTGCTGGTTCCTGAATTAACAGAAACACTATAGTTGCAAAGGGCGATTTCTAATCTATCTTTGTACAGTGATAGCCTTTTCAGTAAATAGTACATTAAAGGTCACCTGTAATATCACACTGTGCCCTAATGCTATTATTAAGTTTTGGACCCTTAGATACAGAGAAACATTCAAAAAAGTTTATAAGATACTTCCCATTCTGAAGAAGAGAAACAGAAAATTATTTGTTAGGAGCTTTTCCATAAATGTTCAAGATAATCGTATAACGCCTTATTAAACACATATTGGTTGATTTAAGTTTTGTTAACTAAGAACATTAAATGCTGATTTAAGATACACCATTTCAAGATCCAGAAGGCCCAATAATTACAGATAGATGCTAAAAATAAAATCATTATTTAACTTACCATGTCCTTCTATATGAAATCTCAGTTAATTCAAAATAGTAAAGATGAAGTTGATAAATCAGGGGTCCAAAAGTATTGCATATAAAAATCCAGGCACTGTGCAGTTCCTATGAACTGAGAATTGGCAAGCACTTTTATCTTCAAACAGATCATTAGAGGGCTCCATCTTTGTTATAAATAATGGTTACTGATCTAGACATCCTACAGTAAGCTGTTGGATGACAACTATGAAGTTGATCCACAAGTTCCATGTTGAAGCATCCATTTCAGAGATGCTGCCAGCACATCCTGTTGGACTTTACCTGCATGGAGTCTCCTAATTTCAGCAAATTATTTTAACAAATGGCTTTCAAAGTTCACCCAAGTGAAGATGCAACAAGGCTCTGTAGGACAATGTGCTCTTATGTGCATGCTACATACAGAACATTCAGAAAAGGAATACTGATACACAACACGTAAGAGTTTTAAGGTTTCACACCACAGCAGTTATATTTAACCTCTAAAATTAGAGGCAATATACCCCTGAATGCCACATGCTTTGAAAGAGGAAGAATGCATTATTGTCTTCATATCCTGCTTAGTCCAGCTATCCTTCATGAGAACTGAAATGCTAGCCATTGATGTGATGCAGCTTCTTTTTACACTTAATAGTTTAATGATGTTGGCATGTCTCCATTGCCAAGATTCTCTTTTGTCAGTCTTCAACAGGTATCTAAGTTCATTAGGTTAAGAGATAAACCACAAGTCACATTTAGGATGCAATCTAGAACACTGTATTTGGTTGTAGATATCAGTTTAATTGAAATTCTTATTTCTGCAATATCTGAGACAAAATGCTATATATGCAGTCAGTCACCACCTGGGTGCACTGCAGCCTCTATTGTTATGTGACATCATTGCCTTACAATGGGAAATCAGTGAGAGGTCATAAGTCTTGCACACAGCTGGAATGGGATAGGATGATGTGAGATATGGCTATTAGGTCTGTAATGTCACTTCTGAGTGTAATAGCTCTATTTTTTTGTCTTAGCCTTAATAGAGGGCAACAAGCAGACATGGTCAAAGATTTAGATGCTAACTGCTGAAGAAATTCTGTAACAGTGGGATGCTGTAAGAGATTATATTTTCATTATATTGCACAGAGTAGACTTCACACAAAATTGTTGATACTTAAGGAAATCACAGGAAACACAAAAGAAATTTGGAAAGCTATTGGAGAAATCAGGCATCAAGTCAGAAAATATAATGCATATGTTGCAAAACCCAGGAATGAAGACTCACATTCAGCTGCTCTAAGTGAGATTACTCTGTATGCGCTGATTGGCATCAAGCCACATTGCAGAAATGGTCTGCCCAAAATTAACAGAGAACCGCTATGCCACATATGGATCTCCATCTCATTTATATTGCTAGCTGAATCTTCCTCTGTTCTCAAAAAAGCTGTTTCAGTTCTATTTCCTTGACAAACACAAGGTTAGGACAAAATGGTGCAATAAGATAAAGAGCAACATCCTAGGCAGACTGCGACAATTTTAGTCTAGATCAGTATTCGCTATTCATCAGTGAGAGGCCATGCTGGCTTCTCTTAAAGGCTCAGACCTGACTAACAAGGCAAATATAAAGAACTGTTCTCCCCTTTAAAGCAACCCCTCCCTCCCTCTCTCCACCCAGTCTAGCCTCTCTGCAATATGACAAATGCAGAATCTTCTGGAATGACTTGATACTGCCTCCCACGATTGCTTTGTTTGCAAGATCAGATAAAAAAATTCTTTTTTATTTATTGGATTGTAAAAAAATGAAATAAACTCCTACAATTTATAGTATTTAAGAGCTCTGTTCCACAATGACCAATTAACTGTACTAAAATTAACCAATCTTAGATTAATTCTGAACAAATCTTCAAATATACACTTCTGAAGACAACCTATATAAATATGAAGGTTCTTCCACAAAAGAAAAGAACACTCTCATCAGAAGCTTAAGAAAAGGATGCACTATAATGGATAAAAATACACCAAGAAAGAAATTAAGAAGTAATCGGTGTACAAAAATAATTTTCAATTGGCAATTCTCCCTATATTATCCAAATGCCCCCCAAAGAGTGCTGGATAGAAAACTGAGGTATTTAAAGATTTGCAGTTCAAAAGAATATGCTTTTACTGATCAAAATCATAATCTTAGCTCACTGTCTATCATGAAGCAGATTAAGGGATGAGTTGGTTGCCAATTGTGGGTGGGGCTGCTTGTGGGAGTTAGGGGGTGGGTATACTAGCTGAATTACTGGGAAAGACTACTAGGGAGTGGCACCGCCCAAGCACTAGAGAGGGGGAGCAAAAGGGGTGGAAAAGACAGAACATCCATGCCACTAGGTATGCCCTCTCAACAGAACATAGGATTACTCATATTTCTGCAATATGGTGATACAAAGGGAGGGGCAAGCAGTAGTGTAGCTTATCCTCAAAGTATTGAAACATAAGTAGCATAAAATCCCCCCTTCTCTTTTCCCCAATGCAGAAAAGAGACTTTAACTAGGCCCAATGATGAGGCAAAACAGAATAGTTTCATCAGTCCACCCAGGAACAAGCAAAAATTGTAGAGGAAGGTGACTGCAACTAATATTATAATGTAACTCCATTAAACATAAAAGTTCACTGCAAATGCCGCCTGTGACACACCAACAACTTTATGGAACAAGGGGGGAAAAAAACCTAACTTCAGTTCAGAACAAGCATTTGAAAATGCCTGTTTAGAAGAACCAAATACTATTTAATTATTTCAAAGAGGGTCACATTTCTTTGAACTTCCAAAGATTACATTGCATAATATGACAACAGTAAAGGCAGAATACTCCATTTTTTTTTCTTAAAGGGAAGAGATATTTCTTCAGCATTGGAGGAGACAATACTTGGGAGAGGTATTCCCTCTAGAGAAAAAAAAATCCCTTCTTTGTATACGAACAAGAAATAATGGGAAATTTCAGTCCGAGAGACAGCAAGAGTAACCTCCCTTTCCAGTACAGAAAGGAACATGGTTCTCTCCTTCCCACTCTTAAGCAGGGTGGGGCATTTGCTCTGGAAGTTTGTAAGAAATAAAGATTCTCGCCCTCACTTAACCAGTATCAGTAATGCGCTATTTCAAGTACTTTATAAAGACACACAAAGCAGGCATACAGGAGAAAGTCAGGTTGGATGCCAAAAAGACATTTAGAATGCAGTGGGGATGTTAATAATGAGATCTGACCCAAGGTGGAATAATCTCCTTTAGACACGTGCAGGAAGAAAGGAGCTCTTTTCCTCTAGGCGTGGCAGTGTCAGGAAGAGAAGAAAGCACTCTTTGCTCCTTGAAGCCATTTCCATTATTTAAAAAGTGAGATAAGAAATTACAGCACCTCAGCCCCAAAGTATTTTATGTATTAGATAAGAATGTGTGGGTATATACATACATATACACACACACAAAGGCTGCATAGAAAACTGAGTGTAGGAAACCTTAAATATTGTATCCCTATCATTCATTTCTTCCCAAATAGCTGCCAATCCCACCCTCCGCCCTCCCCCCCAAAAACCGATGATTCATCATGAGAAGGACATTTTCTACAGCCACTATAAAGAGGGGGCTTCAAAGTGAAACACATTGAAAAATTACGAGCGAAGGAAAAGAGAGTATTGTATTAACACCATTTTTTGAAGAATCGTTTTATCCTATTCCTTTTGGGGAGAAGACAGGTGATAAAATACAAGGCTTTTTCTCGTCAATCCCTCCCTTTCCTTTCTTTTCGATACAGTGTATTTTCTCCCCATCCTCATTAGAAAAACCGTTTCCCTCAAAAAAAAAGAAAAAGAAAAAAAAACTACCCAAGTTATTAAGGGGACCAAGGAAGAGCAAAATAACAGTGCTACTTTATTTCTGCATATTGTAATTATTTCCTCTTCTTTGACGTTTATTTCATCAGAGGGTCAGCCTAATTTCCTCACACAAATGAAAGGGGGGGGGGAGGGAAAACCTACTGCCACTTTTCAAAATTATTTCCCCTCATGTATGTTGGGAAAGAAAAGTGGAAATTATTTTCCCTCCTACTTCAAAAAAAGAATCTCCAGACAAAAGCCCCCAAAGGAGAATTTTCCTTCAGAAATAGGCGGCGGGAGGGCCCTTTTATTGCCGCTACGGCGGGAAACGGGAGGGCAGAAAAGGGCGACTTACGTTCTTCATGGCAGCCGCCATGTCGTCGTATCTCTCGGCTTGCTCTGCCAGCCGGGCTTTCTGCACCAGCTGCTCGCGGTCGACCATCTTTACGGGGTTTTTCAGAGGCTGGGAGGTTTTGCTTCTTTAAATGTTTTTGTTCTGCTCCCGACCGAGGCTAGAGAGAGAGAGACTGAAGAGGAGAGAGAGAGAAACACAGAAACAAAACCAAAAAAAAAAAGAAAGAAGCCAGAGAGCAGGCGATTGGTTGGTCGGCCGGCTGGCCGAAGCGGGGTCGCGTGCGAGGCAGGCGGTTCAACGGCTTTGCTTCCCAGAGCGCGAGACAACTCGCCTCTTTCCCCCTTCACGCTCACGCCGCTACTGCTCTTACGGCAGCGGCGACGGAGAAAGCGGCAGCTGTAGTAGCAGTGGCGGCTGCACCCAAGAGATATACGCATGCGCTTCTTTACCTCGCGGGGATCCTCTAGCCCCACCAAGGCCCTCCTCTTTCCTTCTGTCCCCGCCCGCTTTTAAAACCACGCCTCCTTAGCTAAGGAGAAAAAAAGAGAGAATTGGGCACGGGCGCCAAAGCTGCACCCAAAGGCCGGGGCTATTCCAAGATGACGCAGCCATGAAAAGCACCATGGGAGCTGTAGTTTGAGGGGGGGATGTGATCAGAGAGGAGGTTGCCTCAGATGAGAAACACCCGTTTTCCAGAGAGCAATATTCGTGCCTCGTATTTTGCAGTCTCTTAGATGAACAAAAAAAAATCCTTGTAATGCAGCACATTAAAATTCTAATTAATTTGCTTCCAGAAGTGGTGGCTGCTCCATCACCGGAGATTTTCAAGAAGAGATTGGACAGCCATTTGTATGGAATGGGATTGTGTCTCCTGCTTGAGCAGAGGGTTGGACTAGAAGACCTCCAAGGTCCCTTCCAACTCACAGCTAATTGATACTGAAGATACTGAAGTGATAAATAGCATCTGCTTTTTCACTGAAGGACTAGGTCAGGGGTAGATCCCTATGAAGAAAATGCACATGGTGACTTAAGAATTGACACCAACTTAAACACCTTCGAAGAAATAGTCAGATGCAGTGATGTGTCTGTACCTACAAAGATCAGAATTATGCAGGCAGTGGCTTTCCTTGGGACACACTGTAGGAAGTTAGCATCCACCCCTTTCCTAGAGGAATGAAATATTTTGGGAAATACTAAAAAGCAGACTATTATGTTTCCTTGGATGAGAAATGGAGAAGCATGTTTTAAAGACAAAGCAGCTCCCATCTTCCTGCCCCCACCCTTTGTCAATGGGCCAGAGGCAGAAACTCAATCTTTGTCAATGGACCATCATCTGCAACACAACAGGACCCATCTAGCAACAGAAACTAACAATAGGACCCATCTACCAACAGAAACTCACCACATGGCACCTGGGAAGATTACATCAGCCAGCAAGACTAGCTAAGATTCCCCACCCCCTGGGAGTCTGACAACCAATCAGGATACTCTTTTGGGGCCCCAGGAAGTTCAAAGCCAGAGAGGGCATAAAACCTGGGGAGTCACTGCATCTTGCCCCCTTTTCTGTTCAGGAACTCAAACCATGTGATCCTGTCCACCATTAAACCATCTTTCCAAGCAGCCTCCATGTTTCCAGTGTCTTTTTTCCCACTTGGAGCTGAACCCAGAAGGATATTTATTCCTACAACACTATGGAAGCTAAAGTTGAATAGAAAAAGTGTTGATGTTTGTGAACTTTGTGTTGGAGACAACTCCTGACAATACTATGTACAGCCAAGAAAACAAACTATAATGGATCGTCAAACAAATCAACCCAGAGTTCTCATTCAGGCACAAATAACCAGGCTCAAATTATCCTACTTTGGACACATTATGCAAAGACTCAGTTCTCTAGAGAAGGCTCTAATGCTGGGAAGGGTGGAAGGAAGGAGAAGGGGATCATCCTCGGTAAAGTGGATGGACTCAATTACAGTGGCACCAGATGCACTGTTGGAAGGACCAAGTTAGGGACAAATTCTCATATAGAAAGACTGTGTGGCTGCTAGGAGGTTAACACTGACTTGATAGCATATAATCCAGTCAATACAGGAAAATATTTTACAATAATACTGTAAGAATGTTTTAGGTCAGATTGACCTGATTAGTATGAACTTCTTGCAAAGATGATCTTTAGAATGATCTTGCAGTGCTGCAACTACAGTAACTAGGATTTCTAACAGTATTAAACCAGGACTTCTGCAGATGGTTGCAAACATCTGCTTGATGGTAGATAATACTAAAAAGATAAAGCAAACACATCTGAATTTTTGTATAATATAGATATAGGAGTCCAAGCTATGTTCTCCTCTCTTCCAAGTGGTCAAGTTCATATTAACCAAGCCCCACTGGCTATTCTGTGATCACAACAATCTTGCAAGGTAGTTTGAGCTGACACAGAATTATCAACTTACTCCAATATCTAGCCCAGGTCTAACAAAACACAGCTTTTGTGCTCACTAAACATGCTACAGGTAGTCCTTGACTTACATCCACAATTGAACCCAAAATTTCCATTGCTAAGTGAGACATTTGTTAAGTACATTTTGCCCCATTTTATGACCTTTCTTGCCCTAATGAATCACTGCAGTTAAGTTAGTAACATGGGTTGTTAAGTGAATTTTGCTTCCCCATTGACTTTGCTTTTCAGAATGCCATACATTAAATAAATAAATGCTTGTCAGAAGGTCACAAAAGCTGAATACACGATCCTGGGGCACTGCAACCGTCAGCCAATTGCCAAGCTTTCAAATTTCATAAGTCACTTTTTTAGTACTGTTATTACTTTGAATGGTGACTAAACGAATGGTTGTAAATCAAGAATTACCTGTATGCCATGCTAAATCATATCAGAGAGCCATGGGCATCTTTTGGAGAGAGACAGTATGTCAAAAATCAAAACAGTTAAAACTCTATGATCAAAACTCTGCCCCTATTTATGTGCATTACGTGAACTGCATGTATGTAAAAACGTAACATCACTTGAATTGTATTATCAGGAAAGTCCTCACTCTCACTTCTACCCTGTGGATACCTTCAGATAGGACCACTGGACCTGAAATGCCCAAATCTGGATAATCACTAAGTGGAAGGAAAAAAAATCAAAAAAATCCTTACTGACATATTTCTTTGGATTTTTATGGCAGCGAGGTGGTATTCAGCAGATTCTGATCAGTTCTAGAGAACCGGCAGCGGAAATTTTGAGTAGTTCGGAGAAGCAGTAAATACCACCTCTGACTGGCCCCACCCCCATCTATTCTCTGCCTCCCGAGTCCCAGCTGATCGGGAGGAAATGGGGATTTTGCAATAACCTTCCCCTGGAGTGGCGAGGGAATGGAGATTTTACAGTATCCTTCCCCTGCCATGCCCACCAAGCCATACCCATCAAACCATGCCATGCCCACAAAACTGGTAGTAAAAAAATTTGAATCCCATCACTGAATGGCAGTTGTATTCATCCAAGTTATTCCCAGCTCATGAAAGATATAGGCTTAAAGTGAACTTAAAGTGAACTTTTTCTCACTTTATCTCGTTATGGCAAAATATGTCTTGGAAACCTCTTTTTATTGCTGTGTCCTCATGACAATTACTATTATTTGACCCAAACCTGTAATTGAGGCAGCCCTACGTTGCCCTTAAATATACTAAAGTTAAAGTAATGTTTCTGTTTTATCCTGACATAGGTTATGCCATGAATACAATCGCATATGCTTCACCCAAGCATTCTGTCAATGTGTAATCAGATGACACTACCAGGTGGACTTCACCTACATCCATTGATTGCTTTAAGGCATTGCAGTATTTTTATTTATTTGTATCCTGCCTTTATTATTTTACAAATAAATCAAGATGCCAATCATATTCAACATACCTTTCTCCTCCTATTTTCCCCACCACAACCCTATGAGGTGAGTTGGGCTGAAAGAGAGTGACCAGAGGTGAAATCCAGCAGGTTCTGACAGGTTCTGGAGCAGGGGTTACCAACCTTTCGGACCTCAGGGACCACTAAATTCATAATTTTAAATCCCACGGACCATTAATACGATCTGCCTAATGACCGGCTGGGTGGGCGTGGCTGGGTGGCCATGTGACTGGGTGGGCGTGGTCAACTCAATGTCACTCACATCGAGAGACGCCTCACGGGCCTCTACTCGCCCCTCCCCTCCCCACCCGGGCTCCTTAGGGCCCCAACAGGAAGCAGCTGTTGGAGCTAAGCAGCCACCAAGAGAAAGAGTTGGCAAAACAGCTCAGTTCAAATTGGATCTGACCGAGAAGGAGGCTCAGCAAAAGCACCTCACTGAGAACTATGAGCATAGGCTTTCCAAGCAGAGGGAAGACCTGCGGGAGTGCAAGGCCAGGTACCGGCGTCTGGAGGCTCAGCGGGCTGAGATGGCCATGATGCAGTCCCACTGGAACAAGGCTCTCCAGCTCTTCTCCACCAGCAGCACTTCCCCCCAGCCTTTACCCAAAGCCCCGCACCAGGAGACTGAAGCAGACCCCAAGTCGGAATTTCTTCCCCACTCTGACCCACACAAGAAGACCCTGAAGGGGAGATTCTGCAGCAACACAAACGTTCATTGCATGTATCCAGCCCAAGGACCGTAGTTTGAGGAACCCTGATGTAGTGCAATATAAAAAATGCAAATAATTTTTCTGCGGACCACCAAAATTTTCTCGTGGACCACCTGTGGGCCATGGACCGCCAGTTGGTGACCACTGCACTAAATGGCCTCTGGCTGACAGACCTGGATCAGTTTGAATAGCAGCTAACAAGCAGTGGCAGCAGAATAGAAGCTTCGCGGGGAAGCAAAAAGGAGAGAACCATTATTGCAACTTTCCCTGCACGTATCATTGGTTTTGCTTTTGAACACAGGTTTAGTGCTCTCCTGAAATAGCACTAAAACCCTATCCAAGAGGAGTTCAGATTTTGAATGCAACCAAATAAATGCTGGTTTAGTCACCAGCCAATACTCCCTCATCTCCAGTTAGAGTCCTGGCCCCGGTTCTAGCTTGGCTTTAAGGAGAATGATTGGTGGATATTGGCAACAGATACTTTTTTGCTTGAGCCCTTCACTCAGTCAATAAGAACAAGAATCCTTTACCAACATTGTGCCTGTGGTACAATAAGGCTTGGTAGGGCACATAGCCCATTTTATTCCATTATATTTTTCTGCCAGCAACTGGTTGGTAGCATTTTAACTTGACTGGGAGGAAGAGCCATTAAAATAGCATTTTCATCCTTATTCTGCTTCCATTCTAAGGCAGTCCCATGGTGTCTAAACCTGCTAAAATTTGACATCCGTTACATTGGAGGGGACTCAGGTAACTGTCAGTTTCTGAAAACAGCACCAAAAGAGATTGAATGGGAATCAGCAATGAGAGTAGCAAAATGTCAAGTGAAATAGGTAGCTTTTTTTTGCCAGTTGAAGGATGGATGGAAAACATTTCAATTCAGCACAGGGGAAAGGCCTCCTGCTCAAAACTAGCTGCTTCAGCACTCGACGGAGAACTAAAAGTATTTTTTTTTAAAAAAGTAGCAAAATGACAAACCAAAGAAAAAACTAAATTGAAACTATTGCTGAAAAAGAGTTCATAAGTCTGCTAATATAATGAATTTAGATATTTAATTCAGAACTCATTTGAACTTTATTAGTCCATGTACTAGAGGAATTTAATGCTATGAGAGAAGAGTGGCAATTATTTTTGCTTTACATCATATGTGAGTTTATTGTCACCACTATTTAATTATGGTGAACTAGAATAAAATAAAGCTGTAAGGATTTGAAACCACTGGATTTTGTCTCAATCTCAGATTTCAGCGTTAGTAAAGATATCTGAATGTAGGAGGTAACAGATATCTGCTGCAAAAATCTAGATGCTCACTATCTGGCAGCATAGATTATTCTTTTTCTCTTTTCTGCCATCTAGTGGGCATCAGGATTTGTGCAGTTCAAATATGGTATGCCAACTGAATAGGGCCGGGATAAAAACTAGTGGGGGGGAGGGAGGGAGGGAGGGAGGGAGGCAGGCAGGGAGGGAGGGAGGGAGGGAGGGAGGGAGGAAGGAAGGAAGGAAGGAAGGAAGGAAGGAAGGAAGGAAGGAAGGAAGGAAGGAAGGAAAGAAAGATTTCTTTAAGAAAATGTGATAACAGTAGAAAGTATGTTCTTCCTCTAAGATCTATATACCATAGTTACTTATTGTGATTGCAAGTCACCAGTTTTACCCATATGAGGCATCTGACCCACAAAAATCAATGCAATCCACTGTTCAGTTAAACCAATCAGCAAATAAGAAAAACAGCATGATAACCCAGATAACAGAGTAAAGTACTAATCTGCAGTCAGAAAAATTCACATATATTAGTTAAATATGACCACTGCTGTTGTTTTGCCTGCAATAGAAAGATGTTTCTTAAAACATATCTACGATATTTAATAGTCAGAGTACAAACACCAAATACATATCTATCAGAGTTGTCATTACTGGTTACCTCAGCACTGCGGAAGTGACCGAGAAGCTTAATCTTACTTTCATGTCTACTGGCCAGGAAACTTAATCCACTTCCATGTTCATTAAAATAGTTGGCCATAATGACAGGGGATGAATAACCCATGAATGTACTTTTTATATCCTAGCTATTTTTTTTTCATGTGTTCAAAGCAAAAAGGTTTCAAGAAGTGAAAGTCATCATTTACCATATTAAAAGGATAAAGTTACTCTAAGAAGAGTGTCTGAAGATGACCTTGAAGGGAATAAATCAGAGGTGAGTTTCAGCAGGTTCTGACCAGTTCTAGAGAATCATTAGCGGAAATTTTGAGTAGTTCAGAGAACCAGTAGTAAAAATTCTGACAGGCCCCGCCCCCATCTATTCTCTGCCTCTTGAGTCCCAGCTGATCGGGAGGAAATGGGGATTTTGCAGTAACCTTCCCCTGAAGTGGGGTGGGAATGGAGATTTTACAGTATCCTTCCCATGCCGCCCACCAAGCCACACCCATAGAACCGATAGTAAAATTTTTTGAAACCCACCACTGGAATAAATGTATACACAGAAGTCATATAGATGTCTGAAAACCTTGCTAGTCCTAAACTCTAAGGTTAATTAATACTTATGGATATAAAAATGCTAGAAACATAGTAAGAAGTTCTGAGATGCCATTGTGCCAAATAGTAGGAGCTATACTATACGGAGGTCTTGATGGAAAATACTACCATCAGTTTACTGTAAACATGACAAAGCAAACATCTGAAATAAAGCAATTAAGACTTATGGCATTTATGAGAGGTGAGCACTATATGAGACACAGTTGTGCGAGTCAGCACTGTCCCCTTGGTTAAAACACTTGGTGTCAATCTGACTTAAGATCTGAAATTAGAAGCCTACCTGTATGAAAGAGAGCTTTTTCATCTTTCCCCCCCTCCGACAGAAGTTCATTTAATGAAGATGCAAATGTTAGATTTCACTCCTAGGAAGAGAAGCACCCTTATTCAAGGAAGGTATACGATAGCAATCTCTTTGACAGGTTAGTGGTGGGCTATGTGTTCAAGGAAATCCTATGGGCTCATGTATTCAAGGAGAAAAGCAACCTAGAACGTGAAATTTCCTGACAGAACAATTAATCAGTGGAACGGGTTGCCTCTAGGAGTTGTGGGTGCTCCAGCACTGGAGGCTTTTAAGAAGAGATTGGATAACCACTTGCTTGAAATGGTAAAAGGTTTCCTGCCTGAGCAAGGGGTTGGACTAGAAGACCTCCAAGGTTCCTTCCAACTCTGTTATTCCTAGGGCCCAATGTTGTGGCTTGTAGCAATGCTTGCTGTCTTAAGACTGCTTAATACTGCTTTTGTTGATTGATATTCTTTTATTGATATGTTTCTTTTATTGATGTAGCTTCTCATTGCTAGTTATCTTTTAAACATTTCTGTAGAAGGCAATATATAAGTAGAAAAATAAAATACCTGTATTCAACTAGTCCAGAACCCCTCAACAGGGATACAGATCTGCCTGCCCCACTGGATGGACCAGATTAGAAAATCAACTCCACAGGAAAGTTAAAACTACTTTTATTGAGATTAGCTATTGGAGTTTTGCAAGTCTGATTTTGTTGTATTTCCTCCACCTTTTTATAGTTCAGTGAAGTAGGGAGTTCTGAGCTGCTTCTGAATGTTATCTGGGTGTTCTGGAGAAAAAAAATGCTTCAGATCTTTTTATCTAGGCAACAGTCCCTGCGTATCTCTATCGGGGCCATTTTTCCTCATTCTTTACAAAATCCTACAGAAATTTTGCATGTATCAGCTATGGATGGTGTGCACAATGTTGTTTAGAAATATACTCTAGAAAATCCCTTGGTGCTTTTTGTATTTATAAATAACTGAATAACAAATAACTTATTTAAACTGTTAAAATAACACGAAGAGGGCTATGACAACCACTGAAATACCATATATGTCGCTAGGAAAATGGTCTACATTTGTATCATGCTTCCAATTTAGCTCAGAGCCATCACTCATCTGTATATAGAAATACCTGTTAAGTATTTTAATACCCATTTTTTTGTCTGATTTTCATATTTTATTTTACCCTGTTATTATGGAAGCACATTTCTAAGAACTTTAGAACAATATTCAAAGACTATAGATAAAATGTACAAATGGAAAATAGGAAGGTCAAGATTAATCCCAAGGAAACATCAGGTAATTCTTCTTCTCTGAATATACCAACTGCCCTCAGAGATGTGAAACAAGTTATAAAAAGTCTATATACAATAAATATACTTGGTAGCAGGAGTAGCTTCAAGTAAGGCTTACTTACAAGCCTGTTCATAGCAGAAGTATCAAGGAATTAGCCTCTTCCTGCCTCTCTACTTGGTCTAGACCAGTGATGGCCAACCTTTTTGCCATCGCGTGCCAAAAGCGGGGCTAGCGCAGTGGGGTCACACGCACGTGCGCCCATATCCATAATTCTATGCGCCCTGCCCCCCCCGTGCTCCCCCCACTTTTGGCATGCGATGGCACAGTGGGCACAGTCGGCCCGTTTTTTGCTCTCCCCAGGCTCCAGAGCCTTTCTAGGAGCCTGGGGAGGGCAAAAATGGCCTTCCCCACCCCCCCAGAGTCCCTCCAGAGGCCGGAAACAGTGTGTTTCCTCACTTCTGATAGGCCCAGAAGGCCTGAAAATCAGCTGGATGGCGCACGCATGCGTGCCAGAGCTGAGCTCATGTGCCCACCGATATGGCTCCGCGTGCCACCTGTGGCACCCGTGCCATAGGTTCGCCATCACGGGTCTAGACTAAGAATTGATGTTTCTCCTGTTCCTTGGTACCCTCATCACACTAGTGGCTTCATCTAGCCAACTGTACTTGATAATGGCTTTCAGTAATGAAGTGGAAGAGATCCTGGATTTCATTAAAATTCCATGTTAGAATGTGGTGTTCTCCAGTATTACAGCTAAAAAAAATGAAGGATCTACAACAGTGCTTTTCTTTTCAGAGTTTTGGGGGCATAGCTAGAATTTGACAGGCCTGACAGCTCTTGGTAACAGTGAACAGATGTAATCTCATAAACTCCATGGTGGTTTGGAGCTACCATTTAGATTTTCTATAGTACCTGCAAAGTAGGAGTGGGCACCTGCTACTCCAGGTTTAGCAAATTTACTTCTTATCCCACTTTCTCCTGACTGTAACAAATATGCATTAAAACAGTCAATCATCTTGGAACTCAAAGGCTGGCAAAGATACGTTAAAACATACACATTCTATGAAACTTCAGACTAGATCTGTCTTTTAATTCTTTTATACAGGGGCTTTGAAGAATGCCTCCCTTGTCTGCAAGTCACTGGTTCAATCTCCGGCATCTTCCGCTAAAAGCTTCTCAGTGAAAAGGGCCAAGAAAGCATTCTTCTTAAAAGCCACTGCCTCTTAAAGGAGCACAATTAGAGAGAGAAATGATTCAGAGTCTCGTTTCCTAGGTCTCCAGCAATCAGTGATGTCTCCCATAAACCACATTGATGCCAAAATGGTAACAAGCATCCAGTGATGGAATTGCACTGCATCATTGGCCACCTTTTCTCCCAGGGGCAGACAACCATAGACTTTTATCATCCATTTTGCACTTCCCAGATCTTACTTAAAGTAAACAAGTAAACATGTTTGGGGGATCCTTTTTAAAATGTTTTAAAGGGTACAAACTGGCTTTGAGCCTTACCCAGACCTAATGTCAGGATTATCTGCAAGGGAGTGGTAGTCAGAATGATCAAGGTGGCACTTCGATCACGCAGTCATGGCTAATATTTTGATTTTTTTAAAAAATTCACAGGTGCCCTTGTTTAAGGCTGCCATTTCATTCCCTAAAATTCCCCCGCCCCAATAAACCAAAATAGGACATTTTTTTTTTCTCATTTGCAGATCCAAATCAAAAAAACCAAGCCTAAAATGTTTGTCCTGCCAATTCGGATGACATTGTGCTGTTGTTGACTACACCCCCTGCAACTCATGAGATCAAATTAAAATATCCCAAGAATATTACCTATGCGCTAAACCATGGTTCGCTTAATTGTGGTTTCTAAAATAAGCACAATTGGCTAGGAGTCCACATTGCTGTGACCAAGCTTACGGTTTGCAAGCCACAGTATCTGGTTTCACACGAGAAGCTAAGTCAAAACAAATAAATCCCAGCATAACTGAATGTAAAATGTGAATCTAGACTTAGATGAGCTATTAGACCACAAACTTAATTTTGCGGGCAAGGTCTGCTTGAATAGAGAAGTTCCCTAGAAAGGAAAAGACTCTGCAGCATAGCCATGCCCCAGTAATCATTTTTATATAATGTATCTTCCCGAGGTTGCTTTTCTTTATCCTCAGCCCAAAGCCAAAAGAGCATAAAGTCCCAGTAGTACTGTAATTTAGCAGTGTCTTCCCTCTTCTTCTGACACAGTTTCCACTGCAGATACAATCCCGGATGCTTCATTGATAATGTAGCTGATGACAGTCAAGGTTGGAACCAGTGATGAAATCCGAATTTTTTTTACTACCGGTTCTGTGGACGTGGCTTGGGTGTGGCATGGCTTGGTGGGCGTGGTTTGGTGGGTGTGGCAGGAGAAGGATACTGCAAAATCTCCATTCCCACCCTCCTCCTGGGGGAGGGATATTGCAAAATCTCCATTCCCACCCCACTCTGGGGCCAGCCAGAGGTGGTATTTGCCGGCTCTCCGAACTACTCAAAATTTCCGCTACCGGTTCTCCAGAACCTGTCAGAACCTGCTGGATTTCACCCCTGGTTGGGATCTAGCTCCATCCAGCTACTTTATGCTACAGTTGGCACATTGCCTCTAGTCTTGTGGCTGGACACTGCCTCCCCCCCCCCACACTTCCACATAGCCGTTTCGATTAGGGCTGAAAACGTGTCTGGACGTCTGCAGTGAAGTGCCTGTAATGTCGGACTGGCACATTCTGAAGCACTTATCAAGTCTTATATGGGTTTAACAATCTTGAGGGCGTGCTAGTCCTATGCTGCACAGATGGTGGATTTGAAGTGGGAAAGAAAGCTACTGTGAGTTTTGCCAACTGTGGCTTGCGGTTCTGTCATCATTGGATGCTTTAACGTTTTCTGCTACTTACAAGGTGCTTTGTGTGGCTGTACTTTTTGCTGTTTTTATTCCTGGGGGGGCGGGGGGGTGGCATTTTGCCTGCTTCGTTACGTTTCCATAGCTATCAACAGGCTACTTCTGGATGCTGCCAAGTACAAGGACAGAACTAGACTAGACATCAGCATTGCAATTCCCAAGGTCTAGGATGGAGCCCGTGCGTTATTGTCATTCTTCCTGCTTCACTCCACCTCCTCTGCACTTGCAACCTTTCAGGCAGGCAGGCAGACAGGACTTTTCTGAAGTGTGTTAAACCCATGTTCAGAAATAATTCAAATGACAAGTCACAGACCCGTCTCTGTATCTATGACCTGTTAGGCAATTTGACAGGTGCTGGAACATGCTGCCCAATCATACAATTGCTGGACTGCAATCCACCCCACATTAAGCCAAGTGTTCTCCCACTATAAAATTAATGACGGGAGGCGAAACAAAACTGGGGAAATCCATCAATCTCTTTCTTGTTCCACTTTAAAACAGAAAATAAAACCCTTATAGACCTGTTCTCTTTTAAAACAATAACTTCAGGAAATGTTTCTGGCTTTAATACATTGGCAGAATAATGCTTGGTAATCAGGGCAGTAAATGTTTTGCTGGCATACTTTTCTGTATCTCAAAGCATGGAGGATAGCACTTTTAACATCATTGTCTGGCTCCACCTAAGAAAGAACAACAATTTTCATTGTGCCCATCAATGATTACCAATCATTCAGCAAACCAAGCAATGATATAAGTTACCTGGATATAAATTACCTTTTTAAAATATGTTTAGTTTATGTGTATTTCAACTGCAGCCATTATTGCTAAAGGGAGATTCTTGCGTATCAATGAACAACTGCAAATACCTTACATGATTGTTTTGCTCTTTTTTTTTTAAAGATTTCAAGTCTACACTTAACATTCCAGCTTTTTGGAATGTTTTTTCCTGATTCTATATTCACGGCTTATTCTCGTTGTTGTTTGCAATATTCAGTTCCTGAAGCTATGGGTACCCATTAGTCTATTAGCCAATATAATTACACGCATGACATGTGCCTTGCATTATTTTATGCTTCTTTAATAGATGGTTTTATTGCAGAGATAGATCTCCACAACTGCCTATGGTACTGTAGTATTTTAAAAAAGGAAGGGGATACATTTTTGGAAGGGTTTACCAAAAATGGCAGCATCTAGTCAACTATGGCTGATTTTGAAAAAGGGAAAGCGGATCAGATCTGTCTAACAGCCGAAGGGGAGATTATCAGGAAATCTCAGCACTGAAGGGAAGTTGAAACAAGATCCGTGAAGATGGCATGGGCAACCCCCTTCTGTACTGGTGCCAGAAGAATTACATGGATGAATCCACAAAGCTCACCAGCAGTTGATTCATGGGGGGTTTTATTTTTAACCTACCGAGGCTCAAAGAGAGGAGTGGTCAAGAGGAGAGGAGTGTAGGCATCTCCTCTTTCTCTACTCCCCGCCCATCCCTTCTTACTGCCCAACATGGTCCTGAAAGGAACACTTTGTTCCTAGAAGTCTCAACAGCTGATTTGCCAATAGCTTTTCAAATGAAGGAAGAATCACAAGAAATTAGATTGCTCACTCAAATCTCCCCACCACCACCACCACCAAAAGCCACTCTTACAAACAATTCCTTTGATATTAAACCTCCCCTTCCATTTGCAACATCTGCAGCCCTACAACCAGTGGTGGAATTCAATTTTTTTTTACTACTGGTTCTGTGGGCGTGGCTTGGTGGGTGTAGCTTGGTGGGCGTGGCAGGGGAAGGATACTGCAAAATCTTCATTTCTACCCCACTCCAGGGGAAGGATACTGCAAAATCGCCATTCCTTCCCCACTCCTGTGGGAAGGATATTGCAAAATCTCCATTCTGACCTCACTCCAGGGGAAGGATACTGCAAAATCCCCATTCCCACTCCAATCTGGGGCCAGCCAGAGGTGGTATTTGCCGGTTCTCCAAACTACTCAAAATTTCCGCTACCGGTTCTCCAGAACCTGCTGAATTTCACTCCTGCCTACAACCGGTTAGGGGAATAAGTTGCAGGCTCCAACTCTAAGGAAGTTTAAATGTTTCCCTTCCCCTCTTTTAATTATATCCAGACCGTTATTACCCTATTTCCCCCAATCAGATATCCTCTGATAATAATAAGGCCATTTCAGGGTTCTTTCAGGGTTCAAAAAAAATATAAGACAGGGTCTTATTTTCGGGGAAACACGGGTAACATCAGATTCATTTGTTTAAAATTTGGGCAGCTTCTTGTGATCATTGCACCATCATCTGTGCCAAATTTTATAAAGTCAGAGTGGACAATTTTGATCTTATGATTGGAATATTCTAAACATTATGAAGGGTAGAATGTAGTTTACACCCTTTGCCCCAGGTGTATTGGCTCACTTGTTTCTTTATTAAGTCCAAAAGTCCTCAAGTTTGAAGGCCAAGGAAACAAACCTAGGAAACAATTATTTGTGTGAATACAAATAATATGAATGCTATAAAAAAACAAAGCAAATTATATTATTGTAACCATTAGAGAAGAAGCTGAAAATAAAACTGCCAATATATATAGAAAAGCCATTACACACATATATATGATGAAGCCACATTAGAAATGTGTAATTCTATCATTGGACCTCACAAACATAGAGCTGGAAAATCTGGAAAACAGGGCATATACAGTTAGACAATTTACAGCAACTCTGTACAGGAAAACACAGTATATCATCTATAGTTGCTTAGCTTGAAAGACAGGTACATGAAAATGTGATAAAACCATGCATGGAATGGAAAATTGGGATAATTCCCCCCCCTACTTTTTCATAATATTTTATTAATGCTCTATGTATTATTATATGCATAAACTGCCTCAAGTCCATCTGGACGGAGGTGGAGGATAAAATGGCATAAATAAATAATGTTGGGATTTGGCTCATCCCATTAAAGTGAATGACTGGAAATTCAAGCCTAATAAAAGCAAGCATTTTGTTATCCAGTACGTAACTCAGCCACTTTTGTTGAGGAGCAAAGAAATTCAATGATAATTCTACTTGGTGGTTCTGGGTTACCTCCTGAGTCACAAGCAACACATTGTATGCTGAGAAGACACCAGGGGTGAAATCAAGCAGGTTCTGACAGGTTCTGGAGAACCAGTAGCGTAAATTTTGAGTAGTTTGGAGAACTGGTGAATACCACCTCTGGCCGGCCCCAGAATGGGGTGGGAATGGAGATTTTGCAATATCCTTCCCCCAGGAGTGGGGAGGGAATGGGGATTTTGTAGTATCCTTCCACTGGAGTGGCGTGGGAATGGAGATTTTGCAGTTTCCTTCCCCTGCCACGCCTACCAAGCCATGCCCATCAAGCCACACCACACCCACCAAGCCACGCTCAAAGAACCGGTAGTAAAAAAAAATTGGATTTCACCACTGCCTGGGTTTATGAGTTTATGGAACCCTGATCCAGTCTAAAAGACCTCCTTATCTTTTAATGCTAGCATCAAAGTCAGTGAGCTGTTGGACAGCATTACTTGGTCTGTTGTATGGATGCTTGGGTGGTTTTAGGGGTGGGGAATTTTTGGTGGGTGGGAGTGTGTCTGGGGATTGTCATGTGAGTTGTGTCTGGTCTCTGGGTGTTATGTGAATTTCATTGTAGGGGTATACTGTGTATACACGTACAATGACAATAAACTTCATTCATTCATTCATTCATTGTCACCTGCCAGGTCCAAATTGGTTTAAACCTCTCAATGTTGTCCACGACTATTAACTTGCCTCCTCCTAGGAAATAAGGAGTAGAAGCACTTTCTTCTTCGCCTTGGCAGGGATAGAGACAAAGAAAGAGGCAACTGAAGACTTAAGAACAGTAATAGAAGAGTAAAGAGTTCCAACAGCATGGGGGTGGGGGTGGGGAATCAGGAATCTGATGGCATTTTTCCAACCAACACATTTTATTAAAAGGCATAAGCTTTCCATGAGCTGCAGCTCACATCATCATATACATCCTGATTTTATTTATTTTTTTGCCACTGTAGACTAACATAGCTCTTCTCCTGCTGTAATGTCCTCAACAGTGAGTTTCTTAGATGCCTTCTCCCTAATTAGCAACTGGTGTGGATTTTGCCACCCTTGGGAGTTTAAATGCTCCACCATGTTATCCTGTCATAGAAAAAAAGCTTCACCTACATTTCTATCAAGCAGGGCAGGTACTGAAAAGTTTATTTGCTTCCAATGAAATTATGCAATTTTCATTTCCCTGACCTGTACGTGAACCAGAACAGACTGAGACACCCAGGAAAAGGAAAAAGTACAGGTTGAAATATGCACGTACAGAGGAATTGCTTGCTTACTAGAGAAAATAAGTGGATAATAATTTTGCTGGACAATGATCAATGCTGATGGAAATGTTTACCAAACAACAGAAACAAACAGAAGAGCAAACAAGGGGTGTTAAAAATATCTTCCTTAGATCGTGGCCCCTTCCAATTGGTCTTGTGAATCATCTCATCACATCCACAGATGCTTAGTTACAGGTTTAAATGCACATGCATAGCCCATGTTAAACTGGATGGAATTATCCTGCAGTTGACTGAGCACTGATAAAGCAGGGCCCAAGTAGGGAGTAGGAAATAAGGATAATTGGACTATCTGGCAGCTGCTTGAGTGGCAAGATTGCAGGTGGGGAACCATACTGAGAAAGCGACAGCCACCTGTCCTCAGGACATTAACTCCCAGTCACTCATCATCCTCAATAGGCTTTAAAAATACATGGCACCAATCGCCAAGGGGGAAAAAAACAGATGCCCAACGAGCCATGCCACGAGCAAGACTGAAATAAAAAGATGGAGGGCAGAGAAGAGGGAAGACATGCACAAGACAGATTCCTGATTTAATGGCTAAAGGTTATTTCTACCACCACTGCTCTATGGCTCAAATCTTGATCACAGGTAATTCCAGGAAGTCATACATTGGGTCATAAAGGTACCAACTATCCAGCAGAGATATAGGGTCCAAAACAGAGGTGGGTTTCAGCAGGTTCTGACCAGTTCTGGAGAACCGTTAGCGGAAATTTTGAGTAGTTTGGAGAACTGGTAGTAAAAATTCTGACTGGGCCTGCCCCCATCTATTCTCTGCCTCCCGAGTCCCAGCTAATGGGGAGGAAATGGGGACTTTGTAATATCCTTCCCCTGGATTGTGGTGGGAATGGAGATTTTACAGTATCCTTCCCCTGTCATGCCCACCAAGTAACGCCCACCAAGCCACACCCACAGAACCGGTAGTAAAAAAAATTGAAACCCACTACTGGTCCAAAGCATGATATAAGGTTGTTCCAGGCAGAGCTAAAGCTAGACAGAGTAATTTTGTCTGTTCCTTGCATCTCCCTAAGATACTATTAGGAATTTTATTCATTTACACTTGTTAAGTTTATATAGTCCCTCCTCCCCATTATAAATAAGTGATTCTGAGCAATTAACTTTTTTTTTTCAAAAACAGCAAAAAATACCCAACAAAAATACAACAACTAGACAATCAACAGCTGAGTTTTTAAAAAAAATCAGTACACTGTAGATACTGTATACCGATCAATACAAATATTTCAACAAAATTAACCTACAGGCTCCAACAGATATTCTGATCTCCAAGCTCAGGAAGACAGCCATGTCTTCAGCACCTAGTAAAAAGCCATCAAGGTTGGAACCAATCTGATCATGAGGCTTGTTGTTTCATAGGGCAGGGGAAGCAACAGAAAAAGGTCTCTTCCTGGATCCTGCCACATGGCATTCTTTAATGGATAGAACCAGTGATGAAATCCAAATTTTTTTACTACCAGTTCTGTGGGCATGGCTTGGTGGGCGTGACGTAACTTGGTGGGTGTGGCAGAAGGACATCACAAAATCTCCATTCTCACCCCACTCCAGGAGAAGGATGCTGCAAAATCCCCATTCCCTCCCCACTCCTGGGGGAAGGATACTGCAAAATCCCCATTCCCTCCACACTCCTGGGGGAAGGATATTGGTGGGTGTGATGTGGCTTGGTGGGTGTGGCAGAAGGATACCACAAAATCTCCATTCCCACCCCACTCCAGGGGAAGGATACTGCAAAATCCCCATTCCCTCCCCACTCCTGGGGGAAGGATATTGCAAAATCTCCGTTCCCACCCCACTCTGGGACCAGCCAGAGGTGATATTTGCCGGTTCTCCGAACTGCTCAAAATTTCCGCTACTGGTTCTTGAGAACCTGTCAGAACTTGCTGGATTTTACCCCTGGATAGGATCTGTAACATGTATTTTCTGTCAAATGTGATGGGATCTATAGATATGATTAGGGAGAGGCGCCCCACAAAGAGAGATTTATAGGCAACCGCTAACCTCTTGAACTGAACTGAGGAGCATATTGGCAACCACGGCAGTTCATGAAGCAGAAGTGTAACATGGGTAGATTGAGAAGAACCTATGTTCTAGCCCATGTTGCTGCATCCACTCCTCAGCTCGCAACAAAATACCTTAGGCCACCAGGCTTGAAATTTTAGGTTTGGACAACCTAGAACTATGCTGCCTACGGCCTGACCTAAGCGTAGTACACAAAATTATCCGCTACAACGTCCTATCTGTCAATGACTACTTCAGCTTCAACCGCAATAATACACAAGCACAAAGTAGATACAAAATAGATACAAAATAGATACAAAACTGCTCCAAACTCGATTGCAGAAAATACGACTTCAGCAACAGAGTGGTCAATGCCTGGAATGCTCTACCTGACTCTGTTGTTACATCCTCAGCCCTCCATAACTTTAACCTTAAACTGTCTACTGTTGACCTCACCCAGTGATGGGATTCAGCCAGTTCGTACCACTTCGGGAGAACTGGTTTTTAACTTTCTGAGCAGTTTGGTGAACTGGTTGTTGGAAGAAATCATTAGGGCAGAGAACCGGTTGTTAAATTAGTTGAATCCCACCACTGATCTCACCCCATTCCTAAGAGGTCTGTAAGGGGCGTGCATAAGCGCACCAGCATGCCTTCCGTCCCTGTCCCATTGTCCCCATTTATTTGTACCCATTTCCTGTATTAATAGCCATGTTTATACTTATTCCTGTTATCTCGTACATGTTTGACAAACTAACTAACTAACTAAATAAATATAAAATAAATAAAATAAATAAATTTTGAACCAACTGCAGCTTCTGGATGCTCTATTAAAGATAGGGTACCCCTATTAGAGCACATGCTATTAGTCCATCTAGGAAGTAACTCAATTGTGAATGACAATGAGCAAAGCTTCTCAGTCCTGGAAGAGTACAATTGGCACACAACATGAAGCTGTGTAAAGGTGTTCCTGGTTATGGCTGCTATTGTTCTTTAAACAGGAGCTACAAGTCAAGGAGGGCTCCCAAATTATGCACTGGTTCTGTTTGGGGTACCCTATCCTACCCTATCTCACTGAGATTGAATTGAAGCGATTCTACCCCATCCAACCTTCCACAGCCTCCAGATACCAAGGCACAACCTCAATAGCATTGCTTGGGTGACCCAGGACAGAGCTACAAAGCTGAATGTGATCATTGGATGCTCCGTTGGATGACCTCACCCAAGGGCTTCATATAGATGTTAAACAGGAGGGGAAAAGGCCATGGGAAAGACCTCGCCTATCAGTGCTGGTTGGAACTGTCCCCAGAGGAAGAAAACGATCCAGCACAACACAGTGCCACCCACTGTCAAACCTGAAACAAATCCAAAAGGACACCATGATTGATAATAGCAAAAACTATTGAGATCAAAGAAAGCAGGAATGGGTGCACCACCTCAATCCTGTTTCTACCAGAGATCATCTACCAGTGCAATCAATGTTGTTTCAATCTCATGGCCAAGTCTAAAAACCAATTGGAAGAGGTCCAATAATCCACTTTGCTGAGATTTCTTTGGAATTGCTGTATAACCACCATCTCAACTTCCTTCCCTAAAAAGGGAAAATTAGATACTGGACAAAAATTGTCCAGCATGGTTGGGTCCAGAGAAGTCTTCCTGACGAGGGTCTACCTTTTCCCTCAAGGAGCAATTGACTACTGCCAGAACCCGATTGCATGTCACTTCCCAGCGTGCTTTAGCCAGCCAGGAGGGACATGAGTCCAATATGCAAGCAGCCAAGTTAGCAGTTCCTAGAACCCTACCTACTTCATCAGGAATAGCTAGATGAAAGGCTTCTCAGATAATTAAGCTAGACTGAACTGTCCCCTGCAGGAAACCTGCTTCAAGTCTACAGTCCAGCCTGGAGTGAATCCCAGCACTGTATCCAACAGATGCCAAGCATATTCCTCATGACAGCCTGACAAGTAAGCCTACAAATCAGTCCTCCCTAGGTGGGCCCAGATTAAATAGGGCAGCTGGGTGCCTATTCACAGAGGCAATGAAAGCAGAGAAGTACTGGCCTCCTTATCATGGTAAGCTAGTCCTTAATGGCAGCTCTAGCTTCTGCTCAGCCAAGTTCATTCCTCATTGTCCTCCAGTGGAATTCCAGGCACCTCTTCAATCATTTCATCTCCCTCAACTCCTTGGTAAATCAAAGGGAGTGTCAGGATCTAAAGGCAAAGAGAGGCCTCAGGAACACAATCCAAATAGCTCCCACTGCTCTCTTTTTTCATACAGTGACCAAGTCCTTAGTCAGACCATACACCAGACCTTCAAGATCAATTCTGAGCTCTCTAGATCCTACTGGGTCCATTGGTTGCCTGGGGCTAAATGAATAAGTCCATCCTGTCCACAGCAGGGGGAGCACCAAAGAAATCCAGGGGCAACACAGAGTGATCAAAGTATGACAGAGGAGTGTTAGCAGCCTCTCTCCACTTCTGATCATTGGCAGCTGCAGTTTAACAGGATTAAGAAGACCACAATATCTTCTATCCTCTCTTGATGGGGCTATAGATGATGCCAGGCTCTTTCTATCAAGGTCTGCTCCTGGCAGGAGCTGATGAGTCATGTCACCAAGTAAATCGGCATCTTGATTGACCTGTCGCACACCATGTTTCCTCCTGACATAATATGTCCTTTGACGCCACAACGAAAGAGCGTGTTCACACTCAGTGCACCATTTTATCCTCCAAGTTCAAATGCCTCCCATCAACAGTGACAGGAGGAGGAGGAGGAAGAAGAAGAAGCTTAGAAATAAGGAAAGCAGAATGGAATAAGAGCACCTTGTGAAATAGCAGTGATGCTAATGATGGACAAATTATTTGCTTGACATTGCAAAATCAGGTGAACCCCTACATACACTTTCAAGAGAAATAAGAAAAGAAAGTAAATACCATAGAAAGAAAGACTCTTCTTAAAGATGCCCCAATCTGGCTGTATCCAATGGTGCACGAAAGAGCAAGTAAGAACAAGACATCGGAACATATCCAAAAACTGGAACTTGAGCTCATTTTTCTCTCTCTTCCATTCCAATGGCTGTTTCTTTAATGTTGTGGTGTCTGCTTGACTTTAAGACTGAGGGCATAAGGTAGGAAATGTTTTTATTATTCATTCTGTAAGCTATTCATGGAGCCATTTTCCATTAGAGAGCTAGCTAAAATGCTGAGTGTATAGCTACTGCATTAGCAGCCAGCCATCAAATCTGATGCAACTAAATTTAAGCCCCATGCATTGAATGGTTCTGACTTTTCAATAAGCATTTATACCATCACATTGTAAGAGGCTGACCTACAAATCAGAAAGGTATCTTTGGAATATTTTCCTAAGTATGACCTTAAATAAGAAATATATTTTCCAGATTAGGTATCTCCCAACTGTAACTGTATGTATGTATGTATGTATGTATGTATGTATGTATGTATGTTCTGATTTACAAGATTAAATAAATGAAAAAAATTGTGCAGGATCAAAGAAATGGTCCAGTTTTCCCAAATGTTCTATCAAACAGAATTTTTTACAATACAATATTTTATCATAAAGCATACTTTACCATAAAAATGATATGCAGATGACATGACTCTAATGGCAGAAATCGAAGAACTAAAGAGCCTTTTGATGCTGGTGAAGAAGGAGAGTGCAAAAGTTGGCTTGAAACTCAATATTAAGAAAACTAAGATCATGCCATCCGGCCCTCTCAATTCCTGGTAAATAGATGGGGAAGAAATGGAGATTTTATTTTTCTGGGTTCTAATATCACCGCAGATGGGGACTGCAGCCAAGAAATTAAAAGACACTTGCTCCTGGGGAGGAAAGCTATGGCAAATCTAGACAGCATACTAAAAAGCAGAGACATCACCTTGCCAACAAAAGTGCCTATAGTTAAGGCTATGATTTTCCCAGTTGCAATGAATGGCTATGAAAGTTGGACCATAAGAAAGGCTGAGTGCCAAAGAATTGAGGCCTTTGAACTCTGGTGCTGGAGAAGACTCCTGTGAGTCCCTTGGACTGCAAGGCAAACAAACCAGTCACTCCTAGAGGAAATCAACCCTGACGGCTCTTTAGAAGGCCAGATCCTGAAGATGAAACTCAAATACTTTGGCCACCTAATGAGAAGGAAGGACTCACTGGAGAAGAGCCTAATGCTGGGAAAGACTGAGGGCAAAAGAAGACGGGGATGACAGAGAACGCGGTGGCTGGATGGAATCACTGAAGCAGTAGGTGTGAGCTTAAATGGACTCCAGAGGATGGTAGAGGACAGGAAGGCTTGGAGGAACGTTGTCCATGGGGTCACGATGGGATGGACACGACTTTGCAACTAACAACAACAAAACCATAAAAATATTTCTCTTTCCTCTGTAGAATCTACACCAATTCTTCTAGCTTTGAGTTTCTGGTCTCAACATCTTTTCCATAACTGTGAATATATTATACATGGAGTAACTAGAGGATGGGTTCACACAACCCCCCAGGTTAAACTACAAGTGGGATGCTAGTTAATAGTTTGGTGTATTGTTATAGCTAATAGCATGTTACGTGTGCCATCGTTGCCTGGTTTATTTGTTTGGACATCATGCATTATTGTGAACACAGGAATTGGGAAATCGTTATTGTAGCTATTAAAGTTTAGTGTGTTGTGGGAATCTAGTTCAGATGTGCAGGGTTCTAAATCAGGGGTCCCCAACCCCAGGTCCACGGACTGGCACTGATCCAGTGACATGCCAGCAACCGGTCCGTGCAAACAAGTGAAGCCCCATCCGCGGGATGCAGGCAACATGCAAAACCACACCCCCTCCGGTCCGCGGAAAAACCTTTTTCCATGGAACCGGTCCCTGGTGCCCAAAAGATTGGGGGCCGCTGTTCTAAATAAGGTGGCACCAGCAGTTTTATAATGGAACTCTTTGTGCAAAGCCCTGCTTTGAATATCATCATTTTGTTTTGGATTTTTGCATTTACAGTATATGAAGCAGAAAGCTCTTCCAAGATGTTCTACAGCACGGGCGTCAAACTTGCGGAGTCCGTCACGTGACGTTTCGCGGCGTTTTTTCCCTTCGCGGAGCTGGGGTGGGCGTGGCCTGCTCGTGACGCATCCAGCCCATGGATGCGTCACTTTGACACCCCTGTTCTATAGTTATTCATCAACTTACAACTAGTCGTTCAACGACTGTTCGGAGTTACGATGCCCTCAGAAGGGGTACTTTATGGCCTGTAAGGCACATCCAGTCTTCATAAAAGGTCACGCCCCTCCCTCTCCCCTTGTGGTTACATGACACATTTTGAGTGCTTGGAAATCGCTCACATTTACAACCGGTTGCAGTGTCCCACAGTCACATAATCACAATTTGCAATGATGCAATGGTGTTGTAGATATTGGGAGGACTGAGACTTACGACTGCAGGATTCACTTAACAACCATGTGATGTGCTTAACAATGTCATAAATAATAGAAAATTGGGGATGCTCAGATACCAAATAGGGGACATATTAGACAACAAAGGAGAAAGAAAGGAGAGAGGAGGAGAGGGTAAGATAGAAGAGGAGAGGGAGAGGGAGGAATGGAAGAAAGGGGAAAGGAGAGGAGGAAAGGACAGGGGATAAGTGTAGGAGAGAAGGTTAGAAAGGGGGGAAAAGAGGGGAGGAGTGGGGGAAAGGAAGGGGAAGTAGGGAAGAGAAAGGAGAGGAGGAAGGAAGAAAGAAAGTAGGAGAGGAGAGGAGGTAGGGAAGGGAAAGAAAGAAGGAGAAGAGGGTTTATTGTAAAAGGAGGGAAAAGAAAGGGTAGAAGAGCAACCCCGAATGTAATCAAAATGTCTTATTTTTATGCTTTCTTTAGAAAAAAATTATATATGTATGATCAATTATGGACAAGAGAATGTACATTTACAATACGTGTATAAGAAATAAAAATAAAAATAAAAATTCAAAAAAAACCCCAACGTCATAAAAACAGTCATAAAATCAGGTCCAGCCACATGAGTGTCTCAACTTACGACCATCACACATTACACTTGAAATGTCCATCCCAATTGCAGTCAACAGACTACCATTGAGCCCAAAATGTCTGTTACGAAATAAGACAGTTAAGTGGGGTTTTTTCCCCATTTACAACCTTTTTATGCCACAGTTGTTAAGTGAATCACTGCAGTTGTTAAGTTAGTAACACGGTGGTTAAGTGAATCTGGCTTCCTCATTGACTTTGTCAGAAATTTGCAAAAGGTGACCACATGACTCTGGATACTATAATCGTCATAAGTATGAGCCAGTTGCCAAGCATCTGAATTTTGATCATGTGACCATGAGGATGCCGCAATGGTCATAAGTGTGAAAAAATGGTCATAAGTCACTTTTTTCTATGCCTGTCAGCCCTGGAAGCCATCTTTTACTTTGGATCTTTAGGGCTGCTACATTTAGTGCTGTGGGAAACTGGGAGGGGGGATTGTATGGAGTGGAGAGATATCTAGCCATAATAACATTCTTTTCTTGGAGAGTCAAGGACATCCAGCCTGTACCTGGAGGGGTGTGACTAGGAGGCATCTCCAGTTGGGATGGTGCATTGATTGGACCATGTGATGGACATGTGGGTGCAGGGGGAAGGGACCTGGGCTTTCTTTTGGGTGGGGGAAACCTGGAAGCTTTCAGATTCTGGTTTTCCCAGATGTGCCAATATGACATCTCTAATAAAATGGAACTTTGAAGAACTTCTAGCCTCAGGGTCTTCTTTCATTGGGGGTGTTACTTGGAACCCCGACAATGCCATTGTAACTTCGAACAGTCACTAAATGAATTGTTGCAAGTTGAGGACTACCCAGCAGTGGGATTCAGCCAGTTCGCAGCCCTTCGGGAGAACCAGTTGTTAACTTTCTGAGCAGTTTGGCAAACTGGTTGTTGGAAGAAATAATTAGGGCAGAGAACCGGTTGTTAAATTACTTGAATCCCACCACTGGGACTACCTATACTTGCAATCACTATATCCTGTGCTCACTTAACAAAAATCCAGATGACCATTAGATGGGAACAAAGATATTCTTAAATGCTTGTGTCTGCAAGGGGAGAGAGTGAAAAAAAGAAAAGTTGTAATACATCTCACCAGGCTCAAGGTTGACTCAGCCTTCCATCCTTCTGAGGTGGGTAAAATGAGGACCCAGATTGTTTAAGCCACTTAGAGAGGGCTGTGAAGAACTGTGAAGTGGTATATAAGTCTAAGTACTATTGCTATATAACAAGAGGTGGAGCTTCTGCCACATAATTTGCATAGCTTTATTTTTTTCAACTCTCCCCTTTCCTTACAAATATAAATATAGAATATAGAATAACAGGGACCTTGGAGATCTTCTAGTCTAACCCCCTGCCCAGGCAAGAAACCCTACACCCGTTCAGACAAATGGTTATCCAACATCTTCTTAAAAATTGAACATCCGCAACTTCTGGAGGCAAGTTGTTCCACTGATTAATTGTTCTAACTGTCAGGAAATTTCTCCTTAGTTCTAAGTTGCTTCTCTCCTTGATTAGTTTCCATTCATTGCTTCTTGTCCTGCCCTCAGGTGCTTTGGAGAATAGCTTGACTCCCTCTTCTTTGTGGCAGCCCCTGAGATATTGGAACACTGTTATCATGTCTCCCCTAGTCCTTCTCTTCATTAAACTAGAGTACGGTACTGCAACCGGTCTTCATATGTTTTAGCCTCCAGTCCCCTAATCATCTTGGAGTTCTTTGCTGCCATCTAGTGACATTCTGGATTTTGGCAGCTGAGGAATGGACAAATTTCTCTTTTCAGTTAAACCCCTCTATATGAATGGAAATGTAAAGGAAAAGTTTGGAATTATTGTCCTTTATTAAATCGCAGCTCTTCCCAGCCATGAACAGATGAACTGTTTGCAATTAAAAACCATATGGATGCATCCATCTGCACATAATACAGACAAATACAGTGCCCCAAAGTGGCAGAAGGTATGATAATGACTTGATGATGTTACTCACAAGGATGGAATAGTTGACCTATTTTTTTTTTTAGATGAGATGGAGGAAGTTATTTTTAATATGAATAGATGTGCTAAGTCTGATAGAGGACTATCAAACAATATGATCTAGGGGTATTCCTTTTAAGTCACTGAACCCACTGATTAGTATGATCCAAATTTAGATGCTAACTATGGGTGGCTATTTTTCCATTGCTCTGCTAGCTAAGCATGCTTTACCTTTAAATTGGGTTTGAGACAGGACATTTCTTCAAAGAGTGGGCACATGGCTCTTAGCTTCTAACGATCAACTATCTTTAGCCTTACTTTAATATTGTTCCCAGGTCATCTGCTCCACTTGTCCCTATCTGCTGGGGATGGTCTCCGTTCTATGTTTATTATACAGTATCCCACTTTGGGATTTAGTCTAATGAAAAACAAGCTAAACATTGTTATAAATAAATGGAAAAATAAATACTTAGGAACTCGTCCTTGGCAAACCCTTGTCCTATTTTAGCCTTTAAGGGGAAAATTAATTTGAATTTGAAGGAGAGCTATCAGAGTGTTTCAGGTTTTATCTTTCTGTGTCGACGAAGTAAAAAACAGGTAAAGGAGTCCCTGCAGGTTTTACTCCGCTAGTCATTGCCGACGATAGGGGACGGCGCTAAGATATTTCTGCAGTCATGTGGCTGGCATGATGTCACAGAGAGCTGTTAGCTTTCCACCAAAGTGGTACCTATTTATCTACTCGCATTTGCATGCTTTCAAAGTGCTGGGTTGGCAGGACCTGGGTCAAAGACAGGAGCTCATTCCCTCACGTGGTGCTTGGGTCTTGAACCTGGGCTGTCAGCTTTCCAGCCAACAAACCCAGCATCTTAAACACGGAGCCATCATTCTACGCCTATCTAATCAGTACCTAATTGCAATTCTAACTTCAATGAAAACTAGTTATCTTAGAATGAGGGGGGACCACTTTTAATCATGGAGCTCAATTCCATTCTAAGCACCAGAACTCATGAAATCACCACGGTGTTTCCCAACCTTGGCAACTTGAAAATTTGTGGCAGGGGTGTCAAGCTCAATTTCATTGAGGGCCACATCAGGTTGTGTTTGACCTCAGGGAGTCGGGATAGGTGTGACCAGGGTGGGCATGGCCAGCTCAACGTCACTTGTGTCCGGGGCACCTTTGATGACTCAAGCACTCTGCCAGTGAAAATGGGCTCCCGGTCTCTGTTTTCACCTGCGACGGCCTCCTGAAACCCTCTGCCAGCGAAAACGGAGCCCGGGAAGGCCGCACGTGGCCCTCACAAGCTCTGTTTTTACTGGCAGAGGCCCCATGGGCCGGTCCTTCACTGTTTCCAGGGTGGCTCCACGGGCCAGATCTAAGTACCACATGGGCCAGATCCAGCCCCCAGGCCTTAAGTTTGACACCCCTGATTTATAGACTTTAATATGCTGACTGGAGAATTCTGGGAGTTGAAGTCCACAGATCTTCAAGCTACCAAGGTTGAAAAACACTGTCATAAAGAATCAGACTAAAGATCTATCCAGTCCAGTTTCCTGATTTCCATTATGGGCAAGCAGTTGCTTTCAAGATGCTCACAACAGTGGTGGGTTTCAACATTTTTTACTACCGGTTCTGTGGGTGTCACTTGGTGGGCGTGGCATGACTTGGTGGACATGGCTTGGTGGGTGTGGCAGGAGAAGGATACTGTAAAATCTCCATTCCCTCCCCAATCCAGGGGAAGGATACTGCAAAATCCCCATTTCCTCCCAATCAGCTGGGACTCGGGAGGCAGAGAATAGATGGGAGCGGGGCCAGTCAGAAATTTTACTACTGGTTCTCCGAACTACTCAAAATTTCCGCTACTGGTTTTCCAGAACTGGTCAGAACCTGCTGAAACCCACTTCTGGCTCACAAGCATGTAGATAGGAGTTGTCTTGGACATGAAATGCTATCCAAGAAAACATCCATAAATGTCTGAAATCCTTATTAGTCATCAACTCCTTCATCTTGTGAGGTCATTGAGTACTGTTTTATTAATTTGAGGGGATGTCTATTTTTCAGTTGGGGGGCAGGGGAGAACCAAGAGACCTAGGGTCACATGTAGCCCATAGTCTAATTTCAGGCAACCCATAGCTTTTTAAAATCATCCGTCTGTTTCCTACAATTGCCCGGGGAGACGGAGAAAGAATATGTGTCTACGTGTATGAGAGACAGGGAACAGTCCCCAAAAAGATAAAAAGGGCTATTAAAAATAAGGCGAATACATGGACACACCTTCTTTGGGGATGGCCCTGCTCCCTGTTTTGGTTCACTTAGGGCCAAGACCTCACTCACTGCTTGTGGTTTGAAACAGATTGTTCACATGAAAATTCATCCCTCAAAAAGAAAAAAAAAAGGCGGGGGATCTATCCTTGATTTTGTGTGTCACAGGCACTTCGCAAACATGTTACTCTGCAGCAGAGGCTGGGAAATTGCCCACACAATCAACACATTTGGCATCCAGCAAATAAAAAAGAACAGGGTGTAAAAGGTAATGAAAGGCTGAGAAAAGAATACTACAAGATCCTTGAGTCAAGGAGAAATCCTCTCCCCTCCAGTCAAGGCACAGCCAAGAATTTTCCTATCTTGTGCCCTTAAGGCTCATTGAATGAATTGTCTAGGCATCCTCTAGTCCAGGACTCTCCAACCTTGACAACTTTATGACTTGTGGACTTCAACTCCCAGAATTCCTCAGCCCCAGAAGTCTACAAGTTGCAAAGTTGGAGACCCTTGCTCTAGTCAACAGACGTCAATTAACGGGAGGTGGGCCCTCCCCATCATATCTGAAGGGCATCCAGGTGGGGAAAAGTGGGATACAAGATCTTCACACCCCAGTGCACTAAGCCATATTTTGTTTGATTTCAGCTCTGCATCATGTAAGAACCCGGCCAATTATTCAATCAATCATGGTTAAACAATCTTGGCTTAGAATCCTATGCGAATTCAGTGAGTTCACATAGGAATTCAGGTTGAATCTGTTGGAAGAAAAATCCATCAGGTTCAGTTCCAAGCTGGGAGAAAGACATTGGAAACATGGAGGCTGATTGGAAAGATGGTTTATGGATGAAGCAGAACCATATGGGGTTGTGGTTCTGGGCAGCTGACAAAATGGAGTTGAGAGTGGGTGGTTTTTAATACCTTCTCTTGGGCTTTGCACTTGAGCTTTGTATTTTGAGCTTCCTGTTCCTGTGCAAAAACACGTCTGTTCATATTCTATTGGCTGTTGTCAGATTCCTATGTGGTCATATAGGGGTTATGTAGGGCTCATAGCTGGCTCTATAGGCAAAAGAGAAAATGCAAATCCTAAGTGTTTGTCTGAGTTAATTTGGTCAACCTTTGTTGCTTCTCTGAGTTTCTGTCTGGACTTTTTTTTTACTTCAGTCTTTCTGAATGGATTACCAAATCTGCAATTCTAAAAGCTGGCCTCAGTTTCTGCTTTGGGCAGGAAAACTGGGGCCGATTTCTGAATAAACTGGCCTAATCTTTCTTAATTGGCACAAATATTAAGAAAAACTTGGGGGCTGCTTTCTGTCTCCAAGAGCATGTTTCTCCATTTCTCCTTGAGGGAAATACAATATTCTGCCTTTTTAATATTTCCCAAAACATTTCATTCTTCTGGGGGGTGGGTGCTGACTTTCTACAAATCAGTGTGTAACCATTTGCCTGAAATGTATAGGGCAGCGATGGCAAACCTTTTCAGCACCGAGTGCCCAAACCAGAACACGCGTGCATGCCCGAGTGCTGGAGCGCTGGAAACCCGAAGACCAGATGGCCGGTGCGTGCATGCCTTTTTTTGGCCCTTTTTTTGGCTGTTTTTAGGCCATTTTTGGGGCTGTTTTCAGGCCAATTTTCTGGGCGTTTTCTGGGCATTTTTCTGGCTGTTTTCCAGGTTTTTTGGGGGGGCCGTTTTCCGGCCATTTTCCAGCGCTTCAGCACCTGCGAAGACCAGCTGGCCAGCACGCATGTGCACACCAGAAACCAGAAGAGCAGCTGGTAACGGCACACGTGCCCACAGAGAAGGCTCTGCGTGCCACCTCTGGCACGCGTGCCATAGGTTCGCCATCACGGGTATAGGGTTTTCTGCCTGAGCAGGGGTAGGACTAGAAGAATCTCCAAGGTCTCTTCCAACTCTGTTGTTCTGTTCTGTTCTGTTCTGTTTTGTGCTGTTTTGTGCTATGCTATGCTATGCTATGCTATTCTCTAAAGCATCAGTGTTATGCTAAGGAAGCCTATCCATCTGTGCCAGCAGCTGAGCTCTTGCATTTTGGACCACCTGCTGGTTCCAAGTCATCTTCTAAAGCAGGCTCATGAGCCTGCATTGCAGAAGACTTAAATGTGAAGACGAGGGCATGAGTCATCGTTGCATGGGATTCCAAGTCTAGAAAGATGCACAATCGATACATAGAAATTCAACAAAGACTTTCTTGGCCACAGCTGGCTATTCAAGGGAGTATAATCTCATCTAGAACTAGCTTCAGAACCTCCACCTTGCTGGGATTCTATTTAAGCTTGTTTTGTCCCGTCCAATAATTCTTGCCTCCAGATGCCCCAGTAAGAATCTCTCCTGTCTCTTCAATCTGGTCTAGGGTAATAATGTATATTTAAGCCTCAAGGGTACATTGGGTATATTATGCCCAAACCAGCAGATGACTTCCCACAGTGGTTTTATGTAACTGTTGACCAAGCCGTCAATGTAAGATGGGTGGCTACATACAAGTTTTACATAAAACAAATAACATGGAGGAAAAGGCACTGTGATACCCCACACTGGAGCAACCATTGATCTATTTTTCCCCAACCAGAATTACCTCGTCAACACAGAGGAGAACCATTGTTGCCACAGTGGCGCAGTGGTTAGAGTGCAGTACTGCACGCTACTTCTGCTGCCTGCCGGCTGCCTGCAATTTGGCAGTTTGAATCTCACTAGGGCAGGCTCAAGGTTGATTCAGCCTTCCATCCTTCTGATAAAGGATGGTAAAATGAGGACCCAAACTGTTCGGGGGAATATGCTGACTCTATAAACAGCTTAGAGTGAGCTGGAAAACACTGGAAAGCGATATATAAGTCTAAGTGCTATTGTAACATATCAATGCTCGACTTCCTTTCCATGTGTTACACACATAGTACAATTGCTGAGCCACATACACACACTCTACCAAACCGCAGAGAAAAGCTTTCAGCCATAACTCTGTTTGCTTGGCTGGCTTATCTCTGGTTAAGTTAACCCTGGTTTACTCCATTAGCCCACTTTTCTGGCTTTGCACCACCTTCTCAGCTGCAAATCAGCCACTCGGGTGAAGCTCATATAACACATTACTAAGACGGCAACACCTTAATCAGGGTTGAAACTAACCAGGCTTAGGGTGATTTGCAAATGCAGCCCATATGAAATGGGAGAAGATCAGTGGCTGAAGCTAAGGGTAGACTATTTCCAGCTGCAAAAGGTCAGAAGCTATACGAGACCACAAAGTCCTTTGGTGATGTAATCTTTAATGCATAGCTATCCAGGAGTATGCCTCAAAGTATTCCGCGGGGTTTATTTCAGGAGGTCCATGCAGGATTGCTGTCTCACTCTTATGTTCAAATCACCCTTTCCCAGCCCCGCACCAAGCTCGCTGCAGCCCAGGGGCTGAGAAATCCCTGTTTTTACCTCTCTGTTGCAACCTCTGAAACTGTAATTGAATGGCTGGTGCCTTTGCAAGTCATAATAATTCCAGGACTGCAACAGAGGCTGCCCGCAGCAAGTACGGTGACCCTCTCTATTCACTGCAGCGTGAGAGCATAAACCGGTGGCTCTGGAACAGTTCGCACCAGGTGTGTGTGTGCGTTTTTAAGATGCACTCACCCCCAGGGAAAGGAAGAGGAAAGACTGCTGCATGGATTACATGCAAATCAAAGAACAGCAGAGGGAGGAGTTTGAGCTAAGCCCAACCTGCAGAAGGTTTTTACAGAGGGGATCTCTGATTCTTGCAAAAAAAAAAAAAATCTTCAGGAGGGGCTGGGCTCCCACTGCATAATACAGTCACTAAAACGGGGTTGGGCATTTGAGGTTGTGCGTTACAATGTTGCACAAAGCAGCCCATCACATTAAGCCGGACTGTGATGGATTTTTCTGGGCATGGGCATGGCATACATTAGGTTTAGGGTTTAGCTTACCTGTACTTCAAAGTGCCAGATAAATCTGCCAGCCTTTTACAGCCTTGAGAAACTGTAAAATTCCCCCTGCAGTGGGGATATAGGAGCAAACCAGAAAGAACCTTTTCATTTCCCCCACCCCCACCCCCCCATCACATTTTCTCTCTTCCACGTTTTTGCTTTCTGGAAGCTAAAACTCTTAGTGTTTTACTGCTGTTAAAAGAGAAAGCTCTCTTGCTGGTAACTGCCCAGTTGTTTCCTTGGCAGCAATGCAAAATCAGTTCGCTGTTGCATCAAGGGCTACTGCATGGGGACAGCAGTGTTCCTACTGGCGGGAATGAGGCCGCCGTTATCCTCCCTTGGCCTTTTCTGCTCATTGCAGTGGCAACATTTCTTAACTTTAAGGGGCTCTTTCGGATAGCCTGGTGTGCCTATTCTGATAGATCCCAAGCCAGGCTATGGGGAAAGGCTCCTGATCAAGGCAGGCAGGCAGGCAGGCAGGGAGAAGTGGGTGCCCTAGGTATGCATGCACCCTTTTGGCAGAAGCACTATATGCTGGCACCATCACAGCTGCATTGCAGCATTTCTTGAATAGGCAGAAGCTAAGTGGAGTCCAAGTGCTGAGGACAGAGCTGTGGATGACTTGTGACTTGCCCTCTGCTTTGCTTGTTCCCATCACCAGTTGCAGAAGAGGTTCAGGATTAGGGCTGGGGGAAGGGGGCAAGGCAGGGATGGGTTGAGGCACTATCTGGTCCTTAGCCTCCAGCATTAAAATATGGTGGAAAAGCTGCAGATTAGAGATGGGCTGCTGCCTGTTCGGACCGATTCGGGCGAACCAATAGTTCCGACCAATGGCGCTATCCCGTCCTATATAATCACCGTGTGTTTGATGCCTGAAGGTGCGCACGCTCACATTTTCGGTTCTGGGCGAACCGGTTGTTACATTATGTGATGCCCACTTCTGCTGCAGACCGATCTGCTTTTTTCAAATGCAAGGCTCTTTCCTTGCAGTGAAATCCAAACACCTGCACAGATTTCAAGTCCCCACAAGGTAAAATCCAGGGGTGGGTTCTACTTACCTTTACTACCGGTTTGTAACAGGAGCGCGCACATGCACGCTTCTGTGCATGTCATCGATTATGACATCCGGGCATGTAGGCGGAGCCTCCCGCTGCTTTTACTACCGGTTCTATAGAACTGGACAGAACCGGGAGCAACCCACCACTGGTAAAATCCCTCATTTTTTAAAAAAATCTAAATGTGCATCCGAATGCAAGCTGCTTTTGCTTCCAATGGGAGACAGGGCTAGTTCGCTAAGCTACACAGCTGTGTGCGCCTTTGGCGTGGGCATTCAGTGGGAGGCAAGCAACCGAACCACCTGTACACAGATACAGATGGGGTTTAGACCCACACGGTTCCTGAGTCAGCAAAGGAAGGTTGCATGATCGCTCGAGGGTAAAATACACATAGATATCTGCCTAACTGGGACTCACGGGGGTGGCAAACATCAATCTCAGAACTCTGAACCCCAATAGATCCACCCAGGTATACTGTGCAGTCTGGGTGCTGCAGTGAAGTTTCAGCGGCTAGTTCAAAATTGGAATTCTTCTGTTCCAGGGTCATCTGTCTGCAGGAATGACGGCCTGAGGTCCCAATGCCACATCTTTCCACAAGACTTCTTTTGCTCTGAGCACTGGCTCCTTAAAAAGGGCTGGTAAAGTTCCTGCTCTTTTACATCAATCAATCAAACAATCACAATAGAGCTGGAAGGGACCTTGGAGGTCTTCTAGTCCAACCCCCTGCTCAGTCAGGAGACCTTAATAGATATAGGAGAAAGAGAGAGGGAGGGAGAGAGGAGGAGAGAGAGAGAGGGAGGGAGAGGGAAGGAGAGTGGGGAGGGAGAGGGAGGGAGAGAGGAGGAGAGAGAGAGGGTGGGAGAGGGAAGGAGGGAGAGAGGGGGGGAGGGAGAGGGGGAGAGAGAGAGAAGAGAGAGAAGGAGGGGGAGGGAGGGAGAGAAGAGAGAGGAGAGAGAGGAGAGAGAGGGAGGGAGAGGGAAGGAGGGAGAGGGGGGAGGGAGAGAGGGGGAGAGAGAGAAGAGAGAGAGAAGAGAGAGAGAAGGAGGGAGAGGGAGGGAGGGGGAGAGAGGGGGAGAGAGAGGAGAGAGAGAAAGGGAGGGAGAGAGGAAGTGGGAGGGAGAGAGGGGGAGAGAGAGAGAAGAGAGAGAGAGGGAGGGAGGGAGAGTGGGGAAGAGAGAGAGAGAGAGATTCCCCCATAAGCTTAAGAGGGTTAAATACAGGTAGTCCTCAACTTATGACCACAATTGAGCCCAGCACGTAAGACAGTTGTTAAGTGAGTTTTGCCTCATTTTACAATCTTTCTTGCCACAGGTGTTAAATGAAGCGTTAATAGCCATTAAGCTGTTAAGTGAATCTGGCTTCCACCTTGACTTGGCTTGTCAGAAGGCTCTGATCACATGATCCCGGGGACACTGCAACCGTCCTAAGTACGAGTCAGTTGCCAAGGGTGTGGATTTTGATCACATGACCAGCGGGATGCTGCAACGGTCGCCGGTGTGAACAACGGACACGAGTTGCTTTTTTTTCCCCCGGTGCCGTTGTAATTTTTGAGCGGTCCCTAAATGAATTGTTGTAAGTCAAGGACGACCTGTACAGAGATACACAGCTTTTCCTCAACCTCCCAAAAAGCTTGAGGAAGACTGGCCAGCTCACCCTATATCATGATATGCATGTGTCTACTACAGCTCCCTCCCAGCCCACCACTCCTGACCCCCCTCATTCGCCCCATGCAATGTAATATCCAAAGAAAATACAAAAGTAAATAATAGGAAAAATAGGGAAGGAAAAAGGGAAGTGAAAAGTGGAAGAAGAAGAAGGGGGGGAGAAAGAAAGAAAAGGCATTGACCTCCAACTCCGTTCGGTGCAGTAGAATAAGGCATTAATATCAAACCCCAATTTTTTTTTACTTTTACATAATAGTTTAAACTAGCCATTTCTATAACTACAAAATCTATCTAATCGGTAAAACCCAAAAATCAAAGATTCATTTTTCCCCCCCTCCTCAAGCACAAAATTACGAGATCACCTTCTGCCACCGATAGCCTTCCAGCGGCTAATACACTCCCACAGAGAGGGACTCCTCAGGGTGCCGTCGGTCAAACAATGTCGACTGGCGACCCCCAGGGGAAGAGCCTTCTCTGTGGGGGCACCTGCCCTCCGGAATGAATTGCCCCCGGAGATACGTATGATCCCTGACCTACATACCTTTCGCCGTGCCCTCAAGACATTATTGTTTCAACAAGCTGGGCTGGCTTAAATAATGAATTTTAAAGGGTGTTTTAGCTTTTTTAATAATATAGGGGCCAAATTATTTAATATGTTTTTAAACTGTTTTTAAATTTTATGGATATGTGTGTTTTATCGTGGCTGTGCACCGCCCTGAGTCCCTCGGGAGAAGGGCAGTATAAAAATTTAAATAATAAATAAATAATAAAATAAATAAAATCTAGAAATAAAAGTATTTGTACTTTCCCCCCTCCTCTTTAATCAAAGCAGTCAATTTAGCCATCTCTGCTTAACTCCGTCCATTTTTCGCAGCCATTCGTCGTATCGTGGGGAATCCTGGTTTTCTTCAAAACGTTTCTCCTTCTCAACCAAAAAGAAACATTATTAGAACTCATTTACGGGATGCGAAGGCAGGCAATGGAGAAAAATAATACTGTACAAGATCAGACCGTAAGTACTGCACATGGGAAACGTGCTGGATTCCAGCTCCGACCAAACGCAGCCTGAGCATGATGGGAGTTCTGGTACCGGCGTTATCTGAGCAGAAGTAGGGCAGGGAAATACTGTAGAGAAATCTCTTGAATAAATAGAAAGCATCGGAGCATGGAAGCAGCAACTGAATACATAAGAACTAAACAAGGGGAAGAAAAAACTCCCTGGTGCTAACAAGGGAATAAGGAAGATGCTTTGCTCCTTCAGAAGTAACCATTGTTCCATCCATCTTGAAATATTGTGGGTTTTGTCTTCTCGCAGAATGCCATTTCTTAGGTTGGGTCTGCCCCCAGGACTATCTGAGGTTGAAGCAAACAGGCCACACCCTATTGCAGTGTTTCCCAACCTTGGCAACTTTAAGATGTGTGGACTTCAACTCCCAGAATTCC
>WNWU01000013.1:10461239-10484647 GCA_012654045.1 Ptyas mucosa
GAATAGAATAGAATAGAATAGAATAGAATAGAATAGAATAGAATAGAATAGAATAGAATAATAACTTTATTGTCACTTTGAATGTACACTAATCAGCATACATTAAAACGAAATTTCCTTGCATATAGCTCTCAAAGGGTCACCACCTCCAATATACACTACATAAACAATATACACTACTTGAACAGTTTAGAACTTAGGGCTAGAAGAAACCTCAGAGGTCTTGTAGTCCAATCCCCTGCTCAATATCATCCCAGTCAAATGGTTGTCTACGCTATTTTTGGAAACCTCCAGTGATGTTTTCTTGAATAAGCCGCAATTCCTTGGCTTTGCAGAGCATGCTAAACTAAGCATTGTGGTTTCAAATTAAACCGTTTCAGTTCATATGATATAGTAAGATAAACATATTCCACCAGAGCATGGTGTACATGTGAATTTAGATAGTTCTTTGAGGGTTAATGCTGGGAGCCTTTGGAAATATTCTAGAATAACCCAGTCAGTTCATAATCCAAGGGCATCTGCCAGAGGAGCAGTGGCAATGCCAAGGGTTTAAAACAAAAGTCACAACTGTAGCTGCAACCCCGAAATCAAAACTTGCTGTTTTTTGACATGTGTCACAATATAATCACAGAGTTGACATTTTGAAGAACCCTTGCTGCAAAGGACACACAATATATTTAAGGTACTTATTGCATTTCCTGTGTAGTAGAATATATTGGACTGTAAAAGAATTTATGGCCTAATTTCATTATTATATACTAACTAATCTCTCCCCGCCTCAGAATGTCCAAATTTAAATGTACTCAGTGGGAGTTTAATAGCTGATGTTTCGGCACCAATAGCTGATGTGTGTGTGTATGTGTGTAACTTTGTGTGATGTCTTAAAGTCAAGAACGGACACACACAATGGGCAAGCCTGTAGGATTTATTTTTAGTTTAATTTTTTAGCTTTAGAAAGCTTACTAAATATAAAATAAATAGCATTTTAAAAAAATAGAAATTCTTGTCTGGAGAAATATTATAAACCAGGTATTTTTGGAAGTACTGCTTTTATAAATTCTGTGGTAGGAAATAATTAGATTTGCAACCCAATCTTCTGCGGGCAAATTATCCCCAATTTTTTTATTATTATTATATTAGCATTGCATAGGGATCTGATCAGGGGTGAAATTCAGCAGGTTCTGACAGATTCTGGAGAACCGGTAGCGGGAATTTTGAGTAGTTTGCAGAACCAGCAAATACCACCTCTGGCTGGCCCCAGAGTGGGGTGGGAATAGAGACTTTGCATTATCCTCCCCCTAGAATAAGGTGGGAATGGAGATTTTGCAGTATCCTTCCCCTAGAATAGGGTGGGAATGGAAATTTTGCAGTATCCTTCCCCTGGAGTGGGGTGGAAATGGAGATTTTGCAGTATCCTTCCCCTGGAGTAGGGTGGGAATGGAGATTTTTTTTTTTAATTTGATTTATATGCCGCCCTTCTCCGGAGACTCAGGGCGGCTTACAATGTGTTAAGCAATAGCCTTCATACTTTTGTATATTTATACAAAGTCATCTTATTGCCCCCATAATCTGGGTCCTCATTTTACCTACCTTAGAAAGGATGGAAGGCTGAGTCAACCTTGAGCCTGGTGGGATTTGAACTTGCAGTAATTGCAGGCAGCAGATGTAAGTGGGTGTTAATGACTGCCTTACTCTACTGAGCTACCAGAGCTCTGGATTTCCCCTGGAGTAGGGTGGGTATGGAGATTTTGCAGTATCCTTCCCCTAGAGTGGGGTGGAAATGGAGATTTTGCATTATCCTTCCCCTGGAGTAGGGTGGGAATGGAGATTTTGCAGTATCCTTCCCCTAGAGTGGGGTGGAAATGGAGATTTTGAGTATCCTTCCCCTGGAGTAGGGTGGGTATGGAGATTTTGCAGTATCCTTTCTCTGCCAGGCCCACCAAGCCACACCACGCCCACCAAGCCATGCCCAAAGAACTGGTAGTAAAAAAAAATTTTTTGAATTCCACCACTGGATCTGATGACAACAATTGCATCTCAGAAATGGGTGGAGTCTATGGGGATCCCAAAAACTCAAGATGGGCTCCAAAACCACAGCATTGAAGCTCTGCCCATTTATTGAACTGCAAATAAAGGTGTGGGGGGGGGGGACGTTGATTGCATGATTGTAACGATTATCCTGACTTTTCTAAGAACAGGTCCCTTTCAACTCTGATATTCTGTTAAACTATTATTAACCTAAGAAACCTATCTGATGTGCTGGCCTTCAGGAAACTTTGCTGGAAATGTGAAGAGACATGGTATCATGTTTGGCAAGCATGTAAAACAGCTGGAAAAAAAATGGATTCATCAATTCAGAAAACTTTGAAGTACAATCAAAACATGGAAGTTTTTCTTTGGGGATTGATGGACAAATAGTTGGGAAAAAATACACGGAACTTTGTTTTTGTACATGATAACCATTGCGGCAAAATCACTGTATTCAAAACGATGGGAAAATTCAGCACTATAATGGAGAAATGGTTGGGAAGATGATGGAACTTGCAGAGATGGCTAAATTACCCTGCTTCCCCAAAAATAAGACCCAAGAGGAAAATAAGTCCTAGCATGATTTTTCAGGATGCTCGTAATAGAAGCCCTACCCCCAAAATAAGCCCCAGTTAAGATTGTCAGCCAGATGGGTGCATTTCAGTGGTGGGTTCCTCCCGGTTCGGTCCGGTTCAGCTAAGCTGGTAGCAGTGATGATATGACTTCACCGAACCGGTTCTGGCCCCCCTGCCCCTCCCACCCCTCCAACATTATTCTTACCTTTTATTTGCCCCACCCCCAATCTATTGCTGCCTCCTGAGTCCCAGCTGATGGGCTATCAGGAAAAAAACTGTTTAAACTCTTGCTGCAGGATTTCAAAGGGCCGCCCTACAGCTGATCAGTGGTAAAAGGCAGTGTGGCGGTAGACTGGTGCCTCCAAAAACAAGTGAGTAGACCAGTGCCTGCAAAAATAAATGGGTAGACCGGTGCCTGCAATAATAAATGGGTAACCAGTGCCTGCAAAAATACATGAGTAGACCGGTGCCTGCAAAAATAAATGGGTAGGCCAGTGCCTGCAAAAATACATGAGTAGACCGGTAAAGCTCTGCAAGCAGTTAAAAATCTGGTAGACCAGTACCTCTGCTAAATCCTAAAGAATTGTCACAAGGACAACAAGTCCTCAACTTATGACCCCAAGATTTCTGTTGTTAAATGAGATATTTCTTAAGTGAATTTTGCCCCATTTTATGACCTTTCTTGCCATAGTTGTTAAGTGAATCACTGCCGTTGTTAAGTTAGTCACAGGGTTGTTAAGTGACTGAATTTTGATCACATGACCGTTGGGATGTCGCAATGGTTTTAAGAATGGAAAACGGTCATAACTCACTTTTCGGAGTGTCGTTGTAACTTCAAACGGTCACTAAATGAAGTGTTGTATGTCGAGGACTTACCTGTATCTATATTTTATGGCTGACTGGAAAAAAACCCTTATAGATGTTTTGCATGAAATCGAAAAAATGCATGTGAGATTTGTGACTTTGATTATTATTTTAAAAAATTGGATAATAGAAGAAAGTGAGCTTTTTTGTACTGTAATCATAAAGTTAGAGATAACTTTGTAATTATGCGTGTATTTGCTGCAAAGGAAATTGGAAGCTTTTTTTCTTTCTGCACTTTCTTTTTCTTTCTCTCTCTCTTTGTTCTGCATTAGTTTCTTTTGGTTGTTATGTTCTCTATATTTGAGCCATTCTCCAAGCATCCAACTCCAGTAGCCAAACTATGACATAATTAGACTTTTTGTGCTAATTTATTTGGACAAGGCCTTTGACTGGCATATTGGGATATCCTTCAAATTCTGGGTAAGGTTAGGACAAACACCAAAATAATAAAATTAAATGTACCCAATATTAATATTTTCTGGCACTGCTCCCAAGGCTGTTTGTAGGAAATATACTATCTTAAGTCATGTAACATGAACAGTGTAGTTAATCTTACCTTCAGCGGAAGGATTGTAGATTTGTGTGTGTTGGGTGAATGCAACCTGTTTGGGTCATTTAGGATCCAGTGTATTGTGCAAGTCCAGGAAATGAATCTTTAAGCCTATAATGGAAGCTTTGCCACTAAATCACAAGCTGGTCAATTGTATTTTAGCCTCGTAGGTTGTATGAATCCAGAAAATTGATTTTTGGCAGGGCTCTGTGGCTTCCATATAAGACATCTCTCTATGTGTGCGTGCGCGTGTCTGTTTGTCTGTGTGTATGTATGTTGTGTAGGGATGCACTGCAAACTGGAAGCATCAAGCTGTGCATCCCTAGCATAGAAATGTTCATCCTTGTGAGTTCATGGTGAAAACCTTTTACTCTCCCCAAAACCAATGGGAAAGTGGTCCAGGAGGATGTCCTCTGGTTACCTAGCAACCACCATGTGCATTTCTCATCCCATTTTTCTTCCAGCCTGCAAGAAGGAACAGCAGAACTGGAAGGTGGGAAAGACGCTGGAGCAGTGGTGAAATGCTACCGGTTCGCACCGGTTCAGACGAATCGGTAGTGATAAAAACTACCGGTTCAGGTGAACCGGTAATAAAAAAAAGCTACCGGTTCCGCCGAACTGGTATTTCCGATGATCAGCTGTGCCGCGCAAATTAAAATCGCTAGAAAGCAGGAAATCCTGCTTTCTAGTGAATCTAAATTGCGCGGCACAGCTGATCCCCCCCTCGCTGTTCTACTTACCTTCCCAAGCCTGCTTTTGGCATGTACTGTGCATGCGCATGCAGCATGCGGTTCACGCGCAGTGTGTGTTTGGCACGCAGCACGTATGCGCGGCCAGCAAACAGGTGGCAAACCGGTTCAGATTTCACCATTGCCCTGGAGCAAGAGAAAGTGTAGAGCTGTAGAAAGAAAGAAGAGGCGGATGGGAGAAAACTGGCGAAAGTCCTGACTCTGGCAAAATAAGTGGATTGAGGAAATAAGAACCGGAGGGACAAAGAGATTCAAATATTCAGAAGTGCACTGTGCCAGGCATCTTGTAGATGACCAGGCTGAGCCCCAGGGAGGAGATCAAACGTGTCATCAGTCTTGAGTCCCTTCATGCCCACAAGAGATCTAAGTCCAGCCCACTTTGAATTCCATCGACTCTTATCTACCGCCAATTTGCTTTGACCATTAGTAGTTCAGATTCTTGTAGAGAGCTTAAGCTTGCAGTAAACCTTTATATTCATTTGACCTGCCTGGATTACCTGATTTCCCGTGCTTGACACATCTTAATATTTGACATATGAAAAGGGCTCCTGTTATGTATTGAAAATATATAGTTCTATTGAGCCCTGATAAAGTGAAACTAACCTTTAGATGACCCTAACTGTTAACTCCATCTGTTTTGGAGGGAAACTTAGAACATTCATATTTGAGTGGGCTTTTTCAAGTACTATGATTGGTTAAGGCCCTGTCGGCCTAGAGTATAAATTACAGGCATTTGCTTGCTGTTCCTCAGTTCCAGTTTTGAGTCAATAAATGTTGTAGCTATGGTCGTCTGCTACTGAAGCCCACTACACAATAGCTCCCCTTCCCATCAACGCTATTTGTGTATCAAGGCCTGCTTCTGGGTTTCCCCAGAGGAGAACCCCTATCCTCAACCTCCTCCCTTATTTATTCTGCCATCAGCATTTTGTGAGATTTTCATTAAATGCTAGGAATTAATCTTTTTAATCTTCTCTAATCAGATCTTTGAAGGGAGCATCAGCGGTGAAACAGGGCCACTGTGGAAGTGACATTTCTGCAGAAGACAATATTCTGAGAAGCTTCCTATTCCCTGAGTGGCCATGGACTCCCTGCCTTCTGCTCGAGAACCAAAAGGTCCTTGGTAGAATTTTTACTTCGACACACACCAGTCGTTTTTGCTCCTATCTGCCTGTTTGTGTATTCACAGGGTTACGGACAATGGCCATTAAAAAAAAAAAGAAAGCCTCACCATTTGTGGTGCAAATTCCAGAAAATGTTGAAAAAGACTGTAAATCAGGCACAGAGTTTGTTGGGCTTGGCCAATCAAGCACAATCAAAATGCTTCAATTTATTTTGTAGTAATTAGCTAAAGCTAAAGGTTCCCCTCGCACATATGAGCTAGTCGTTTCCGACTCTAGGGGGCGGTGCTCATTTCTATTTCAAAGCCAAAGAGCCAGCGGTGTCCGAAGACATCTCCGTGGTCATGTGGCCGGCATGACTAAACGCTGAAGGTGCACAGAACGCGGTTACCTTCCCACCAAGGTGGTCCCTATTTTTCTACTTGCATTTTTATGGGCTTTCGAACTGCTAGGTTGGCAGAAGCTGGGAGAAGTAACAGGAGCTCCCCCCTTTACGCAGTACTAGGGATTCGAACCACTGAACTGCCGACTTTTCAATCAACAAGCTCAGCATCTTAGCCACTGAGCCACTGAGCCACTGCATCCCCTTTTGTAGTAATTACTGCTAAGTAATATACAAAATGTATTAATCAGCGTTCTATGCAAATGTATGTCCTTTTTGGACACTTGTTTGGGTGGGCACTCTAAAACATTTCTGTACAACTACTGTTATTCAATGTGGATTATTAATGATTAATTTCATATGTATATATTAATGTATTGTCCGAGAGTAACTAGGGGACATGAGAATTCCAGAGAATTTGAGAATACTAAAACATGATAATTTAACCTGCTCAGAGGCCAAGGATTGTTTAGGAACGCTTTTGAGTGAAAGTAGAAAATGAGGAGAAGACAGAGTTGGAATGGAGTATGCCTGAAAAGGGCACAAGCACTGTGCACAGCAAATTTGAGGTTGAGGAGAAAAGTGTGTTGCAACAAGCATTTGCTACTGCTGATCTAGATTTTTATTGTTATTTGTGCTGTAATCATTTTTTCAGCTATTACAAGATCCACTGTAAAATCAAATCTTCTGAAGATTGTATGCATTGGACTTTATTAAAATTAAAGAAGCACTTATGAATTCATGAACAGCCACTGTTTCAAAAACAGGGTAGACGCTCTTGTAAAGTTATAAATGCATTTCCAGCACATGGAGGTTAGAGATAGAGCCACACTTTTGAAGACAGCAAAATCCACATTTTGGACAGAGAGGACCACTGGTTTGAAAGAGGGATCAAAGAGGCCATCTGTGTTAAAATTAAACAGCCTTCTCTCAACAGAGAGGGAGGGATGCAACATCCTCTGTCTCCTGGCTACAACACAGTCCTTTCAGCAGTTCCAAGAAGGCTCCACACCCATCGTGCTACTCAGTGACCCTGAGGACACAGACAAACTTCCAGGTGGCCTCAACGACTCTCTAAAAGAATGCAAACGACCAGCTGTTTGCAAGGAATATAAATCCTTCCATTCCCCCCACCATCCAGTCAGAGTTGGAAGAAGCTTCTTGGATGAGAAGCAAAAGGTCTTCAAAGAAAAACAGCCTCTTGAAATAGCACCTTTGGGACAACCATGACCTGGATGATTGAGAATTTCCACAGACAGATCGAGGAGAATCTTCCATAGTAGAGAGAGGGGTGAGGGTGGATAGTGGGGGTGAGACATTACATAAATACAAGAGCACCTCGGTTTTCTTCCAAGGTTCTGTTAAAACTCTCCAGGGTTTGTATTTGGCGAGGAGAGAAAGTTTGGATTTGAGAGTTTTTCTTTGAAACTGGAACAATTGAGAAGATGATAGCGAGAGACAATCTGGAACATTCCGAGGTTCTCACTGGGGATGAATCACCTTTGTCTCTTTTAATGGGCCCCCTCCTGCTCGGCTCGTCCCTATTTCGGACAGGCTGTAAATCCAGCCTGAAAATAACCACCAGCTCGGCTTCAGACCTTGTGAAATATTTATTCCTTTCTCCCTCTGCGCCTGCCCCAACCACCATTTCCTGCTAAGAGATGATGAAGCAGGAACTAATCGATGCTATTGATTCAGGCAAATCGAGCAGCCGGCATCAAAGCTGATGTAGGGGGAATCTGCTGAATCCCAAGAGGGACGGGCTTTGTTCCCCTTCAGGCTACCCCCCACCATGTCAATGCTGTATTGCAGTTTGGCTGCTGTTCTCTCTCTCTCTCTTTTTTTTTTCTGGTGTTAAATCCCAATTCCGGGGCTTTTTGGCTTTATTATAAAGCAGATCACTGGCTCCTTCAGCACTTTCCCATTTCTGGAAGATGCTTCTCCCACAGGCTTGTTAGCTGTTTAACTGGAGCAGTTGCTTTCTGGATCAGGCAAAACTCTGATCAGGGAAGGGTGCCGGGAGTGAGGACAAAAAAAAAAAGTTTAGATATCAGCCACATTGTGCAAACCCCACCCACTTTTATATGCAAAGTCGGGTTTTGATTGGATGGGCTTGGCAACTACCTTCCATTTAGAACGAGTACATCCCTGTGGTTTTTTTTTAGGGCAGAGACTTTCTGATTTTCCTTCTGACAGCATTTGAGTGGTCCAGTAAGCAGGCAGATTTTTATTTTTTGGGGGGGGGTGATAAGGGAGATGCCTGCATCTGGCTCTTTACACAGCCATCTCCTGAAAATCTGTCAGTCTGAGAACCTATTATTACAGTCAGACCAGGAGTTCTATTGCAAGGTAATGGAGCCCTTCTTCTTCCATCAAGCTTCAATTATAGAACCTCACCAAGCCTGTATGTTGCAGTAGCCTTCACCATCTGCAATTTTCCAGAGCTCCCTTTTCCAATTTAGAAGCAGCTTCTTGGACTATGTGATCCACAGTCAACTAGAACACTGGGTTAGGAATTGGAGCTGATGGGAGCTGTAGCTTTTTCTGTCTCCTTCTCTCTCTCTCTCTCTGTCTCTCTCTGTCCCTCTCTCTCTCTCTCTCTCTCACACACACACACATGCACACATATACACACTCACACACAAATGCATCTGGAGAAAACCATGCTTGGATTGGTTTTCCCAGGACAAGCTGCATTTCACTCATGACTGTATTAGTTGAAAGAACATCAGGAAGATATCCTAAAGAGAAGGAATCCATTCCACCTTTCTTAGAGATTGTCTTCTTCACTCTCAGCAACTTTTAAGTGAAGTGTGGAATTCCATAATTCTGGGAGTTGAAGTCCACACATCTTAAAGTTGCTCAGTTTGAAAAACACTCTTATAAGTGAAAGCATATTTGAGAAGTTGGGAGGTTTCCAATTTTACACATGGGTAGAATGCCATATTTCCAAAGGTATTTTTTCTTTTAAAGATGTTTCACTTCTCATCCAAAGACTGAAAGAGAAGCGAAATGTCTTCAAAAGAAAAGAAAAAAAACAAGAAAGCCTAGTTGCCTCCTGAAAAAGCACCTTTGGGACAACCATGACCTGGATGACTGAGGATCTCTACAGACTTTTAATGCCATATTTCCTACCTACCTGATCAGTCTGAACTGTTTTGCTGTCAGAAAGAAAGTGATAAATATTCATGTGCTGTCCAAACACAATCAAATCACGGTGCATCATATACAAAACAAGGGATTTTGAAGTGTCATATTCTACACCTTCTCCATCATAAAAGGCCAATAATAAAGATGCATTAAATAAAAGTGTACTTTGACTGCTTTTCCTACATTATCTCTGTTGACTTTTTCCATCTTTCATCATTCTGGAGGAGGCAAGCCCAAAACTAATATTCGTCCAATGAGGAATGGCTAAGGGAACTATAGTATGTTAGCCTAACAAAGAGAAAACTTAGGGGAGACCTGATAATCTTCCAATATTTGAAGGGCTGCCACAAGGAAGAGGAGTTTGATTTGTTCTCTGGGGAACTTGTGCGCAGGAAAGGAAGCAATGGGTGGAAACACATCTGAAGGAGATTCTATCTGGAAATAAGGAGGAATTTCCTGACAGTGAGAAAGATACTATTTTTTAAAAAAAATTTATTTATATGCTGCCCTTCTCTAGAGACTCTGGGCGGCTTACAATGCGTTAAGCAATACTTCTGTGTCGGAAGCATCAGAGTGCATCTGTGGTGAAAGGATTTTCCGGTGGCATCACTGTTGCCCAGCTGGGGGCTCCCTTTGCATCCCTATGAAGTTGTCACTGAAATAGTACCCATTTATCTACTTGCAGTCACCCGCTTTCAAACTGCTGAGTCAGCGGGAGCTGGAGCACGTGATGGGAGCTCACCCGCCCCGTGGCAGCAACGGATCTCAAACACGAGGCCTCAAACAGGTCTCAAACTGATTCATCAGCCCGGTGTTGTAACCACTACACTCCTTTAGTGCGAATGATTAAATGGATAAAGGTCCTGTCAGAAGCCTACCAACCATAGCTTCCCCGTAATATTCTGAGAATAAGTCAGAATAATACAGGAAGTCCTTGATTTACAACTATTTGAAGTTACAACAGCATTGAACCTTCACATTTAAGACCGTCAGAGCATTCCCCATGGACACATGATCAAAATTTGGGCACTTAGAAACCAGCATATATTTAGGACAGTTGCAGTATCCCAGGGTCAACTGTGATCCCCATTTAAACCTTCCCAGCCAGCTTCCAATGAGCAAAGTCAATGGGAAAAAGCTGGATTTACTTAACAGCTGCATGAATTACTTAACTGCAGCAAGTTGCCTAACAATGTCAGAAAAGTTGTACATTGAGTGCAACTCCCTTAGCAAATGTTTTGCTTAGCAATGGCAATTATACAGGTAGTCCTCGATTTACAACAGTTCATTTAGTGACTATTCAAAGTTACAATGGCACTGAAAAAAGTTTCTCATCCTTACAACCATTGCAGCATCCCCATGGATACATGATCAAAATTCAGATGCTTGGCAACTGGTTCATATTTATGACGATTGCAGTGTCCTGGGGTCAGGAGGTCACATTTGTGTCACCTTGTGACAAGCAAAGTCAATGGGGAAGCCAGATTCACTTAGCAACCATGTTACCAAACTTAACAAAGGCAATGATTCGCTTAACCACTGTGGCAAGAAAAGTCGTAACATGGGGCAAACTCACTTAACAAATGCTTCACTCAGCAACATAAATCTTGGGCTCAATTGTGATCGTAACTCAAAGACTACCTGTAGTCGCAATTTGGGGTCGTAAGTCGAGGACTTTCTGTATGTTCTCACGCCCAACATCTATGAAATGCAGCGCCTTTCTTGCACTTCATTACCAATGTAACATGGCAATGTTAAAAAGTGAGGAAAACTCCTCTAAGGATCCTAGCAGTTCTAGAGGTGTATAGCAGTGGTGGCTTGCTACCAGTTCTCCCCCATTCTTGCAAACTGGTAGTGGAAATTTTGAGTAGTTCGGAGAACCAGTAAATACCACCTCTGCCTGGCCCTGCCCCCAATCTATTCACTGCCTCACAAGTTCCAGGTGATTGACTAGAAGGAAAAAATCAGGGCTCACTTGACAAAGAAGAGGAAAAAAAATAAGACACCGTAGCTTTAAATTGAGAAGCCAAGAAGCCTCCCAACTGATCGGCTAGAACCAATCCGCTCCTTGTAAACCGCTCAGTGGTGGTAGATTGGCAATTGAGGCCAAGCTGCCTGAAAGCGGTTTCTGATGCTCTCGGTGGTGGCAGAGCGGCAAAAAACTGTTTAAACTCTTGCCCTGGCACTTCAAAGGGCTGCCCTACAGCTGATCAGTAGTAAAAGGCAGTGTGGTGGTAGACCAGTGCGCTCTAAGAACAAATGGGTAGACTGGTAGGGCTCTGCAAGCAGTTAAAAACCTGGTAGACCAGTACCTCTGCTAAATCCTAAAGAATTGTTTGTCACATGACCATCAAACCACACCCACAAAATAAGCCACACCCACAGAACCGGTAGTAAAAAATTTTAGAACCCGCCCCTGGTGTACAGGTAGCCCTCGACTTAAAACCATTTGTTTAGTGGCTGTTCAAAGTTACAAAGTGAAAAAAAGTCACTTATGACCATTTTTCACACCTATGACAGTTCCTACATCCCACTGGTCAGCTGATCAAAATTCAGATGTTTGGCAACTGGCCTGTATTTATAATGTTTGCAGTGTCCCAAGGTCATGTGATCCCCTTTTGTGACCTTCTGACGAGCAAAGTCAATGGGGAAACCAGATTCACATAACAACTGTGTTACTCACTTAACAACTGCAGTGATTCGCTTAACAATTGTGGTGAGAAAGGTCGTAAAAACGGGGCAAAACTCACTTATACACTGTCTTGCTTAGCGACATAAATTTTGGGCTCAATTGTGGTTATAAGTCAAGGACTATCTGTACGTTCTACTCTGCTCTACCAGAGAAAGGGCTGCCATCTGGATGTAACAAGGATCAGATTTCAGCCTCCTCTTAGCTCAAAAATTACCTGAACCACCATAAAAATGAACAATGCCCCAATCCCGTGATGGCAAACCTATGGCACGCAGCACCCTCTCTGTGCACACACAAGCCGTCACCTCAGTTCAGCTCTGCTGCACATGTGCACGCGCCTCTCACCGGCCAGCTAGACTTCAGGTCTCTGCCACGCATGTGCAGGGGAAGGGATGCGTGCGGACAGTGGTGAAATTCAGCCGGTTCTATCCAGTTTGTGCGAACTGGTAGCAGCAGCTGTGGGAGGCTCCGCCCACCCACCCAGATGTCATCATGTCCCGTTTTTTACCTTCTGCACGAAGGCTCTGCGCATGCCCAGTGGCGTGTGTGAGCAAAGAGAGCATGCGTGCACGCTCACATTTGTGAACTGGTAGCGAAGGTAAGGAGTCCACGCGCATTGCATTTTGGGGGTTTGGGCACGTGCGCGTATTCACACATGCTGTTGTGACTCCGGCCCTGGAGGCTGATTTATCTTCGCATGCTGATTCGGAGGATGATATGGAGGAAGCTGGCAGAAGTTATGTGCCGGAGGGGCCGACTTCAATGGTGAGTCAGCAAGAACTGACAGTTGCTGTGCCTCTGGATCCCAGCCAAATTGAGGAGGAAACAGAGGCCGGTAACAAGGAGTGGGAGTCCCTATTGGATGCAAGAGAGAGACGCAGGAGACATCGTAGAGAACAGCTATTGCCACGTCCCAAGAGGTGTGGTCAGGAGACGTAGGGCCACACCTTACAAAGTATAAAAGGGGTGTGGCTGGGCCGGAAAGGCGTGGTGAACAATTTGTTGGAGTTTTGGATGCAATGGAGTTTAGAACTGCTAATTTTGAGTTTTGAAATTGAGTTTTGAGTCTGCATTCCTGCATTCGCCTGCTGGCCGTCTGCCAAGACCTCTGGAACATTGCCCGGTAATTACTGAACTGATATACCTTTGGAACATTGCCGGTAACTACTGAATTGATATACTTTTGAAAGAGAACGGTTTATTAAAGGGCCAGCTTCAATCTCTCTCGTCTGCCTTTGTTACTGCCAGGCTATTTGAGCTTCTGCAAGGCCACTCGTGGGAGGGGACAGAACACATGCACTTTGAGCACTTGGTCCGGAAAAGGTTAGCCATCATTGCCCTAATCATTAAAATCCTGTCTGTGTGGCGGCAAATACATAATGCTGAATCACACCACCTTTCCAAGGGCCTTTATTTATTCAAAACAAAAACTGGTAAGAACAAAAAATTACAATATGGAATATGAACACTGTATTATATAAAAGCACCTTTTAACATCTCCCTTCTGCGAAATGACATATACAAGTATTACACGGTTGGATGTTGAAACTTTTTTTTTTAATCACTAAACACCTGCATTGAAACACTCTATATAATATTCTGCTTCCTCCTTTGCCTCATTTCCACCACCCACCTTGTAAATCAGACTGCAAGATCTGTCTTCCTTAAAAGTAGTCAGATTCTATTCAGCAATGACTTTGTTTAGGTCATTGAAAAGTAATTTAAGTCCTATATACAATGGAAACACCGTTTATACGCAAACTGGCACCTCGGTGGAATTGAATGACTCAGTCCTCTACCCACATTTAATTGTGAACAAGCCTCAGTAGCCCAAAGGAAGTTCCTTTGGAAGAGAAAAAAACAATGAGAATGGTTCCAAGAGAAGAGAGTGCCGCTCAGGATTGAACCGTGGAGTCCTTGGAGCCCTCTGAACTTGGTTGTTTGCTAGCAGGCGTTTCATTACTTAACTGCCTACCTGTAAACTTCCTGCTTACACGTAGTCCTTGACTTGTGACTGTAATAGAACTTGAACTTACAGTTGTTAACTCGTGCCTGTCATTAAGTGGGTCATCACAACACTAGGCCAAATTAAGTAAACAGGGCAATCGTAAAGTGAATGCTGCCATCGTTAAGCAAGCTCATATGCAACAGGTGTTTTGGGATGGAAATTGGAAGTTAACACCCGTTTCCGACAAAAAAAAAAGGAAATTGTGGTTAAAGTGATCACAGGACACTGCAATTAGCCATAAATGTGGGCCAGTTGCCGAGCGCCCACAATGCAATCATGTGATCACAGTCTTCCCCCACCCCCAGCATCAGAATTTTGAACTCGGATTGCAAAGAGATCTCTCTCTTTTTTTGATCCATTGTAACTTTGAACAATCACTAAGTGACCAGTCTTAAGTGGAGGACTAACTGTAACTTGCCCGGCCTGTTTTGCTGGGAGTGTTTTTTTTCCCCTCCTTGGTAGTCCCTCGATTAAAGTATTGTTTTCTGATTGATTGTTTGCCTTAATAGGAGTGATAGGTCTGACTTCATGTTTTTGTACAAAAAAAGCTCAAAATCTTTTTTCAGCAGATCTAAGTCATGTTTTGTAGCTGACAGCTGTTCAAATAATGAGATAGTTTGGAGCAAACCCCATACTCTGATATGATGTTGCTGCCTGGTTGGGTAATGAAAAGTCTACAAGCAAACCATGAAGCTCAGAGAGCACCAAGGACTTCACAATGAGTGGTTTGAGGGCTACTAAATCTGGTTGGCAAACATTTGGATGACCACTAGATAGCAGCAAAAGAATAAGAGTTCCCTGTATTCCTTTGAGGCCCTCTAGTGGTCATCTGGCGTTTTGCAACCTAGATTGAATAGCTCCCCTGGACTAACAAACCGGGCTGCGGCATGCCAGAAACTGGGCCACGCAAATAAGCGAAGCCCCATCCACAGGATATAGGCAGCACATGAAACCACTCCTCCTCCGGTCCACGGAAAAACTTCTTTCCATGGAACTGACGCCCAAAAGATTGGGGACCACTGCTCTAGGGCATATAAGTGAGAGAGTATCTAAAGTTATCATTTCTCCTCCCGTGTTTCCCATAAGCTCTGTGTTGGCTATGCCCATGCTGGTTGGGAATTTGGAGAGATAAAAGTCTAGTACCGTGATGGCAAACCTATGGCACGCGTGCCAAAGGTGGCACGCAGAGCCCTCTCTGTGGGCACGTGCACCGTTGCCAGCTGCTCTTCTGGTTTCTGGAAAATGGCCCAAAAAGGGCCTGAAAAATGGCCTGAAAACAGCCCAAAAAACAGCCGAAAATGGGCCAAACCCAGGCTGTTTTTTGGGCCAAAACCAGCTGAAAAACAGCCTGAAAATGGCCCAAAAATGGCCTGAAAATTGCCCCAAAATGGCATGAAAATGGCCTGGAAAACAGATGTGAAAAACGGCCTGAAAACAGCCCAAAAAATGCCCCCAAAACCGGCATGCGCGCGTCGGCCAGCTGGTCTTCGGGTTTTTGGCGCTCCGGCACGCACACATGCACATGCGTTCCAGTTTGGGCACTCAGTGCCAAAAAGATTCGCCATCACTGGTCTAGTATATGTGGAAGATACCAGATTTGGAGAAAGTTGCTTTAGTACTTATTGTTATAGAGATAAACAATCGCCCGCTTTCTAACTAAAAGGAATAGGTCAGTAATAAATAAAAAGTAGCATCTCTATCAAGTTCAGTTGGACTGTTGCTAACCAGACACATGGTATCATTTTCTTGACAACCACACTAATGTGGCTTACAATTGCTTTCTTCTGGAGTTATTTTCCTTAAAACTACTTTACAGTTCTGAAACGTCCAAATGGTTTAAGTCATAGCCATGTTGGCGCAGTGGTTAGAATGCAGTATTTCAGGCTAATTCAGCTCATTGCCAGCAGTTCTATCCTGACCTGCTCAAGGTTGACTCAGCCTTCCATCCTTCTGAGGTCGGTAAATTGAGGACCCAGATTGTTTGGGGGGGGGGCAAATGGTGACTCAATAAACCTCTTAGAAGAGTGTTGTAAAGCACTATGAAGCAGTATATAAGTGCTATTGCTATTAACCATCCTTATCCTTTTCAAGCTTACTTAAAGGCAACTCAGTGTCGCCACCTGTCATGATGATAATTATCATGAAAAATATATTTGTTCAGCTACTCCTCCGCACCCTGACAAAAAACCTACCCAGAAACTCTGTTTTGAAGGCAATTTTCCTTTGGGACCGTTGTAGTGAATTGTTTCAACTGTTAGAAAGGGGAGAAAAATCTACGTGCAGCACAAAATCCACTGAATCTCCAGATTCCCTAAATTCTAGCTACCGTCAGCCCTGCCTGGGTGGCTAAGAGTGAGGGATGCGGGAAGTTGTGGTTTAACAATACATGAAGGTACAGGTAGTTCTCAACTTACAACAGTTCATTTTGTGACCGTTTGAAGTTACAATGGCACTGGAAAAAAAGCGACTTATGACCATTTTCCAGCCTCCCTGTGATCACATGATCAAAATTTGGACATTCGGCAACTGGCATGTATTTATGACTGTTGCAGTATCCCGGATGTCACGTTATTCTCTTTTGCGACCTTCTGACAAGCAAAGTCAACGGGGAAGCCAGGATCCACTTAACAACCGTGTTAATAACAACGGCAGTGATTCACTTAATAACAGTGGCAAGAAAGGTCGTAAAATGGGACAAAGCCCATTTAACTAATGTCTCCCTTAGCAACAGAAATTTTGATCCCAAGTCAAGGACTACCTGTACATATGTTTACATGTTCTTCAGTCCTGATAAAACCTTACCTTTTGGGGTGGGGTGGGGTGTTAAGATTTCACGTATTCAAAGATACAGGGGATTAAACCTGCAGGTACTTATTTATCAGTACACGTACAAATGCCTAAATTATTGCTTTAATATAAATAGAAAAATACCTAAGTAACAAGTAGCCAAGTAACTTTGTCTCTGCTAGCTCAGTGGTTTATTCAGAACTATTCAGGTTTCTCCCTTCTTATTTCCTCCTCCTGAAACCCAGTTAGACTGGACAATCCTTAAAATAAGGTAAAGGTAAAGGTTCCCCTGGCACATATATATTAATCCTTCCCAACTCTAGGGGGCGGTGCTCATCTCTGTTTCAAAGCTGAAGAGCCAGCGCTGTCCGAAGATGTCTCCGTGGTCATGTGGCCGGCCTGACTAAAGGCCAAAGGCGCACGGAACGCTGTTACCTTCCCACCAAAGGTGGTCCCTATTTTTCTACTTGCATTTTTTACGTGCTTTCGAACTGCTAGGTTGGCAGAAGCTGGGACAAGGAACGGGAGATCACCCCGTTACGCGGCACTAGAGGGATTTGAACCGCTGAACTGCCGACCTTTCGATCGACAAGCTCAGCATCTTAGCCGCTGAGCCACCGTGTCCCTTTTATCCTTAAAATACAAGATGCTAAAAGGCAAATTCTATTCACCTTGGCTTAGCAACGTTTTGGTAAGTCAGAAATTCTCTACCCTTGCAAGGCTTTCAGAGGGGAATGAATAACCACTTTCCACACAAAGCTGCATTCTTTCCACCTTTTATACAAATTTTTGGGTGGTGGTGGTGGTTTTTTTAAAAAAGGAGAAAATAATACAAAGAAAACAACCTCACTCATCGAGCTAACCTGCCTGGTTTCTGCTGATTGCACAGCTTAGCCGAAAAAGTCTATGCACTAGAATATTCCCTCGCAATCTGAGTTGGATCTTGGAGCAATGTCTTTTTTGATTGATTGATTGGATTATGCAGCATTAAGGTCTGTCTGATTATGCAGCATCAGACAGACCTTCACCAGGATGATCTGTCACGGGCCTAGCCCTTCGGGTCTCCCAATGATGCATCCATCCATGGCTGTAACCAAATCCGTCCGCCTTGTAGCTGGTTGTCCTCTTCGTCTTTTTCCTCCCCACCTTTCCCACCATTACGGCCTTCTCAAGGGAGCTGGGTCTTTGCATAATGGCATACGAATTTCATTAGGCAGCTGGTGACAAAGGGGAGGGTGCCCCGGAGAGCCTTTTGTTTGTAAGGCATCACGTTTTTTATCTGGAGCTGAAACGCTGCTCAGTGGCAACACGAGAAAGGCTAAAACTATAACATTTTGCTCTTTTCAAATGTGAGTATAATGCACACACTCACTGTGACTCTGATTTTGATTTCTGAGTATATTGGGCTGCAGCCGTGCACTGTCACCAAGTTTAAAAAACTGTTTAACATTTTTGTACACATTTGATCCTTCATTCCTGCAAATCCAAAAAACTCAACCTCTTATGGCCACTTTTTCCTCCTCTACCTGGAAAGATAAGCGTTGAATATTTTGCTGCTCTACTTGTCTGGTTTCACTCTTCCAGCTTCACCCAGTATTCTGTTCCAGGTATTCTGAGAATATGCTGTTTTCCCAGCTCCAGCTACCAGTTTACTCTGACCCTCCCGCTGATCTATGGAGCATAAACCAACCTTACTAAAAAGTTAAACTTTGCACACCTGAAACTTATTTTTGTCCAGAAGAATGAAGAAGACACATTTGTCCTGAGGAGCCACCATAAAAACCAGTACACACCAAAAGAAGAAACCCTATATTCAGGAAAAAAAAATATCAATATCAAAATGACAGACTAGAAAATACATCATATGCTGGGATAAAAGATTTCTGGAGATCTGTCCTGGATCTGTCCAAAGTGTCCTTTGTGGGGACGTGCTCTGAAAAATACACCATTTCTAGTTCAAAAATGAACTGTGCACTGAGAGGGTCATGCTTCAGATTTAACTTGAAAATGATGCTTGTAGGAATGAGAACGTAGCACTTGTCTGTGACCTTTTTAAAGCAGCTATATCTTTTTCCAAGGTCACATGGTAGGCACAAGGGGTAGCACAAGAGATCCCAGGAAAAGACATGGGTGCTTTAAAGTGCTGTAGCAGGCAAATGCTATTATCTGTACTCCTGTATCCTCTGAAGCAACTTTTTGGAATTGAATTTGAAGTGCTGCGGAGCCCAGGTAGAGAGACGTATTTGCAGGAGATCACACGGACATAATTCACTGAGAAGATAACATTCTGCAGGAAGTTTTTGGACATGCACCGAGGAAATTCAGTTCCTTACAATGGGTGCAGACTTGGAAGTCTACAAATTTCATCTGGAAAACAAAACAAAACACAGCTCTAAGCAGCTTTGGTTGTGATGTATCTAATACTAGAACAACTTAAGAAACTTTTTTAAAAATATGGCTGCATTACTCATCCCATTAAGTCATAAGCAGTTTTGACTTAGGAGGTTAAATCTGTGGGTGTGCAAAGCGGATGCACTCCACCTCATGTTTGGATTTTGCACCACGAAGATAACACACTCTGGGAAAAGTCAAGGTAAACCCTTGATTGCCACAGCGATGGTCTTACTGACTTAAAGAAAATGAGTTCATGAAGCACAGAAGCTTTGTTGGGTGAACTTTATCATCACATCAGCAGCCTAGCTGGAAGGTGGACAGCCCGGCATTGCACAGAGATGCTTTCATGGGGATGTGGGCAGGGATGGGCCGCTGGGGGTTCGCAGGGGTTCTGTGCAGTTCGGAGAGCCCCCGAATCCCATTCCTGGCTGGCTCCCTCACCCCTCCCCTCCCCTCCCAGGAGTCCCCACGTGGCCTGTTTTGTATGCTGGTAAGTGCAGAGCATGCACAGAGGCTCAGGGAGGGGGGAAATGGGCCTACCGGAAGTTTGGAAAGGCCAGAAATGGGCTCATTTCCAGCCTCCAGAGGGCTTCCCAGAGGCTCGAGGAAAGCCTCCAGAGCCTGGGGAGGGCAAAAACAAACTCCCCACCATGGTGCAGGAGGCTGACTAGGCCACGCCCACCATGGCCACGCCCACCCAGCAACCGGGCAGAGAACCTGTTGCTAGAAGTTTTGAAGCCCACCCCTGGATGTGGGCTTTAAGATTCATCCATGCAAAGCACCCCATGTAGTTTTGACTCCTCTTCAGTTTTAAAAGGAGGAGAAGACCGATAACGCTTTTGGCTTACTTCCCGTTTTACACTGTGGCCTAATGTTCTTTGCTTATGTCAGTATGTGATGCACCAGCCTCCACAGGCGAAGGAGAGGTAAAAAATCTGGAAGAAGATGGGCATATAGCAGCCTCCAGATTTTGATCCCCTTGTAGACCCTTCCAGTGAGATTTAAACCTACCCATTATAGCTCAACAATAGGTCTGCACCTGTCACAATGGTTTATTCAACAAATTGTGGCTCAAAAGTTTGTTTTGGCTTGGGAAGACTGTCCGAATCCAGCCACCCTGGTTAATAAAACTGTCGTTTCAGGTTTTGTATGATATGTGGAGCCAATCAGTTGAAGCTTAGAGAACAAAGCCTGGCTTAATTTATTATGGGAACCCAGCCATTGACTCTGGTGGCTAACAATGTAAGGGAAGCATTGGAAATTCTCCACACTACTTTTGCATCTGCAGTAACGCAGTCATGGGTCATCTGAGCATTGTAATCATTTACTCTGTACATGGAAATATCATTGCCTAATTATCATGGTTCCAGTTACCAAATGCCAAGAACAGGGCATGCTGGACTTCTTAAATTTGATGCTCTTCAAAATTATTTATTGATTTATTAATTTTTTTTATGTTGCCCATCTCCCCTATAAGGTGACTGGGTGGCATAAAAGATATTTGATGATTACTTCCAGAATCCCCATCAAGCTTTATTTGGGATTAGGAAAGTGGTAGTCCACCAAATTTTTAGGATTGCAGATTTGGGAAGTTTATTCTATACAAACGCAAGTAACTAGTATGAAGAAGAGCTGCTTTGCAGGTCAAACCAAAAGGTCCATTGAGTGATTGGCTGTATCCTTTTTGGAAGCCCAATGTAAGATACAAAAATAATAATTTTTGCCCAGAATGGCCCCTAGCAATTGGTACTTGGAGACAGACACTTCTAAACCAAAAAAAAATCCATTCAGAGATCATGACTAAGAGAGACCGATTAAATTAATCTCCTGCGTGAATGGCTCTAATCAACTTCAGAATATTTTATTCACCAGTTCTTTCACTTCACCAGGAATTTCCCATATATATATATATATATATATATATATATATATATATATATATAATAGTCCTCGATTTACAACAGTTCATATAATTACCGTTTGAAATTACAACAGCATTGAAAAAAGTGACCTATGCAGTGGTAGGCTGCTGCCGGTTCGGACCAGTTCTAGCGAACCGCTAGTTCCGACCATTAGCTGGCCCCACCCACCCGCCCCTGCCCTATCCTGTCCTATATTGCCTTCTTTCTGGCTCAGCTGATTCGCGCGGCACAGCTGATTTCCGCATCTCTGCTGTTCTACTTACCGCGGCTGCCTTAGAAGGTAAGCAGCTGAGCTTCAAATTGCTGTATTTTGAACGCTGTGTGCAAGCAAGTTAGGCTAAACTTGCAACACACCACTGGACATCTGACTGTTTTTCACACTTATGACCTTTGCAGCATCCCCATGATCACGGGATTAGATTTCAGAAGAGAAGCAACTGGCTCGTGTTTATGACAGTTGCAGTATCCTGGGATCACGTGATCCCTTTTTTGCGACCTTCTGACAAGCAGAGTCAATGGGGAAGCCAAATTCACTTAACAACTGTTACTAACTTGACAACTGCAGTGATTTACTTAACGAATGTGGCAAGAAAGGTCATAAAATGGGGCAAGACTCACTTAACAACTGTCCTGCTTAGCAACAGAAATTTTGGGCTCAATGGGGCAGTGGTGAGTTGCCCCCAGTTCGGACCGGTTCTATAGAACCGGTAGTAAAACCGGCGGGAGGCTCTGCCCACTGACCCCGACGTCATCAGAACCAGGGGTGAAATGTAAAATCTGTTATTACTGGTTCTGTGGGCATGGCTTGGTGGGGGGGGTAATGTGACTGGGTGGGCGTGGCCAACTTTTTTAAAAAAAACTTTTCAAAGCATTTTTTCTAATGCTTTGAAAAGCCTCTGGCAATCAGGCAACTCAGCTGGGATCATCAGAGACTTTTCAAAGCATTTTTTTTTACCACCTCTTCGGCCAAGAGGTTGCAGAAAGAAATACTTTGAAAAACCTCTGATGATCCCAGCGGAGCCCCATGATCATCAGAGGCTTTTTTTTTTTACTTTTAAAAGCATTTTTTCATCAGAAGAGGTTGTAGAAAAAATGCTTTTAAAAGTAAAAAAAAAAAAGCAGCCTCTGATGATCATGTGGCTCAGCTGGGCATGGTGGGGGGGAGAGGCACAGGGATTTTTGCCGGTTCTCAGAACCACCCGCCACCATCGCTACCGGATCGGGCGATCCGATCCGAACTGGGAGCATTTTACCACTGATCAGAACGCTTCTGCGAACCGGTAGTAAAGGTAAGTAGAACCCATTCCTGCAATATGGGTCATAATTTGAGGACTACCTATATTCTCTTACTTACTGCAGGCTAGGAATGGCTTGAAACAAATCTTAATAGTTAAAAAGGAAAACAGCCACTTTCTGTGCGGTTCATAAACAGACTTCCCATCCTTACCAATGGTGGGTAAAAAATTTTTTACTACTGGTTCTGTGGGTGTGGCTTGGGGTGTGTGGCATGGCTTGGTGGGCCTGGCTTGGTGGGCATGGCATAGGAAAGTTACTGTAAAATCTCCATTCCCACCCCACTCCAGGGAAAGGATACTGCAAAATCCCCATTTCCTCCCAATCAGCTGGGACTCGGGAGGCAGAGAATAGATGGGGGCGGGGCCAGTCCGAATTTTTACTACCGGTTCTCCGAACTACTCAAAATTTCTGCTACCGGTTCTCCAGAACTGGTCAGAACCTGCTGAAACCCACCGCTGATCCTTACCTCCAGCACAGCATCACAGCAGATGGCAGAGGGCACCAGCGTCTTCCGAGTGATCGCAGTTGTGCACGTTCCAGCGGATATGAGAGCAACGCAGGAGAGACGCTTCGTCTCCTTTGCACTTGAGGTTGTCCAGGAAAATGTATCCTTTGCCCTGGCCGTACTGGGCTTCTCCAAAGGCTGCTAAGGCGCCTCCACAGCCAAGCTGCCGACATACCACTTTCACATCCTTGAGATCCCATGCATCATCACACACCGTCCCCCACTGAGACAGGTAAAACATCTCCACCCGGCCTTCACAGCGATGGCTGCCATTGACCAGTCGCAGAAAACCTAAACATTGGAATAGGAATAGGAATATAGTAGCGTAGCGTAGCGTAGCGTAGAATAGAATAGAATAGAATAGAATAGAATAGAATAGAATAGAATA
>WNWU01000013.1:10488774-10520775 GCA_012654045.1 Ptyas mucosa
AAGGAAGGAAGGAAGGAAGGAAGGAAGGAAGGAAGGAAGGAAGGAAGGAAGGAAGGAAGGAAACATCCTGAATTGACTCAGGCTGAAGCTATCTTTAGAGAGCTGTTTCACTCACTTGACGCTGCAGAAATATTTTAGTAGACACAAATTTTAATTTTGTGTAGATCTCCTTGTGGAAGAGCAGACCCCTTGGACAAAATTGCAGGCACCTGAGCTGCCTTCTTTCCCCCTCCCCTCCTACAGTAGTGGCCAAAATTGTGGAAACCTTTTGGGAAAAGTGTATTTTTGAGGTTTGATAGCTAATAACACCACCTTTTTTTGTGGAATTTCAAGGTAATCATATTCCACTGCTGGAATGGCCTGGGAATAGCCCGGTCCTTAACCCAATTGAAAATCTATGGAGCCAACTAAAGAAACTTGTTAGTCAGAAGCCACCCAGCAATAAAACCCAGTTAATAGAAGCAATCATTCAATCTTGGTTTCACATTATAACAGCTGCAGAACTAAAAGACTTGGTTCACTCCATGGGAAGATGTTGTAAGGCCTAATTCATGCTAAAGGTTACCCAACTAAGTATTAACTGACGTGATAATTTTTGTATATCTCGTTTTTTCTACGTGTTTCACTTTTCTTCTTTATACTGTAACTGCTATTCTAATAGCAAGTCCTTCATAAAGGTTATTGCATTACATTCTTGATTAAATTATCTTTCCATTGATATATAATTTTATGGTACTACTCCCCAAAAAAGTGGTGTTATTAGCTAGTTTTAGAAAATACACTTTTCCCAAAAGGTTTCCACAATTTTGGCCACTACTGTATTTGAGCCTTTCACCCAGCATCAGCAGAGTTAAATAAACAAAGCTGTAACTTTGACACAGCTGGGAGTAGAAACAGGGGTTTTGAAACCACCAGCAAACAGAATAGAGCAGCTAAGGAAAGGAGGAGTTTTTCCTTCAGAAGAAATGGATTGTCCAAAAGAGAGGAAGAGAGGTATATCAACTCAGCAAGACAAAGCCCAAAGAGGGGAAAAACTCAACACACAGGCCATTAACAGAAAAAGAAGAAGAAATTCCAGAGAGAAAGGTCTTAAGATAGAACAGGCTGAAGAAAGAAATGCTGGTGCAGACTAATAGTCATATAGAGCATAGTTAGCATATAGGTAATTATAACAGACTAATAGGTAATAGAGTAGTAGATAATAATAATAATATAGTAACTCAATATATGTAATAAGTCAATTGCAATACTATAAAGTACAGTAGTAGTAATAGTAATTGTCATAGAAAGAGTACAGTCTTAATAACGATAGGGCAGAATATAGGAAGCACTGATAAATTGCTTCTATGTGTTTCTTGGTTTCGTGGACAAGTTCATGCAATTTTCTTAGCAACAATAAGTAAATAATTTGCCACTGTCTTCTTTCAAGATTCCCATCCCCAGTGGCTTCCATCCAAATATTAAAGACCCTGTTTGTCTTTATTAGGCTCTGACAAGATCTCTTAGGTGCTATGGTCAAAGTAGCCTTCTGGTGGCCATGTAGCTGTAAATTACTATTAAAGTTAAGTTGGCACTGTGCAGCATTCAGATGTATCTGAATTTGAACTCCCATTTGTCATGGTCAAATCAAAGGTGATACAATTGCTAGAAGGCTACACAATGCCTACCCATTATCTAAAGGCAAGAATGGCAACATATGATGTGGTGCAGTGGTGCAGTGGTTAGAATGCAGTACTGCAGGCTAATTCTGCCGTCAACTGACTGCAGTTATGCAGTTCGATTCTCACCATTGGCTCAAGGTTGACTCAGCCTTCCATCCTTCCGAGGTCGGTACAATGAGGATCCAAATTGTTACGGGCAATATGCTGACTCTGTAAACTGCTTAGAGAGGGATGTAAAGCACTGTGAAGTGGTATATAAGTCTAAGTGCTGTCGCTATATTGCCACAAGGGTATGGGGGTGATTGTAATGGGCAGAACAGGAGGAACAGCCTCAATCCAGGTAATGGCTGAAATGAAAGAATTCTGAGTCCAGGGAGAAAGATTAGAGGGGTGGGGGGAGAGATATAAAGGGAGTCAGGATATCCGTCTGTCAACAAGATAGCTCCACTCAAAATTGAATGGAATGGGATCATATTTGGTGTGGTTGAGAAGCTGGCAACAAAACCAAGTTCAAACAATGAGATGGATCCATCTTAGGATCCTACAGGGGAAACACCCAGACAACAGCTTGGAATGTCTTTTAACAGTGTTGAAAGGGACCTTGGAGGTCATCTAGTCCAATCCCCTGTTCACGCAGGAGACCTGTACTAGGGATTCGAACTGCCGAACTGCCGACCTTTCTGATCGACAAGCTCAGTGTGTTAGCCAATGAGCCACCTCCCTGTTCTTCCCAAAGACCCCTTCCCATCTCCCTCCAGGTCCCATAATCCAGAGCAAAACACATATAGCTCACCCTGTGCTTCCTTAGGCATGCATACACCCAAAGACACAGAGAGATACAACAAACGAAAAAAGCAGAAGCACACACAGTCATAGTATGATAGTTCATTACACCAGGGGTGGGGAGGTGGGCCGATTGCCTCTGATGACCACCGTTAGTAAAGGGTTGGAAAGAATTTCAGCAGCCCCGCTCCGTCCACTTTCCTGGGTTTATTCATATTATCAAAGCCAATCCCAGAACTTTCCCTGCGCGGTTTTGTACCAGCTGTCATTCCATCTGATGAAAGAGAATTTGCTTTTGAGATTTCTTTCAAAGAAGGGGATTTTACTCCTGCTTTCAATCTGTTTAGTTACTGGGTGGCAGAATCGTATTTTTCACTGTATCACAATCTCATAAAGGTCTGCTGGGAGGGACAAAAAAGACGACAGCTGCGACAACATGATTGAAACCCCACCCTTTTAAACATCTGCTTGGCCCATAAAAATGGGATAGAGCTTCATTAGTCATCCTAGAATCATATAATTAGAGGGTTGGAAGATTTTTAAATCCAATCCTCTGCCCAAAGGAGGAGTCCCCATATTATAGCAATAGCACTTAGACTTATATGCCACTTCACAGTGCTTTACAGCCCTCTCTAAGCGGTTTACAAAGTCAGCATATTGCCCCCAACAATTTGGATCCTCATTTTACCAACCTCAGAAGGATGGAAGGTTGAGTCAACCTTGAGCCAGTGAGAATCGAACTGCCAAACTGCAGTCAAGTTGGCAGTCAGCCAAATTAGCCTACAGTACTGCGCCACCACAGCTATCTTAGACAAATCATTATCTAATCCTTTCTTGAAAACCTCCAGTGATGGACCACCCACAATTCTACAAGATTAAAAGTTCTCATTGTCAGGAATTCCCTCCTGATTTCCAAGTTGGATCTCCCTCTGACAAGCTTCCATTCATTGCTTCTTGTCTTACCCTATCTTGTCTCCTACTCTTGTTCTACCTGTCTTGATTTTGTTAACCTTTCCTTCCCCATAGATATCCCAGCTAGGTTCCCTTGCTTTAATTCAGTCAACATGAGTGAATTCTTTCCCTTGGCTTGAAAAAAAAAGTATTGGAGAACTTGTACTTTTCCAGGATGAATCCAGTGGTGGGATTCCAGTTTTACTACCGGTTCTGTGGGCATGGCTTGGTGGTCGTGGCATGGCTTGGTGGGCATGGCAGGGGAAGGATACTGTAAAACCTCCATTCCTTCCCCACTCCAGGGGAAGGTTACTGCAAAATCCCCATTTCCTCCCAATCAGCTGGGACTCGGGAGGCAGAAAATAGAGGTGGTATTTACCGGTTCTCCGAACTATTCAAAATTTCCGTTACCATTTCTCCAGAACTGGTCAGAACCTGTTGAATACCTCCTCTGGATGAATCACACACCCCCTTTTTTTGTTTTTGACCAAAAATGTGAAAATTAAAAGGGCCACTAATGTCTGATCAATACTATAATATTTTCATAGCATCCTGGACTTGTTTCTTGGTACAAAGAATATAAAAACTTACTTCTTTTTTCCAACAGAAGAAGGGCTGAAGTCATCGCCATCTCAGTTTCAGAGGTGGGCTGAATTTTATCCTCGGTGACTGCAAAGACATGCAATTGTGAGAGCGTTCCCACCCTGATGTCTATGTAAAATAAATGCTAGAAAGGTGGACTATTCTCTGTTGTTTAAACCCAGTTGATGGAATCGCAGAATTGGAAGAAAAAGATGACCTAACCTCTCCTCTCGTGAAGAAAATCCACAACTACAGTAGCCTTCTACCCTCTGTTTAAAAACTTACATAGAAGAGGTTCAGCAAGGCAGCTGGATTCATGATCAAAAATAAGGATATTATTAAAATCCCAATTTTCTTGAGTTTAATCCCTTTCTCAGAGTTTAAATTGTTGGGCTCCTACCTACTGACGATGGGGATTATTGAGTCCATTGATTATTACCTAAACGGATGAATACAATAAAATACGTATCTCCTCTTAATGGTTGCTTCTCCAGACCCAGCATTCCCCAATTCATTCAATCTTGCCCCCTTTGAAACTTGAGTTTCAAATCTCCGACCAGTTCAAGCCATCCAGTCTAAGCCCTTTCCACTTTTCAATATTCTTCTGAAATTATGATGCCCAGAACTGATAATGATCTTCAAAGTATCACCTGAGCAAAGATTAAATCATTAGGTTCTGAATAGGCCGCTGGGGATGTGTCTCAATCTTTAGGGAAGAGCATCTGAGTTTTGCCACTACTTGATCAAGCTCTTCAAAAGCCCTCCCTGAAATAGTAGCCTGGTGGCTCAGTAGACTAAGGCAGTGATTAACATCCACTTACATCTGCTGCCTTCAATTACTGCAAGTTCAAATCCCACCAGGCTCAAGGTTGACTCAGCCTTCCATCCTTTCTAAGGTGGGTAAAATGAGGACCCAGATTGTGGGGGCAATAAGCTGACTTTGTATAAATATACAAAAGTATGAAGGCTATTGCTTAACACATTGTAAGCCGCCCTGAGTCTCCGGAGAAGGGCGGCATATAAATCAAATTTAAAAAAAAATAGTAATAATAATCCTGATGTGGACATATCTCCAATGCAAAAGTGACAAAAGAAACATCAAACCGTGACCCTCTAACCAGTGGTGGGATTCAAATAATTTAATAACCGGTTCTCTGCCCTAATGACCAGCTGGGTAGGCGTGGCTTGGTGGTCATGTGACCGTGTGGGCGTGGCCGACTCAACGTCACTCACGTCGATGGGCGCTTCGCCTTAGCTGTTACAATGTAATAAGGGTTAACCAGAGAGGCCATTTCTGTAAGCAGGGCAATAAAGATTAGGCTAGAAACAACACCAGAATGTTTCCTTCCTGCCTTCCTTACAGGATTAGCCCTGTAAAGTGGAAAAAAACTAAATAAAATTTCTTCCAACAACTGGTTCTCCGAACTGCTTAGAAAGTTAACAATAAATTGTTATGTAAATTGGAAAAATGGAAAATAAACATTAAAAAAAAAGAAAGTTAACAACCGGTTCTCCCGAATAGGTGCAAACTGGCTGAATCCCACCATTGCCTCTAACCCCAAACTCTGAAGCCAGAGAGCTCATACACTGTCACCCAGAACTTGGGGGAGGCCCACAGTTCCTTCCAAAGTGCCACCAAATTGTAATTATTAATCCTTCCAAAGGCTAAAAATAAGATTAATTTAAACAATGAAGATAACATTTAGATTTGCTCTACGCTCTACCTAATTCTTTACCTATCAGGGCATCTGTAAAGATGTTGGAGGGATGATAGATTAAAAAAAAAATTAAGATCACATTTTCAAAGCCACCAACTTTTTAAAACCATCCCTGCAGAAACATCTAGTTCCCTTTACTTGCTCAGAGGTCAAATGTGGCCCTGGGTCCTAGAGTTAGCCTTCCTGTATTAATCAGCTTGTTTCCTTTTTCAATACATCACTGGTAGCATCTGGCCTAGTTTTGGTAGCCTTCCTCAATAGGGTGCCCAGGTATATTGCTCTAAAATTTCTCCCTCCCCCAGCATGGGAAGACACAAGAGCCATGTCAGAAGAGTTTGAGTTGGCTCACATTCCCTCCCCTCAAATTTTGTGATTTATGGAGAGTGAAATTATCGACATGGCCCCTCTTACCTGTGGCTGTATCGGTGAATGATTCTTTATAGTCCGCTACCACTAATGTAGTGATTGGCATAATGGTGGTTGTTGTCCCTAGCCCTGTTGAGACACAATAATAAAACAAAGGTTGGCCATGCCAAGTCAATGTGCCAGCAAGAGATTTCCAGCTTGTTGTCTGCTAAGGAGTTAACTCCATCAATCAATTTACGGTGAACCATATTTTGCTCATTAAAATATTACATGAAAAGCAATTGATGGGTACTTCAATTATTTCTAATAATTCTAAAAATAAGGAAAAAGGCAAAGAAGGTTGGGGTCCTTCAACCTAGCCTCTGGAAATCTTATAATAGATCTCTATGCACGCCGAACAACATTACACAAATTAACTAACCACATCTTAGCCAGCAAGTTGGGCGAATCCAGTTGTGTGATCAACGCCTGGCTCAATATGTCATGTGACTCCAGAAAACTGGGTTAATTGAATACACCTTTGGTAATTATGGGAAACTCTGTGGTGAGAACGTACCCAGTGCCATTTCTATGCCTAGTTCAAGATGCACAGTTTTTTTGACTCACAAATCTCTGATGTGACATGACTTGAGATTTTGACAGTTCAAGGGCTGCTGTTCCCACTTTGTCTATGAATGACTGTCATGGAAGCCTTATCTAGAACTAACTAAGGTAGAAACCAAACACGAGTTCATTTCCACTGTTGTATTCCATCTTGAGAATCTTCTTCCTTCAAGGATGCCCTGTTCTATGCAAGTTCTATGGTTTCATTTTCATCGTATGTTAAAACCTTTCAATTTTGCCAGAGCAGTATTCTGTAAATAGTTACCCTCCAAATGAGTTGGGATTGTCATTCCCAGAATTCCCAAACTGGCAAAGCCGAACTTAGTTTTTGTTTAGACATTTACTAATTTCAACTCATTCTCTGGATCGATCCGGAACTCTGTTATTGTTGTGACCCATCAGTGGCCGGTGTAGATAGTAGCTGATTCCAACAGCGAGGAGGCTGTTGTGGTGCTGCACCAGCAGCCTGTGCAGCTGGCACTTGAGTCGGACAATGAGGAGGCTGGAGAAGATGTGGTGCCAGGGGCAGGGATTCAGCCAGGGCCTTCAGAACCTCCAGAAGCTCCCATAAGTGAAGAGGACGAAGAGGAGGAGCCTCTCCTCGATGCACAGGCGCGCAGAGCTGCCAGAGCTCTGGTGGCTCAGCAGATTAAAGCAGTGTCATTAACTGTTATTAAGATCAGCTGCCTGCAATTACTGCAAGTTCAAATCCCATCAGGCTCAAGGTTGACTCAGCCTTCCATCCTTTCTAAGGTAAGTAAAATGAGGACCCAGATTGTGGGGGCAATAAGCTGACTTTGTATAACATATACAAAAGTATGAAGGCTATTGCTTAACGCATTGTAAGCCACCCTCAGTCTCCAGAGAAGGGTGGCATATAAATAAATAAATAAAAAAGATGGGAGTGGCTCCTCAGGAGGAGGTCTCCTCGAGAGTAAGGCTTGGGGCTAATTGGCCATTCCCTTAGCCTATTTAAGGAGGAATGCCGACTGAAGCAATTTGCAGGGAACAACTCCCTTCACATACCTTCGTGACTTGTCTTGCTTATCTTATCAGCTTCCTACAAATTGCTTCTGGGCATTCTGCCAACCACAGTAAGCTTTCAGTATTATTCTTTGAATACTTGGTGACTGTTAATGCAGTTAATTAACAGCTGTTGTTGTAAAAAACTGGTTTATTTAGTAAATTAAGGTTTGAACGGACTTTGTGTGTGCTGCGTTCTTTGAGGTCCGTAGCTGGGGCAGAACAGTTATTGACTGCAGAGGCCTTCAAGAAAGCCTTGCTGGCTGCAGAAGAAGTTCCTGAAGGCCTCTGACAGCAAAAAGGAGGCTGGGGAGCAACACACATAAGTGAGGTGAGTCAGTGGACGACACCGCCACCTCCAAAAATAAGCCCTAATGCATCTTTCAGAGCCCCCAAAAATATAAGACAGGGGTACTTATTTTCAGGGAAACATGGGTAGTTCAAAATCCCTCTGGGAGCTGCCTGCCTTGTCTAGGTGGTTGAGGTGTCTTTTCTAACTTGCTCACCAGAGCAGACTACCCCAGCATCTTCATGGTGACCACAGTTATGGATGCCCCAACCGAGGCTGAAACAGGCTGAGAGTTGTGGCTCGTTTCCATCGCAATTCACATTATCTAGGAGGATGCGCCCAGTGCCGTAGCCGAAGTAGGCGTTGGTCCTGTAGGCCACCGCACGACCACAGTCCATCTGCTTGCACACCACATTGGCATCATGTAGCTCCCATTCATCATCACACACAGTGCCCCAGTTTCCTTTGTAGAATATCTCCACTCGGCCTTGGCAGGCGTTTACCCCGTTCACCAGCCGAATTCTCCCATCACCTGCAAAAGAGACCAGAGGATCACCCAACCATCTGCCTTGCTCTGTTTATCACTTTTGAGAGCAAGAATGAGTTCTTTTTATGGAAGAGGCAGAGATGCCTACTAAAAACACCACCAACAACAAGAAGACCTGAGGGGGAAAAAACTATTATCGAGGGGCCACTATTATGCAATGTTTCAATTTTGTCCTCTGCCATGGTTGACTTTTTCTAATAAGAAAAAGAAACCAAAAAAAAAAAGCCAGTAACAGTGAATTGATCATCTGAACTCCCTCATCCCGTGCTATATAATTCCATGAACAAGGCAAAAAATTGCAATGGCTATTGAGTGCCTGTAGTAAAAAGTTATTATAGCTACCAGATACCACTTTATCCGAATCTAAGTAAATATATCTGAAATAAATGAGTACTTTTCCTAGCTTCTACTGGTATTTTCCTCCCTTTCGGATGCTGTCCACCATATGCTACTTGTTAGATTATAAGGCCCCTGAGACAAATATCCTTTCCTTCTTTTTCCAGACATACACTTGCAAAAATAAATAAGCAAGCCAGCTAAAGATGATTTCTTAAGTAAATCTAGAAAACACTTACTTTTCTTATCTTTTAATGGAGCTGTGGTTGTTTTGCTGGCAGGGTCTTTTGCTGATTGTGTGGGTAGCAGTTCTACAAAGACAGAAAAAACAGATGCATGAAGATCAAGAAAACTATAGAATAATTATACCAACATCATGGCCGTGTGCCACGCCCCCATCTCTTCTGTACATGCAAAGCCCTATAACGTCTATTCTATTTGCTAGCACTGATGGTGTTACCTAGCTTGGTAATGAAATGTCTGCAAGAAAACCACCAAACTCAGAGAGCACCATAACGATCCTACAACTTTAAATTTTAAATTTTAGTTGGTTGACTTGATGGATTTACTCAACCTTCCCAAACTTGTGCCCTTCAAATATATTTCAAGAACCTCAAGTTTTAGTACATCTAAAAAACACCAATTGGAGAAGATTGATGTAAAAAAAAAAACCAACTAAAAAAAAAGAACCTCAGCTCTATGCTCCCTTTAGAAATAATATTCAATCCATAGGCAATGTTACTATTATTATTTCTTCTGGTGACATCCGGGCTTTTAATTGACATACTGTATTTTTCAGAGTATAGGACGCACCTTTTCCCCCCAAAAAAGAGGGTGAAAATCTGGGTGCGTCTTATACTCCAAATGTAGCCCCACCCAGCTTCTCATACGGAGATTTCAGAGGCTGAAAAAAGCATCAGAAACGAAGCTTCAGAAAAAAAGCCTCCAAACAGAGCTTCAGAAAAAAAGCCTCAGAAACAGCTTCAGAGGCTTTTTTTCTGAAGCTCTGTTTCGGAGGCTTTCAGAGGCAGAAAAAAAAGTTTTTTTCTGAAACAGAGTTTCAGAAGTTTCAGAAGCAGAAAAAAAAAAGCAAGGCACAGAGCTCACAACCAACCAACCTGTTGCTAAAAGTCACCTCTGGAAACAGCTGATTGGCGGTATTCCAGGAGGCCGATCCATCCACCAATCAGCTTTTTTCTTATTTTCCTCCCCAAAAACTAAGGTGCGTCTTATACTCCAGTGCGTCTTATACTTCGAAAAATAGGGTATCTGGTATTTCGGGGTAGATAATGTGATGCTCATATCACATATTGCCTAGAGATACATCTCAAGGTGCCTCCAGGTTCTCCACTTATCTCTCCCTCTTTGAAAAAAAATATCTTGCTGTGGTCAATTCTCCAAAACAGATCGTGACCACTAGATATGGAAGGATTCTGCATTCTGAATTCCTTTCCTTGTCTGAAAAACTTATTTTGTAACCCACTTCCTCTTAAGATTTTCATCACTTCCTTCATCCACCCTCATTCATCCCTTTTTCTTTTCTCTCTGACCTGTGCAGATCAGATGTTTGCTTATAAAAGGGAGGCAAGCACATTATAGACTCTTAACTTGTAGGCAGTACTGTATTTGAAGCTGCCTTACCGCCAACTGTGTGCTTGCACACATATGCCTTAAAGTCAGTTTTTGATTCCTGGCAACTGGCATGAGCCTCTCTGCACTTTGCTTGGCAAGGTTTTTCAGAAATGGTTTGCCATCATCTCCTTCCCAAGGCTGGGAGGAAGTGATGGTTCTCAGTCTCCTGTTTCTAGATTAAGGGTGGATTCGGATTCAGCCCCATGGGGTGCTTAGATGTGGCCTGGGGGGCTACCCTGGAAACAGCGAAGGACCGGCTCACGGTGCCCCTGCCACAGTGTGGGTGGCTACTGGTTTGCACCGCATCGGGCGAACTGGTAGTGATGCCGGGAGGCTCCGCCCTCCCAGCCAGACACTTCTGTGCATGTGCAGAAGCTTCTGTGCATGCGCAGAAGCGCCACCCACCCAACAGCACATGTGCACCCACAAGCGAACCAGTAGCGATGGGATTTGGAACCCGCCCCTGCTCTGCCAGCGAAAATGAAGCTCAGGAAAATGGGCCCTCCCGAGCTCCCTTTTCACCGGAAGAGGATTGTAGGAGGCCAGCACAGCCAAAGACAGAGCTCAGGAGACCATTTTTGCTGGCAGAGTGCTTGGGCCACCACAGGCGCCCCCAACACAAGTGACATCGAGTTGGCCACACCCACCCTGGCCACCGAGGTCAAACACAACCCCAATGCGGCCCTCAATGAAATCGAGTTTGACACCCCTGTTCTAGATTGATGCCTTCAACCACTACACCAAACTGGCGCTCCTTAGCGCCAAAAACAACCATATCGTTATGTTTCTTTCACACATGCACCAGCCTCAAGAATATTTTCTTATAAAAGTTATACTCACAACGTCAGTGTTGCTCTCTGCATGCAATCAGCCCAACACATTGTGCCCCGTTCCCTCAAACGTTGCCTGCCCCCATACTGTGCCAGCTGTCCTGATCAGTTTAGTTCGTTCTGATCTCCTTTTGCACTACAACTTTTCCTGGTCTAATTCAAAGCAGCTGTTTAAAAATGCTCTGAACATAGAATCCTCCTTTGCTTCTAAAGCTACTGTTACTTAGCCACTCTTTTAAAGAAGGCTTCGTCTTTTTTATCTATTAATTGATGTAAGTCCAGTCTGAACCAGCTGCACTTTCTTTAATGAGAACATTGTACTAGAAGAGGGGAAAAACAAGAGACGGATAACATCTTTTTCTGACTAACAGATTTTATTAAAAGGCATAAACTTTCCTGAGCTGCACCATATATCTTTGAATGACATTTTATAACTTGGAAAATATGCTACCAAACTCTTCCTGATTCCTTAATGAGAATGGAAGTCCTAATTCAAGCGTTCTCTTTTAAGAGGTGCTTAGGAAAATACAGCATTTGGAACTGGTAGAGGGCCAAACATTTCTTGACTGAAACTGCAAGATTGGTGAAATCACTAAAAGTTTCACTGGCAAAAGAGCCCAATGCTGATAGCAGATGCTCTGAATTCTCTCTGCCACTTCCAGCCTTGAAATGAACAGAGGATTATCTGTTGAAGATCTGATTTAAAGAGACAGACCAGATTCATATAACACACTAAGCCAAAATAAAACCCACAATATGGCATAGTGCAATGTATGATGTTTCTGGTGGTGACTGAGGTACAGGTAGTCGTCCCCAACTTACAACCATTGTTTAGCGACTGTTTGAAGTACCATATTTTTCGGAGTATAAGACGCTCCGGACTATAAGACACACCTACCTTTTTTGGAGAAGAAAACAAGAAAAAAAAATCTGCTTCTGCCTCCCAGCAATTTGCCTCGTTGCAGCAAACAGCAAGCTTTAGTTTCATTTTCAACACATCCTGATTAGCACAAGAGAAAAAAAAATATGCCTTCCAGCAATTTGCCTCCTTGCAGCAAACGGCGGAGGCCCACGCGGCAATAGGCAATGGCAATCCCTGCAGCCTGAAACAACTGACAGTTGGGAGGCCGATCCAACCAACAATCAACTGCTTGTGCTAATCAGGCTGTGCTGAAGCTGAAACGGGCTGTTTGCTGCAAGGAGGTAAATTGCTGGGAGGCAGAAGCCAAAGGGTGGGGGCCAGTGGGTGGGCAGGGCTACATTCAGTGTATAAGACGCACCCAAATTTTCACCCTTTTTAAGGAGGAATTTCACCACTGCATAAGTCATTGTTTTTTTTCAGTGCCGTGGCAACTTCGAATGGTTATTAAATGAACTGTTGTAAGTCAAGGACTACCTGCATTCAGCACCACGATCTCCTGAAGGAAAGACACTTGAAACCTACCACAAATGTTGAAGCAATAAACAAATGAATTGGGTTGGAGGGTCCACTTTGACACCAATCCCTTCCCCACCACCACTGCAATCCATCAGGCCCAAACCTTTGTACCATTACACATGACGGCCACATCTTCATAGTGGTAGCAGTTGTGGATGCCCCATCCATGGCTGCTGCACTCACTGAGGGCTGCCTCTCTTCCTTTGCAGTCCACATTGTCTAGAAAAATGGGTCCTTGCCCTCTGCCAAAAGAAAGGGCGGGTGGCATGCCGATGGCATGGCTACAACCAAGTTGGCGGCACACCACGTTGGCATCCACAATGTCCCAGTCGTCGTCACACACTGTGCCCCAGGTATTGTTGTAGAAGATCTCCACCCGTCCCTGGCACCGGGTGCGTCCGTTGACCAGCCGTACCTCTGGAAGGAAGAGGGCAGAGCTACTGTCTTGAACAACTCAAGAAGAAGGACTTCAGTGGGGGAGGAACAGCTGCATCGTGGCTGGTGAGCAACTAAGGTAGGGTCAGGCAAATCATCCGGAGATAATTTTATATATTGGAATTCAAAATCCAAACGATGCACTGGATTGGCATCAAGAAGCTAAGCAGGGCCACGGCAAAAATTGTATTTAATTTAAATAAACAACAACAATAATAATAATTAAATCACGGGAACAAAATTCTACCATGGAACTTCCCAATCTCAAAATGGGTCATTCACAGTCTTCTGAAAGTAGCTGGACACCAAAACAAATGTCGGGGTTGGAATATTCTGTGACAGGATATTCCGCATACCCTGTTTATGAAATGCGGTTGATGTAATTATTCTCTGCGTGCTGAAGATCTCTCCCTTTGGAGTCCACTCAACTAATAGTTCTACCGATAATCCAGCCAACAAACAAGGTTAGGAGTAGAGGAAAGCATCCCTGGAAAGCAGCTAACTAAGCTGTGATCCAGCTAAAAATAAACCTAGGAGGAGTGAAGGAGATATTTTTGAAGAACAATAAAAGCCAGATCAATAAAAGTGGTGGAAAATACTGCTGGGGAACAGCTATTTAAGTTATGAACCAATTAAATACCAGAACTAGTTGCAATGGAGAAGAAGCTCGTAATTAGCAAAAACAAAGCATTTTGGGAATAATAAATTATAGATGGAAATGTGGAATAAATTTTAAAGTGAATTGATTTTGAAAGGATTTTAAGAGAGGAGTAAAATATTTTATGTTAAAACTTTGGACATTAGATGTGATTTAAGAAAAATACTGATTTGATTTGGGTCTTAGAAACAATGAACATATATGAAATACTGATTGTTAAAATGATAAATGAATATAACAAAGAGCTGTCTATAGTTGGAGTTTAAGATTTAGGGTGACATAGCAGAATGCCAAATATTTAGAATAAGATGTTAGATTGAGTGATAAAAATTGGGTTTGGATTTCTTTGTGTCTTTTACTTTTTTCTTTTTTCCTTTTTAAGATGTTAATGGATGAAATTTGGAAGGGAGTTTGAGCAATTGTAATTATTTTATACCGGATCAAACCCTTGCTCTAAAAAGATGTATTTTATCTATGTTTAAAAATAAATTTTAAAAAATTCAAAAAAAAAAAAGACCCTAATAGTTCTACCGGGAGCAGTTCGTGATTTTTGAGGCATCCGTTCAAATCTTTCAGGGTGGTCATTCATGAATGTTAAGGGTTATGTTGCACCCTGAGGTATTATTGGGCTAAGAGAAAGTAGATCTGCTAAAATGAAAAGTTATTTGGAATATAGCTACGGCCCATTAAAAGTTCAAATTCTTCTTGGACTCAACCCACCAAGGGAAAGAATTATGGTGGCTGCTAGGTTTAGAGCCACCAACCCCAAACTTTGTGGATCACTATTTCTTCAGGTGAACTATCAGACTTCCACAGATAGGGCGTCTATGGAGATTCTCAGTCATCCAGGTCATGGTTGTCCCAAAGGTGCTCTTTTCAAAAGGCAAATGGATTTTTGTGTGTGTTTTTTCTTGAAGACGTTTTGCTACTTAATCCAAGAAGCTTCTTCAGTTCTGGCTGAATGGAAGGATTCCATTCTCCACCATTCAGACAGAACTGAAAAAGCTTTTTGGATGAGAAGCAAAATGTCTTCAAGGAAAAGCACACAAAAAGTTCAGTTGCCTTTGAAAAAAAAGGTCCTTTGGGACTACAGATGGAGTATTTCAATAAGTGATGGTTTCTCTGGCTTGGTCTAACCATCCAGACTGCACATCTGTTATCAATTATAACCTGCTGTGTTATAATTCTCAGGCATGCTCTTTGGCTCTCATCTTGCAACTCTGATTTCTTAGTCTCACATATTATGTCTAGTTACAACTTGATGGTTTTCTACATTCAACTTGTCTCTCGAAGCATCCTCTCAGTTGGCTTGGGGTCTGGGCCTCTACAATTGCCCAACTTCAAGGCATAGCAACCCTCAACTGGGAGGAAAATACCCAGCATGTTCTGGTGCCCAACCACAGTTTAAAGTACAAATTCTTGAAAGGGAACTTTTGGGATATGCAATTGAGCATCATTGGCTCCTGTTTTTATGTCCAGCTGTTAGCAATAGCACTTAGACTTATATACAGCTTCATAGTGATTTACAGCCCTTTCTAAGTGATTTACAGAGTCAGCTCATTGCCCTCAACAATCTCGCTCCTCATTTTATTGGCCTTGGAAGGATGGAAGGCTGAGTCAACCTTGAGCTGGTCTCCTGGCTATGGGCAGAGTTAACTGCATTCTAACCACACTGTGCCACCACAATTGTTACAGCTGTTACTGCTGGCACTGCTAAGATGCCTAGAGGTACCTGCTAACTTATGACCATTATGAATTAATTGGGCTTACAGATGCAGTGAACTATCACTATCACTTTCTTGCTAAGGGTCAATTCTCACTAAAGGTAATCAAGCTGAATGTTACAGCAGATTATTTTCCATTTGAAGAGCTTTCTATTCTAAGGCCAGTTTCAAGATAAAGAAGAAGGTTATTTTAACACCTGGTTATCAGGCTGAGCTTTAACCGTACAAGTCAAGCATTTACTTTGATGAAATATATTTCACTTTGAATTACTGTAACTATTTCCTAATTGGCATCAATGTAGATAAACTAGCTTTTATTCATTTAATCAATGAATAAATCCTGAGCTTCCAACAGTCCAATCGCCAGATTAGAAATTGGCAAACTGTAATTGATTGATTATGCAACATCAGGTTGTGCTGAATTTTAACCATTACATTGGTAGATTGGCAGAAGGACTTAACATGGAATTCATTGATAAAAGTTGCCTGTGAAATCTAATAAGGAGCCTTAAAACAGGTAGAGGGGAAATAGCATTTCTTACAGTTCTAAGAAATAACAAAGGGCACATTCACAAACACACACACCCCAAAACTGGAGAGTCCCAGGTTGCAAATATTAAAATAGAAAGTTTTCTGTTTTAGTTGCCCTTCAGAAAAGCAGGAAGAAAATCATCTGTTGAAAGAACGATGTGGGAAACAGAGTTGGAAGGGGATGGGTATTGATGCTAAATCAGCACAGATATAAAATTCTATATCCATCTCCATATAACAAAGTCTCACCTGGAATGGTCATCGGTGCAGCCCCAGTGCTGCCAGCTGCAACAATAAAAAAATAATAATAATGTAAATTCATGCAAATACAATTATCTCCCAATTTCGGGGCATTGAACCTGGACATCCTTCTCTATCTGCTGACTTTCAGGTGTGTTGAGACTTGCAACAGGCTGTATAACCATTTGTCTAAAATTCTTCAGCAAATCCTCCACCAAGCAGTCTTATATGCTCGGAGTTCCCTTCCAACTCTAGGATTCTAATGACTCACATTCCTGAATCCCCATCCTGTAGGATGACAGGGAATTCAGGGACCTGTTAATCCCAACACAGGGGAAAGCAACAAGATTGGGTTGGACTTCTGGATGCTGAAATCCACACATCTATGTATGTATGTATATATAGGGGGGGAAATGACATCGGGGGAACCGTTCTTCAAGGGAACGAGGGAATACGAAGAATGGTTGCAGGAATTGGGTATGTCTAGTCTAGTGAAAAGAAGGGTGAGGGGCAACATGATAGCAATGTTTGAGGAGTTGCCACTAAGAAGAGGGAGTCAACCTATTCTCCAAAGCACCTGAGGGCAGGACAAGAAGCAATGGGTGGAAACTAATCAAGGAGAGAAGCAACCTAGAACGAAGGAGAAATTTCCTGACAGTTAGAACAATTAATCAGTGGAACAGCTTGCCTTCAGAAGTTGTGAATGCTCCAGCAATGGAAGTGTTTAAGAAGAGATTGGACAACCATTTGTCTGAAATGGTATAGGGTTTCCTGCTGAGCATGGGGTTGAGCTAGAAGACATCCAAGGTCCCCTCCAACTCTGTTATTCTGTTACTCCTAGAAAAGTCAGGATGGTGGTTACCATCATAAAATGGAAGCCCCTTCCTTTTTTCTGCAGTTCAATAAATGGGCAGAGCTTCGATGGGGTGGTTGTGAAGCCCATCTTGACTTTTTGACCCCCATAGACTCACCTCCTATTTCTAATATGCAATTGTTGTCATCAGGTCTAGAAGGTCTCCAAGTAGGGTTTCCTGCTTGACCAGTTGGACTAGAAGGCCTCCAAGGTCAAGCACTAGGTTTATTATTGGGAGAGGGGCAGTGGTGGGATTAATTTTTTTTTACTACCGGTTCTGTGGGTGTGGCTTGGTGGGCATGGCATGGCATGGCTTGGTGGGCGTGGCTTGGTGGGCATGGCAGGGAAAGGATACTGCAAAATCTCCATTTCCTCCCGATCAGCTGGGACTCAGGAGGCAGAGAATAGATGGGGGCGGGGCCAGTCAGAGGTGGTATTTATCGGTTTTCCGAACTACTCAAAATTTCTGCTACCAGTTCTCCAGAACTGGTCAGAACCTGCTGAATACCATTTCTGGGGAGGGGGACATAAAAGCCAGGAAATTTGTGAGGCTAGGTTTTCCAAAGTTATATTAGGGTGGGTTTTTTCCCTTTCTAACTGTGATATTTTTACTTTGGGGCTTATATTATCTTTTTCATGTTGTTTCTGATCTCAATGTGGTAGGAAATTATGCTATCATTTACTGCAATGATGGTCAGAGGAGGTTCTGTGGGCTGCAAAAGGGGGATTTAGGCAAACATTGATCACCTCTGGCCTAATGCCAAGACTGAGCAACATATTTTCCTCCAGTGTATTTATTTTATTAATTTTTTAATCCTGCCTTTATTGCTTTTTTAAGTATCTCAAAGCAGCAAACACAATGATATTCTTTTGCCCACAACAACACTTCTGTGAGCTGAGTTAGGCTCAGACAGAGTCACTGGTCCAAAGTCACCCAATCAACTTTCATGACTGAGGCAAGACTAGAACTCACAGTCTTTGGGTTGTGCTAAGCTCACGAAAAACTGCATGCCACTGAATATGGTTGGAAAACAGCAGATGCCGTCTAATTCAAGGACACATACACACTTACTTTCTCAGTTTCTAAAACTTCTTGCTATTAGGATGAAGAGAGTAGCATTTTCTCCTCTATTTTAACCAGGAAAGACTGCTCTCCCTCAGTCTTCCAAACAGCTTTTTGGTGGGTGGCAGGAGTGAAATGCTACCGGTTCACTCCGGTTCGGGGGAACCGGTAGTGATAAAAACTACCAGTTCAGGCAAACCAGTAGTAAAAAAAGCTACCAGTTCGGTTGAACCAGTAGTTTTAAAAAGCTACCGGTTTGAACCGGTATTTTCGATAATAAGCTGTGCAGCAGGGTTTAGCTTTGCTAGAAAGCAGGAAATCCGGTAGCAAACCAGTTCGGATTTCACCACTGGTAGGTGGGAAGCAATAACATCTACATGGAGAAGAACCAGATACTGGCGTACAATTGCATTTGATTCACCTTTGACTGGAATTTGGGGAACCAAAGTCTATCACAGCTACAGAGCAGTAGGAGGAAAAGGCTCCTGCACATCATCTGACATTCAACTTCTTTCTAAGTCCTCATGAACTGCATAGAGGTATATCAAGTGCCCAGTTCCATCAACAAGCCCCAAACATTTGAATTCTACCTTCTCAGGGGGAGAGAATTAGGTTTACGATTCTGTGCCTATTCAAGATCATGAAACACAAATTAGATGCTTGAGATTTGCGTACACATTTGCACGGTAGCTAATTTGCCCCAGTTCTAAATTTAGACTTTGTATTTGGGAATTTCATACGAAAGTGGAAATGGAAATCTGTTTTCTAATCTTGAAAGCAACAAGAAAAGAAAGGGGATGAGAGGGCGACCAACAATTTGAATTTGATTTCTTTTGGATGATCAGGTAGAACAAAGGCCCTGCTGTTATTTATAAATACTGTATAGAAGGGGGGATTAAATGAAGGAGGACAGTCTAAGGCTTCAAAAAGATTGTCCCAAAGGTGCTATTTTCAAGAGGCAACTGGATTTCCTTGGACTTCCACTCAGACTAGAGGTGGGTTTCAGCAGGTTCTGACCAGTTCTGGAGAACCGGTAGCAGAAATTTTGAGTAGTTCAGAGAACCGGTAGTAAAAATTCTGATCGGCCCTGCCCCCATCTATTCTCTGCCTCCCAAGTCTCAGCTGATTGGGAGGAAATGAGGATTCTGCACTATCCTTCCCCTGGAGTGGGGTGGGAATGGAGATTTTACAGTATCCTTCTCCTGCCACACCCACCATGCAATGCCATGCCCACCAAGGCAGAACCAGTAGTAAAATTTTTGGAAACCCACCACTGACTCAGACCAATTGTCAGCAGCATCAGCTCGGTCATCTACAACATTGCAAAATATCTAACTACCTTATTGGTTCCTCTAGTTGGCAATACCACGCACCATATCAACAATTCACAGGTTTTCACCAGCAAAGTTTGGAAAAACTGGACCCAGATGAGACCATGGTTTCCTATAATGTGACTCCCCTCTTCACATGCATTCCAACGACTGAAACTGTCATGGTAGTGAAGAAACAACTGCTACAAGATAGCACCTTAGGTGACAGGACCAATCTCAGCCCAGACGACATATGTGCCATGCTGGACTATTGCCTGACCAGGGATTAGGACTTTTCGCCTCCTACCCTTGGCCGCGCCTGCTTCTCTGCCAGGCTTTCGCCTCGGGGGAGTTTTCTTCTAGCTTGAGGGTAAAAAATGGACAACAGTGGCACTGCAACTTTGAATGGTCACTAGACAATACGGTCGTAAATTGAGGATTACCTGTACTGTTTTCCAATTTGACGGCAATCCTTGACTTATGACCGTCATGGCCAGCTGTCACCGATGTCGTATGTCCGTACCTAAGATGGTGGGCGGTGGGGGGGAACAGCAGCCCAACTGCAGGATCAGGTGTGGTGGTGTGGGGAGAGAGCAGAATAGCAGTTTATGTGATTATTTTCTTTTTCTGAAAAGGTGTGGGGTGGGGACACCCCCAACCCCGCTCTTCTCTTCCACCCCTCCCCCTGGGCTTCTGGCTGCCAGCATTGGCAACTAGCTGGTGGCTAACCATCCCGGGAAGCTAAAAGCCCAGGACAAACAGTGTGGCGTTGAATGGGCCGTGCTCAGGGGTGAGTTCTAACATTTTTTACTACCAATTCTGTGGGCATGGCTTATTTTGTGGGCGTGGCTTGACGGTCATGTGACAATTCTTTAGGATTTAGCAGAGGTACTGGTCTACCAGGCTTTTAACTTCTTGCAGAGCTGTACAGGTCTACTCGTTTGTTTTTGCAGGCATTGGTCTACCCATTTATTTTTGCAGGCACCGGTCTACCGCCACACTGCCTTTTAACACTGATCAGCTGTAGGACGGCTCTTTGAAGCCCCGGGGCAAGAGTTTAAACAGTTTTTTTCCTTCTAGCCAATCAGCTGGGACTCAGGAGGCAGCAATAGATTGGGGGTGGGGCCAAATAAAAGGTAAGAATAACAGGGGAGGTGGAGGGAGGCAAAACCGGTTTGGTGGCATCATATCGTCACTGCTACCGCCTATGCCGAACTGGGCTGAACCGGGAGGAACCCACCACGGGCCGTGCTGAAGCGTGTGAGACAGAGGGGCCGTGGCTGACTGGCCATGGCGAATGGACAGGGGCGTGTCAGCCAAGGAGAAAAGCTAGAGAATTCCCCCGAGGTGGAAGCCTGGTGAAGAAGCAGGCATGGCCAAGGGTAGGAAGTGAAAAGTCTCATTCCGGCCTGACGACTACCTATTTTAAATACAATGAAGATTACAAGAAAGTCCAGTTGCCTCTTGAAAAAAGCACCTTTGGGATAATCATGATCTGGATGACTCAGAATCTCCATAGACATTTGCTTCAAAAAGATTATTATCACGTGGGACAGAGGAGAAAAAAGGATATGGATGAAAGGACATGGAGGCAGGGAAGGACTTTTGCATCTGCACTGCTTAGAGTGTTCACTTAACTGCACTGATTTGCTTACCATGACAAAAATCAGGCACAATTCATTTAACAACTACCTTGCTTAGCAATGAACAGAACAGAACAACAGAGTTGGAAGGAACCTTGGAGGTCTTCTAGTCCAACCCCTTGCTTAGGCAGGAAACCTGATTACCATTTCAGACAAATGGTTGCCCAATCTCTTCTTAAAAACCTCCAGTGTTGGAGTATCCACAACTTTTGGAGGCAAGTGTTTCACTGATTAATTGTTCTAACTGTCAGGAAATTTCTCCTTAGTTCTAGGTTGCTTCTCTCCTTGATTAGTTTCTATCCATTGCTTCTTATCCTGCCTTCAGGTGCTTTGGAGAATAGTTTGACTCCCCCTCCTCTCTGTGGCAACCCTGAGATATTGGAACATTGCTATCATGTCACCCCTAGTCCTCCTTTTCAGCACACTAGACATACCCAGTTCCTGAAACCGTTCTTCATATGTTTTAGCCTCTAATCTCCTAATTAATTTTGTTGCTCTTCTCTATATTCTTTCTAGAGTCTCAACATCGTTTTTATAAAGTGGCGACCAAAAATGGGTGTAATAAATCAAGGACTACTTGCATTTGTCCATTTATCATCATGTATGCTATCTAATTTCAGAACTATGGATGGCATAATAAGAAGCAGCAGAGGAGGACAAGGAGGGGATTACTCACCTGTTAGTAAAAGGAAGAAGAATGGAGCCAGTGTTGGCAGGGTCAGTAAGGCAGGTGGTACCCAGAGTCCTGGCTTTTGATCTTTCTTCCTGTAACCTGGCCAAGGTCCAAAGTTCATTTCTGCTTCTTGCAGGATTAAGTGGAAGATTTTCGATGTTCTCCCAAGGGACGTCTGCCAAGCCACACCAGGAAGAGGGAAAAACAGTGCCGGGGCACCTTTCTCTCATCATGTAAAAGACATGAAACTTGGCATGGTAGAGAAATGTATGAAGGTTGTATTTTAATGCAAATTAGCCCAGATTAATTTCCTTATACCCAGCCTTCCCCAACCTGGAATTCCCACCTCCCCTGCTCCACCCCCTGATCTTTTGCCAGTTTCTGAGAATCACGGGTAGTATTGCGGTGATGTGATACGACATTACTGGGGGGTGGGACTCAATGCCCCAATTTTACTCAATAAAAATAACCTGTCTCTGCAATTCCACAGTTCAAAAAAGTTATGGAGCAATCTCTGGGATCATGAAAAAAAACTGCTGGGAAGGTTGTCCCAAAGATGCTTTTTCAGGAAACAACTGGACTTTCTTGTTTTTTCTTTGAAGACGTTCCATTTCTCATCCAAGAAGCTTTTTCTGCTCTGACAGCAGGGGTGAAATTCAGCAGGTCCTGGAGAACCGGTAGTGGAAATTTTGAGTAGTTTGGAGAAGCAGCACTCTGGCTGGTCCCAGAGTGGGGTGGGAATGGAGATTTTGCAGTATCCTTCCCCCAGGAGTGGGCAGGGAATGGGGATTTTGGAGTATCCTTCCCCTGGAGTGAGGTGGAAATGGAGATTTTGCAGTATCCTTCCCCTGCCATGCCCACAAGCCACGCCCACAGAACCGGTAGTAAAAACATTGAATTTCACCACTGTCTGACAGGATAGTGGGGAATGGCAGGATTTATATTCCTTGCATACAGCTGGTCATTTGCGTCTTTTTAGAGGGTCTTTGAAGCATTTACAGGTTTATCTGGGTCCTCAGGATCACCTGAGTAGTGTTCCTGGTTAAAGGATAAACCTCCAAGTGCTTCAACGACCCTCTAAAACAGGGCTGTCAAACCCTTGGCCTGCAGGCCGGATGCGTCACATGCTGGTCATGCCAACACCCAGTTTAGCAAAGCGGAAAAAAGTCCCTATATGTCACATGACACCATCGTGACGAGTTTGACACCCCTGCTCTAAAAGAATACAAATGACCAGCTGTCTACAAGGAATATAAATCCTGCTTTTCCCCACTATCCTGTCAGAGCTGAGGAACCTTCTTGGATGAGAAGCGAAACATCTTCAAAGAAAAAAAACAAGAAAGTCCAGTTGCCTCCTGAAAAAGCACTTTTGGGACAACCATGACCTGGATGACTATGAATCTCTACAGATTTTTCCTGGGAAGGTTGCTCTCACCCAGTGTTTCTTCACCTTGGCTACTTTTAAGATGCATGAAGCTCAGCTCCCAGAATCCCATGCTGGGTGAGGAATTCTGGAGTTGAAATCCATACATCTTTAAATGGTTATGGTTGGGAAACACTGCTCTAATCCTAAAGCTGCCCACCTCCTCTTAACTCTCTTAACCTCCATTAATCCAGCCTCACAGGGACTATTTGAGATGAAATGTCCCCCACCCCCCACACACACCTACACATTCTCTCACACACACACTTTCTCCATCCATTCTTGAATTCTGCACGCAGGCAGGCAAATGGCATCTGAGAATGAAAAACAATCTACCTCATCGGTGTGTGTGTGTTTGAATGCTCTATTCATCCCTCACGCGGGGGGAGGACTCTCCTTTGCAAATAATGTCGACTTTTGTCTTGCGGGGCCCTTACCTGCCTTTCCCTCTCCTGCTGGCCACTGAGAAAGACTGAGCGATGGCAGATGAGTCGGCCTCAAGCCAGCGGCGCGAACCTGTCCTGGCTTAAGGAAAGTGTGTAGCTTGGCCTCAGGTTTTTCTTCACCCGCCTCCCTTTCAGAGAATTGCAACAGGAGAAGAAGCATCTCCCACCTTGCCAATTGCAAGGGAATGGACTGCATGCATATTTTAACAGTTTTCAAAAGGGAGCGATTTTGGAATCGTTCAATGTGTACGTACTGTATATAGGCACATCTTTTAAGGTACTGGTAGTCCTTGACTTAATAACTTAATCAATGTTTACTGTTGTTGGAACTTATAATGACACTAAAAAATGTGACTTACGACTGGGCCTCACATTAATGACTGTCGCGGCATCCCCATGATTACATGATCAACATTTGGGTGCTTGGCAACCAGTAAGTATTTATGATAATGGCAGTGTCCCAGGGTCACGTGATAGCCGTTTGTGACCTTCCCAGCTGGCTTCTGACAGACAAAGTCAATAAGGGAAGCCAGATTTATTTAACAACTGCATAATTTAAGGGGCGTGCATAAGCGCACCAGCGTGCCTATCGTCCCTGTCCTAATGTTTTCTTTTATTCGTATCCTTTTCATGTATTTATAATTATGTTTACATTTGTATCTGTCATAAAATACATGCTTGGTGAAAGATAAAATAAATAAAATAATAAATAAATAAATAATTCACTTACAGACTTCAGCGATTTTCTTAAGCATGGCGAAAAGGTCTAAAATTGGGAGTGACTCAGTGGTGGGGTGCCCCCGGTTCAGATCAGTTCTATAGAACCGGTAGTAAAACCGGGGGGAGGTTTCGCCCACTGATCCTGACGTCATGAGAAGCGATTTGCGCATGCGCAGCGAGTGAACGCGCGCGATCCTGTTGCGAACCGGTAGTAAAGGTAAGTAGAACCCACCCCGATGTGACTCATTTAACAATCACCTTGCTTAGCATTTTTGTCCCAATTGTGGTCATAAGTCGAGGACTATCTGTATGTACATTTTGCATTTTACTTTCATGCATTTCTTGCAATGGTGTATTGATGATTGCTATGTTTAAAGAACATAATGTTTAAACAACACCAAGCTCCGGACAGCCCCTGACCTCCGCACCTTCCGCGCCGACCTAAAGACATGGCTCTTTCACCAACTTCCCTGATCTGCCGTGGATTTTAACTTGGGGATTTGGGGATTTTAAATTGGTTTTAATATTATTTTAATTCTCACTTATTGTTGGGTTGTTTTATTGTTGTGAGCCGCCCCAAGTCCTACGGGAGAAGGGCGGTATATAAATCTGACTAAATAAATAAATAAATAATAACGCTAGGCTTTCTGCAAGTTTTGGCAGATATTATTTTGCTAAATGTTCCAGTACAGAGAAGTTCCCTGAGGATGGACTCCAGCACATGTGTGAAAGCTCAGAAGACTAAACCTCTGGTCCCGGTGACCAACCCAGATTGGATGCTACAACAATAGTTGCAACTATTTTATAGAATAACAAAATTATAGAATTGGAAAAGGACCCTCCAGATCATGGAGACCAAGACTCTGCAACAAGCTGGAAAACCACAATAATGACAACAGCAGCGTAGTGGCATGATAACAGAATCTCCACCTCTTTGTAGCATCTCTGTGTGTGACATCACAATGCACATACAAAAGGGACAAAATTTTGCATCACAATGACACAACACTGCTTTCATTGATCTGATTCCGCTTGTTCCCTTGGGGACACCAGTGATAATCAATTAAACAGTACTTGAGAGATAGCTGCCATTCTAAAGCAGGGGTCTCCAACCTTGGCAACTTCAAGCCTGGCGAACTTCAACTCCCAGAATTGAAGTTTTGAAGCTTTGTTGGCTGGGGAATTCTGTGAGTTGAAGTCCGCCAGGCTTAAAGTTGCCACGGTTGGAGACCCCTGCTCTAAAGGTTCCTAAAATATAACTAAAACAACCAGAGATTGAGAAACCACCATTTTTGCAGCTTAGTGTTTCTCAACCCTAGCAACTCTAAGAATGTTTGGACTTCAACAGAATTAGCCAAATTCTCAGGCAAATTAAGTAGAAGCAGCATCTGCCAAAAATATACAGACCTGAATTATATTTCAGGCATCTGATGCCTTCTCTTTTCCCCTTTCTGCCTTTCTCTTTTGTGCTACAGCAGGAAGGATTTAAAAAAATCTAAAAATCTGAACAAGGCTTCAAACTGCATTACTATATAGTTACCTCAGGGAAGATAAGAATGAAATCTTTAGAAGGCCTGAAGTTTCTGTCCTCTGTGACTGAGATTTAATACTCAGATTTTCTTTATCCACCCTTTAATATTTTCTCGTCTGTGACATGTCCTTTAGCTGGTAAGCCTAACATCTGATCTTTAATAGGCCACTCTAAAGGTCTTTTTTCAAGTGAAAGATAGGGTGATAAAAATGCTATTGATTCCTACATCAATGGGGACCTGAATATCTAAGAACATGTTTCACGTCTATGGAGATTCTCAGTCATCCAGGTCATAGTTGTCCCAAAGGTGCTAAGGCAAGTGGACTTTGTTATTGTTTTTTATTTTTATTTTAAAATGAAGTCCAGTTGCCTTTTGAAAAAGCACCCTTGAGATAAGAGCATGTTTCTATGAAGAGACTATCTTTTCTTTGCTGGACTGAATCTGTTGCAATGAATTTGTTATTTAATCTGTAGACCCACATTTTGGTGAATCACACAATTACAGTTTTTTGTTATTTGCAGACAACTTAGCAAAACTGACATCTAGTTTAAGCTATGCCACTTGATAGAGGTTATCTTTCGACCCTGTGCTCCTGAATAATTACAGATCCATGTGTATCTGTTTTCATATAAGCTAATTAACAGGTAAATGGCATAGCTCTAGAATTTCTGGATGAATGTGACTGTTCTGATTTTTAATTCCTTGGTTTCAGACTACATTTTAACTTGCTGTGTCTCTTTGGTTCATAGCAGATGCTAAAGTTGTGATATCACATTATGTGATTTCTTTGTTTTTGCCTCAGTGTGTTGCGTGAATTTTGCTAAAGTGCTTTGTAATCTGCTAATAAATAATTTAGTTTATTGTGTGAAAATCCAGTCAACTATGTCTTATTAAGTCAATCTCGATTTAAGTGACAGAGTGTGATTCTCTGGGGAATGGTCTGTTGGCTGAGTTTTAACCCTTCTGCAATTTTTAAAATCCTCTAAATCATGGGACAGCTTTATGGGGTTTAGGTGAATTACTAATCCAATCTTGACTAGATAATTTGAAAGGAACATGTGTCTGTATATGTGTATGTTTACATATATGTATAGGTACACACCAGAGGTGGGTTTCAGCAGGTTCTGACCAGTTCTGGAGAACCGGTAGCGGAAATTTTGAGTAGTTTGGAGAACCGGTAGTAAAAATTCTGACTGGCCCCGCCCCCATCTATTCTCTGCCTCCCAAGTCCCAGCTGATCAGAAGGAAATGGGGATTTTGTAGTAACCTTCCCCTGGATTGGGGAGGGAATGGAGATTTTACAGTATCCTTCCCCTGGAGTGGGGTGGGAATGGAGATCTTATAATATCCTTCCCGTGCCTACCAAGCCACGCCCACCAAGTCATGCCACACCCACCAAGCCACACCCACGGAACAGGTAGTAAAAAAATTTGAAACCCACCACTGGTACACACATACAGCATACAGCATACACCCACATATAAAGATTACAAAACCCATCTAGCAGAATTTTCAACCCCAATCATTTCTGTTTGCAGGTAATGGGGATGCTAAGAATGCTAGCTGTAATGTAATTAAGCATTTAGGCATAATTCACAATTAAGCATTCAATCTTTCTGTTCCATTTCAAAATGCAGTCAGAGGGTTAAATGCTAAAGTATCTCTATCAGGAAAGGAAGGAATCCTAGCAATTTAAACAAATATATTTAGTGTACGTTACAACTAATCAAATACAAGTGTACATAAACAACTAGAGATGATCTCACCTTCGAGGTTCATACCGATAGATCCAGCCCTTCAGTTTTGCCTCATAAGGTTTGATTCCAGATTTCTCAGTATTTTTGTTACTTTTCTATAGTTAAGTCAGCTGGTTAAGCCTTCAATGGTTTTAAATGTATGAAAATTCAGCATAGTACCCATTTAAAATTCTTGGAAATTGAATTGAGAACCTGGTCCCAAGAATTCCAATAAACATCACCAAAATAAACTGGATATTCAACTACGGTAACTATTGGAAAGTGAGAATTGCTTTGTTGGGATCAAGTGCAGTACAGGATAAATTTTCCATCATGGCACACACCTTGTTAAGATTGACCTATTAAGTGTCATCCCCAGTGACAAATTATTTCACAAGTGAACAATATTTTCTTAGGATGAAATGTCACAAGTGTATTTTCAATACTTGTTTATTTGCAATTATTATCTTTAAAATAATTTTAGAAAAGTAAAATATAGTCCAAAAAGTATGGAAAATTAATACCAATGCTAAATATTGCACATCAGTTTTATTCCTTTTAATGTCCAACTCTAGCAATAGAGATACCTTGTACTTAGGACATGCAGAATGGCTATGTTTTCTTAACTTATATAAGGTGGTATTTCCACAAATGTTGCAAATATCGAAAGAAAAAGGAGTTGTAAAGATCACCTACCTGTTTGCTATTCTGTTTTCCACTGTCGAAACAAAATCAGGGTTACATCCCAAAATCTATGAAGATTGAAGGGAAAGGGAAAAAAAGCAACTCATAAAAATATATTCTTTAAAAATTGAAGGGCAATCTGTATGCCAAGGAAACCAACTCCTTTTTCTTTGTCCTTTTTCTTTCCTTGCAAATTCTGAAGAAGCATGGAGGAAAAAGTCTCATCTATTAATTGCTTAGTTCCAGACTGTCATTGCAGTAACTTTGTGTTATGTGTATATATATTTTTGGAGCTGGTAAAGCAGGTAATTAAGGCTTAAAATTAAATTGTATGGCAATCGTTCTCTTTATGCAGGAAGACATCTTCATTTAGTTTTTCAAAAAAAAAAGACCATAACCATAAGCAAAGAGGCAGTGATTGGGAAATATTTCAGCGGAGACATCTCTGAAGGTACATAATTCTCTGATGAATGGGTCAAATTTCCAGAGAGGGCAAAAGAAATGCAAGAGGTGTTTTCTCAAAGCTATTGATAGAAAGTGAATACCAGATTAGAAATTCTTTGGAGAAAAATATGTTGCTGATGGTGCTGCTGCTGCTGTTTTGGGCGAAGGCGTCTTTTTTAAACAGGAAGAAAATCTAAATTGGGAGGAAGTTATTAATGATCATTTGGCTACAACCAACTTGGCTGGAATTTCTTGCATACCAACCTCATGCCAATAAAAAAAAAAGGGCGAGAGAGCGATCTCCCATTTTCATTTGGGGGTTTATTTTGTTTCACTTAGCCTGCTTGCCTCTATGACGGGTAAAATAGAAAGAGACAAGGAGTTAAACATTGCAATAGCGGCGAATAGGATTTAAACATTTTCTGTAACCTTTTTCTTTACTATGTAACTGTTGATTAAATAGTGTAATACAGATGCCAACCTTGACTTATAACTACATTTGGGAAGAGAATTTCTGTTGCTAAGAATTTCTGTTTGGTTATTAAGTGGGTTCCACCCATTTTTGCTATAGTTGTTAACTGAATCATACAGTTGTTAAGCAAATTTGGCTTCCCTCATTGACTTTGATTGTTGGAAGCTATCTGGGAAAGCACCAAATCACATGGGACATTAAATTGCAACTGAAAACCAATTGGGAACTGTTGAGTCCTCGGACTTATGACCCTCCTCAGGCCGCCCCATGCGGAGTGGTGCTGATTGGCCCAGCCGTTAGTAACAGAGGAAGCGGGAAGTTACCAGCGTCTGGATTGGCCTATGGTTTCTGACAGCCCGGCTATTTAAGCGCCTGTCAGAAGGGGGGTGTTCGTTCTTGTGAGAGTTCACTTGGGTTAGTTAGTGTTAAGTAATAAACAGTTATTGCAAGCCATCGGCCTCCGTGTGCTCTCTCGTAAGATCTAATAGGAACCAGTGCAGGGCCTACAGCACAGGCAGTGGTGGGTTTCTACTGGTTTGCCCCGGTTCAGGTGAACCAGTAGTGGCGGTGGTGGGAGGCTCCGCCCGGATGTCATCACGGACACTCTGCGCCAGAGGTGGGTTTCAGCAGGTTCTGACCAGTTCTGGAGAACCGGTGAGCGGAAATTTCGAGTAGTTTGGAGAACCGGTAGTAAAAATTGTGACTGGCCCCGCCCCCATCTATTCTCTGCCTCCCGACTCCCAGCTGATCGAGAGGAAATGGGGATTTTGCAGTAACCTTCCCCTGGATTGGGGAGGGAATGGAGGTTTTACAGTATCCTTCCCCTGCCACGTCCACCAAGCCACGCCCACTAAGCCATGCCATGCCCACCAAGCCATGCCCACAGAACCAATAGTAAAAAAATTTGAAACCCACCACTGCTCTGCGCATGTGCAGAAGCACCACATGTGAGCAAAGCAAGTGAGCACACTCACAGTTCCGAACCAATAGCGAAGGTAAGTGGAACTCACTACTGAGCACAGGTATAATGTGCTCATGCTATCCTGTGGAAATTAACAGGCAGTTTGCTGTAATTTGCACCAATTGCACTAAAATCAGCTGGGAGACCATGCTTAGAACTATTTAAAGCAGTGGTCGGCAATCCATGGCTTATGGGTCACATCTGGTCTGCCATCTGAAATCATCCGGTCTATAATCCCCAAAAGAAATATATTCATCCAGTCTGCTGCCTCCTCAGTGGTTATTCTGAATTCACCAACCACCTCAGGGTGGGCAGAAGAAGTCCTCTGCCTAGCACTAAGCGTTGAAGTGGAGAAGGAGGACAAAATGGCAGCAGTAGCATGGCCTCCATTTCCTAAGCAGAAAAAGGTTGCCAAAACCCAACTGCCACTTTAGAAGATCTTACACTCAGTGCAGTTTTGGGACACATGGCCTTTGGACTGTTGGCACCTCAATGGAAGGCAGGAGAAACCTACTTAGTGGAGAGAAAAAAAAATCTAAGGTACAAAACCCCCCAATATATCTATCTCCCTATAAAAGAATCAGGCAGTAGCCAATACCTCCTGTCTAAACCAGTAGTGGGTTTCAATTTCGTTTGCTACCGGTTTGCTCGTGGCCTCATATGACGCTTCTGCACATGCTCAGAGATGTCCGGGCGGGTGGGCGGAGCCTCCCACTGGGGTGAACCGGTAACAACCAACTACTTGTTTTAACATGCTTCATTCATACAGTAGACCAATGTCATCTGTGAATTGGATTAGCATAGAATTAGGCTATTCTAGCCGTTCAACTTTATGGTCTGTCCCAGTTTTACAGCAGGAAGAAAAAAGTTAAGAAGAGAGACATCCTAAATAAAAGCGTTATTTCTCAAGAAATACTTCCTGTGGCTCCTGGGTAGGCCAAGTGGCTTTTCTTAACCAGAATGGATGTCAGGGGGAGATGACAAATTCCTGCTTAAATTTTACTTTCTTTTTTCCTGCTCGTGAAATCCTGAATATTTCCACTGGTTTTGGCATAGCTGCCAGTTACGTGACATTGCAGAAAGCCAAAATACACTTCTAGTTTGTTAATAAAGTCAACCTTTCTCACTCTTCCCCCCACCCTTCCCTGGTCCTTGTGGCATTTTCCCCTGCCAAGTGTAGTCTACGTGCAGTTTGTGGTACTCCTGTAAGCCATATTAAAAAATGAAAAAGGATATGTGAAGGAGTTTCAGGAAGAAGAGAAATTGCCTCGCATCAAAGGAAATTATTGCTCCATCAAGCAGGCACCGTCTACCCTGACTGCCTACTACAAGTGGGGTCCACAAAGGGAGGAAAGCAAAGGAAAATAGTGAAGGCTATTTTCCTCTGGTATGTGCTTCATGATGCTGCATGCATCTATAAAAGGGGTTTTCTTGCAATGTGACTTTTAATTTTTTTTTTATAAAAATGGTGGATCCCGCAGACATCTGTGATTACTGTTACCCTGGTATCAGATTGTTATCTGTTTTTCCAGTCCTAATCTGAAAACTGAATCTGGGTCTTGCAGTGTTCTGCACATCAAGAGTATTCTGAATAGAATAGAATAGAATAGAATAGAATAGAATAGAATAGAATAGAATAGAATAGAATAGAATAGAATAGAATAGAATAGAATAGAATAGAATAGAATAGAATA
>WNWU01000013.1:10524304-10540089 GCA_012654045.1 Ptyas mucosa
AGTTGAAGTCCACAAGTCTTAAAAGCTGCCAAGTTTGGGGACCCCTGGTCTAGGATTATAGCATTCACCCTATGCTCAGTGCAGTAAAGGTGCTATAAGGGGTGGGTGGGGAGGAAGTTTGAAGACCTCTGCAGTAGGGTATTGGCTTCTTTCTTTCTTTTTTGCCCCTGTCTCTGGGATAATCCAGGCTGAGCATGATAAGAGTAACCAGGAAACATAGTTTAAGAACCAAGAAACTGAACTCTACATTTCTCTGTTAGTGGAAGTGTATAGCTGGATCAGGTTTCCTGGTTTAATGGCAATCACATTCACACTGTTATCTCTGGCCAAAAGAGAGGTGGCATGATGATGATTATTATTATATTTTTATCCATCTATCTATAGTAATCATGCATCATTTGTTATAAAGAACAGCCCTTTATTATGTCCTTTAGGTTAATTACTTATTTTCTCGGGTTGGTTCTTGAATTTTCCTTTGTAAATCGAAGTAATAAACAATTCGCTTTCTCTTTATGTGCCTGTTTTTAGATTTGCCCCTTCATATTTGTCCTTTATTTTTATTTTTCCTAAGAAAATGTCACTGTGCGTGCACATTAATGTGTGAGTGTGTGTGTGAACTCAAGGCATCCTGCCTCCTGTTTTCCCCACAACCCTATGAAGTTGGTTTGGATAGTTGTTTTGCTGTCTCTTAAGTCAAAAGGAACTACTGTATATTTGTAATTTGACCTTTTTTGAAACCAGATCTATTGTAGGGTAAGGAAGGAAGCTGTGTTTGTGTAAGAATGGGTGGTATCTTTTCTATTTAATAAAAGGAGATGATTAAGCTTTTGATCATAATAACAAGCACGTGGTATCTTGTCAGCTAACCTAAGCTAACCTAAGACTCAAGGTTGACTCAGCCTTCCATCCTTTCTAAGGTAGGTAAAATAAGGACCCAGATTGTGGGGGCAATAAGCTGACTTTGTATAAAATATACAAAAGTATAAAGGCTATTGCTTAACGTATTGTAAGCCGCCCTGAGTTTCTGGAGAAGGGCGGCATATAAATCAATTTTTTAAAAAAAAGCTATATTCTTTGGTTGTTTTCTATAGATTATTACAAGACTATTTGATTTTATTTAAACATGCAAGTGTGTACCCTACCTGGTAATTAAAAGAAGTATGTGTGTCAGATTTCCTCTCCTAAAGTAAAGAGTATATATGTATATATGAGATAACCTCAATGCCTAGAGGTACTATTTTCTGAGTATTTGCTGCCAAAGATTATGACTTTGCTCAAAAGGGGCTTTTCTTGATAGTTATAGGCCATTTGATAGTCTTTCCTCTGAACCATTAGGGTGGTTAAAATCTGATGGTAATTATTTTACCATCAGCTTTTTAGCACAGGTAATGCCGGAATTCTCTTCATTCCCCCTGCTTATGCTCATATAAAAATGTAGACATTTATAATGTGTAAGAGATGGGAAAGAAGATGGATGTCATGCCAACATTTTCCCAGTTCTTGCTACTCCAAGGTATGTATTGTAATTTCCAGTCAACATGAAAGATGGGATCCAGGGCAATGTGCATGTTTCTCTTGAAGGCTTCAGGACTCATTTCCAAAAACTAATGCATCATAAAAATGGTAATAATTGGATTGAATCTGTTGCCCAAGTTATTTATAAAATACAATGAATAATCAAAGACTCCCTGACCTTTTGTAATGCTTGGTATCCCTGTGGAAAATCCTCAGGGATTGTCATTTTAATGAACTGATTTGGGTACTTAGTTTGAATCACTTGATGAACTCAAGTAGTGAAGCATTACACTGAGTCATACAGTGTGCTAAGAAATGGTTTGTGTAATAATGGTTCTTAAACCAAAAACAACTCATATACTACAACAGTATGTGCTTAACCAAAACTACTCAGACTATACTATTGCTTAGGATAATATCTTGGATAAATGTTGATGTTTTTCATAGATTTAAAAATGGCATACAGTTATCCCTCAGCCATTGGTTTATATCCAAACCTTCATAATGTATAAGGTTGTTTTTTTTAATTGTTTTTTTATTTGATTTATATGCTGCCCTTCTCCGAAGACTCAGGGCGGCTTACAATGCGTTAAGCAATAGCCTTCATACTTTTGTATATTTATACAAAGTCAGCTTATTGCCCCCACAATCTGGGTCCTCATTTTACCTACCTTAGAAAGGATGGAAGGCTGAGTCAACCTTGAGCCTGGTGGGATTTGAACTTGCGGTAATTGCAGGCAGCAGATGTAAGTGGATGTTAATAACTGTCTTAGTCTGCTGAGCCACCAGAGTTACAGTATTAATCCACAGGCATAGTAATACTGAATTACCTTGGAGCAAGTAAGGCAAAGATTATTGTGCCGTCACCTGGTTTGCAATAACCAGGCATTGCCTCTAGGCAACCAAGTGAGGAAACTATAAAATGCAGTATTTTCTTTCCGCTTGTAAGTTAGTCATGATTTGTTTATTTATGCTCATTATGAGATAGTCCAACTAGGCTAAGATCACACAACACACTGACTGTGAGAGCAGTTAATCAATGGAACAGCTTGCCTCCTGGAATTGTAGGTGTTCCACGCTGGTGGGATTCAATTTTTTTTTTACTACTGGTTCTGTGGGCTTGGCTTGGTGGGCGTGGCAGGGGAAGGATACTGTAAAATCTCCATTCCCACCCTACTCCAGGGGAAGGTTATTGCAAAATCCCCATTTCCTCCCGATCAGCTGGGTGTCAGCGTTCCAGACAGCTTTGGAAGCCATATTAGCATCAGAAGCTTCCACGCTGCCATTGGGACTCTGGAGGCAGAGAATAGATGGGGGCGGGGCCAGTCAGAGGTGGTATTTACCAGTTCTCCGAACTACTCAAAATTTCCACTACCGGTTCTCTAGAACTGGTCAGAACCTGTTGAATACCACCTCTGGTGCGCCATCATTGGAGATTTTCAAGAATATATTGGACACTATTTGACTGGGGTGATATAAGGCCTCTGGATTAGAAGATCCCTTTCAGCCCTATGATTCTATAATATGTTTTATTTTGTATTGATTTAGTGTATTATGCATGTTATGTATTTTTGGGCAGATCAATATTTTTAGAGTTGCTTTTTGAATGCTACTATAGAGGAAAGCAAACAAACTGTTAAGTATTTGAATATACTTAAAGCAATATAGATTGTTTGCTCAGTTTGTTCGCTAGATATCATTGAGTACAGTGCCCATTCTGCCTGTAATGGGCCAAGGGAGATTTTTATGTAAATAACTGAGCTATAATTCTTTCAAATTTCTGGATGCTGTAAAATCTAGGAGTTGACAGAATATTAAGAAAATGCAAACTAAACTCTTTCAGCCCATAGGGGAGAACGATGCACAGAACTAGGCACATGCTGTGGTATACTTCATGAATATGATGTGGCGGTTTTATTGCCAGTTCTTTAGAATATTAAGAAGTGCTCCTGGATTTTCTCAGATTAAATTAAAAACAATTATTACTGCTGGGTTTCATTTGAATCATTCAGAAGTGGCCCTGTACAGGTAATCCTCGATTTACGACCACAATTGAGCCCAAAATTTCTGTTGTTAAATGAGACATTTGTTAAGTGAGTTTTGCCTCATTTTACGACCTTTCTTGCCACAGTTGTTAAGTGAATCACTGAAGTTGTTACGTCAGTAACCCAGTTGTTAAGTGAATCTGGTTTCCCCATTGACTTTGCTTGTCAGAAGATCACAAAGGGGGATTTACAGTATATGACCTTAGGACACAGCAACGGTCATAAATATGAACCAATTGCCAAGCATCTGAATTTTGATCACATGATCATGGGGGCTGCTGCAAAGGTCGTAACTCTGAAAAATGGTCATCGGTCCCTTTTTTCAGCACCGTTGTAACTTTGAAGGGTCACTAAACTCACTATTTTAAGTCAAGGACTACCTGTATTACATTGCTATTGCACCACTAAAGACTCCAATGAATCAGAATTACACATAGTTTTCAACCTACGGCCGTTGATATAGCAGCCATTCAACATTATGAAGGTGCACTTCTCCTAGTGCTAGGGATAGCTAGTTATTTTAATAACTGTGGCAAGCAAAGACCTATCTTTCCAGTTCTCTCTCACTGCTACTTAGTCACCTTTCTCCCCAGCAGTGATTTATCTGCTTAATGTTCCAGGAATAGAATAATTGGCTTAAATTACAGGAACGGAGATTATGGTTGAATGATAGGGAAACTTTCTAGCTGTAAGCAGAAAGTTCAAGCAGCGGAAATAGAATCAGATTCCTAGAGAAGTAGAAAGTATATTCAAGCAGACACTGTAGAGACAGCTCTAAAACCTAGATCAGGGGTCAGCAACCTGCAGCTCTGGAGCCGCATGTGGCTCTTTCACCCCTCTAATGCAGCTCCCTATCACTCAAAATATGCGTCACAACTGCCAAAGTGCGACACCCGCCCAGCACACAATTTATTGAGCTTTTCAACTCTGGATAGGCCAACCATGGATAAATCCAAGAAAAGAAAAATTTCAGAAGAAAACAGAAGATTTAATTCAACTACATATGCTAGTTTTGTGGCCGTTCAAGAAATAGTCAGGCACGGGAAGGTTTTTGTGGCTCCCAGTGTTTCCTTTTCTGTGGGAAACAGGTCCAAATGGCTCTTTGAGTGTTCAAGGTTGCAGACCCCTGACCTAGATAGATAATTTGTATTAACAGACTGTAGCTCAGGAATTAAAGGGCTAAATAGAATCTATCTTGGAAGAGGTGATATTAATCCAACTTTTGCACTGTAGGTTAGCTGCTAACAGCTGAGAAATGATGGTTGATATCTCATGGTTAACGCCCTTTCCTTTCCCACCACAGGTCTGTCAAGGTATCGTTGCTGAAGATGACCGGTTGGATTCTGAATTAACACCACTTCCAAATTCCTGTCCCACCTTTTTTAAAGTGGCCAAAACCTATTCAAAAATGGCAACTTTGCCAAGTACATCTGCTGGGCCTCCACCATCCCTCACGGATCCAGGAGTGGCTGTGTGGGAGTGGCAGGATGAGTTTGGCAGGTGGAGGCCATACCGAAGCAGCGTGTGCAGCTTCATTGAGCAGTCTTTCCAGGTTCTCATGGTGAAAGGCCGGCGATCACTGGGAACCTGGCCTGTCAATGGCAGCATACCCTTGGGACAGGCTGATTCAACTCTGGCTCCCTACATAATTGATCTACCAAGTCTCACCCAGTTCCGCCAAGATACAGGTAAAAAGCAGCTGCATTATCTGCTTATGGATATAGCTTAATAGCGGGACACATCCATCATGATGAAGAGCAGTGTTTCTCAATGGTGACTAAGGAATTCTGGGAATCCATACAGTAAAGTTGCTTGGTTAAGAATAATTTTTGTAAAGCATTCTCTTCTAGGCACAGTCTGAAGTGCTGAGAAAGAGCTGTAAACCTGGATTAAATCTCATTTATTAGGTTGCCAATATTTTCCAGGCCTCAGGTTTTATTATGAAATATAGGAGAATGGTATCTCCCACAAAACAATTCTAGCTTTATGATAAGGGCAGACTTTGTGTGTGTTTGTTTACACAGCCGACTAAGCCACAGTGGGGTTTGTTGACTTAGAGTATTGTACTGAGTAAATTATGGCTTGTTAAACAAATCTTGGCTGATGCGTGGTGTGTGAACCCATTCTTATTCTCAAATAGCTGTCTTCTGAGTATATCAATGGTAACAGTTTAAATAACGTAAAATAGCTGGCAGCCAACAGCTATCTTCAGGATATCAGCGACGGATACCAACGATAACTAACCATAAAAGATTCTGCATTTTTAAAAAAAGAAATACTATTTTTTTTGCAGGCTCCTTCCTCCCTCCTCCTACAAATAGAATAAGTTCTGAATTATTTTTATGCAGCCCATTAACCTCTACAGCACATCAGATGGATTTTATAAAAAATAAAACAACTATCTACAAATCATCTGAAATACGCCCCGTGAAAAAGACAACTCTGGATTCTGCTTCCAGGCATTCTGGTCTCTTCATAGGAAGTGAGAGAAAAATGACAGGAAACCACCTTTCTCGAGACAGAAGGAAGCAGCAGCTTATCTTGAAATGGGCTCTAAGCATTTAAGAGTCTCAGTTGAGAGCAATGAAAATAATGGCTAAATGAGGGAAGTGGGGGGTGGGGGCGGATGGCGTCTGTCTGTGTCCCCCTGTCTGTTCATTGCACCAGTCGATGTCATTCCCATCCCCCACAGGAGTAGCTTATAGAAGTAATCCTCGACTTATGACCATTCATTTAGTGACCGTTAGAAGTTACAACAGCATTGAAAAAAGTGACTTATGACCATTTTTCACACTTACAACCCTTGCAGCACACCAGTGGTCACATGATCAAGATTCTTGGCAACTGCCCCGTACTTATGATGATTCTTGGCAATTGGCATGTATTTATGATGTCCCGGAGTCATGTGATCCCTTTTTGCAACCTTCTGACAAGCAAAGTCAGTGGGGAAACCAGATTCACTTAACAACCCTGTTATTGACTTAACAATTGCAGTGATTCGCTTCACAATTGTGCCAAGAAAGGTCGTAAAATGAGGAAAAACTCATTAAGAATGGAAATTTTGGGCTCAACAGTGGCCGTAAGTTGAGGACTACCCATATAAGGAAAGTGGCTACGTTCTTTATGCTGAATAATTATTTGTGGCAGGTTTGGGTGCCTTTTTTGGTGCATTTCAATCAGTCTTGACTTCTAGGCAAATCCCTGCAGTTTTCTTGGCAAGATTTCAGGGGTGACTTGCCCCTGCTTGCTTTTTAAGGCTAGAGCCCGGTCCAAGCTGTCTTCGTGCTTACGTTGGGACTAGAATTCACGGCCTTCCAGTTTATATCCTGATGCCTTAACCATGTCACCAAACTGGTTTAATTTATGACAATATTTAATGCTTAAAAATGAATATATGCTACACAGTTAAGACAGTTCCTGTCCTCAGTCTCTAGCTATAAATAACATGACAGAAAGGAAAAAGGAAGGAGGGAAAAGTAAAGTGAGCATTGTTATAGTGTGTATTTTTAAATAACACATAGATAAGCAGTTGGCTTTTTATGCAAAACAAGGTAAAACCTTTTGATTTTCATATTGCCTGATCAATTCAAATACAATGGAAGTTGGCCAATTTTAAACTGGTCTTTAACTTTTGAACCTGATTCTCAAAGAAGGGATCCTACTTAGTGGCGCTGCCATGAATGCAAATGGTCCTTGGTAGAACTTCTGGCATTTCTTGTGAAAAAATAATCAGATAGCTGGGGATTCAAAAGAGTTTTCTATCTCTGATCTACTGGGCGGACTGCTGCAAAAATGGTCAAATAAGGTATCCTGGCTTTCTTATTTTTTTCTCCTAGTCCTGTGAGGGCACACAGAACCCTCTCTATGGGCACGCGTCCCATCGCCAGCTGCACTTCTGGTTTTCGGGGTGCACATGCACACCAACCAGCTGATCTTCGTGAGTGCCGGAGCCCTGGAAAACGGCCAAAAAAACCCAGCCAAAAAAACAGACTCCTTTTCGGGCCTTTTTCCGGGCCATTTTCTGGGCTGTTTTTGGCCCAAAAATGGCCCGAAAAACAGCCCTGAAAATGGCTGAAAAAAGGTTTGAAAATGGCAAACAAAAATGGGCCAGCTGGTCATAGGGTTTCCGGTGCTCCGTCACACGCCTGGACCAGCTGGCCAGCATGCATGCACGTGCCGGGAACCCAAAGACCAGCTGAGCATGCTGGCCAGCTGGTCATAGGGTTTCCGGTGCTCCGGCACACGCCTGGACCAGCTGGCCAGCATGCATGCACGTGCCGGGAACCCAAAGACCAGCTGAGCACACTGGCCAGCTGGTCTTTGGGTTTCCAGTGCATGCGCATGCACGTGTGTTCTGGTTTGGGCACTCAGTGCCGAAAATGTTTGCCATCTCTGTCCTAGTCTAATGCGAATGAGAAATATTACAGCAATTAATACTTGGTTTTCTGGGCTATGCAAAATCCTTCCTTTACGGCTTTTAGTTTTGACATCTAATTTTCTTTTCTGATTTGTCGTGATTTTTCCCTCTTAGGGACCATGAGAGCTGTACACAGACATGTCTTCCAGCTTGATTCGGCACCTGGACAGGGAGTAGTTTGGGAGTGGCAGAACGATGAAGGAAGCTGGTTTCCCTACGAGATGAATGTTTGTGTCTATTTGGAGCAAGCTTTCTCGCTCAATAGCCCTCAGGTGGACCTTGGGCCCTTTGGTTACAATTATGGGATTGATTTTGTATCACAGACCCAGACCAATAAAACCACTGGGTACCAGCGAAGAATCCGTCGGTGTGTGGACTCTCCATACCCCGTAGCCACAACCCCAGGTCCTGCTCACAGTGGGCCCACCTGCTCATGCCAACAGTGCTTGTTGAATAGTGGAACTGGCCCCATAACCTCACGGTATCGGCACTCAATGGTGAATCTTCCTGGACATTCATCAGGAACGACTCCCAAATTCCTTACTGGTATACAGGGGGCCAATAGAAACTCAGGACTCGGTGCTTCTCTGGTGGGCTTTGTGCCTTACAGTAAACCAGCCCTCTCTGGAGCAAGATCGATGCCAAGACTGAACATGCAGAGTGCAGGGTCAGCATCGCAATCTGCAGCCATTGGTGGGCCCAGCTCAGCGCACACAGCATCCAAAGGAACCAGGTACGCTTTCCTAAGGTGCCTTCCAGCTTTGTTGGATGGCGATGCCCCATCCATGAGTGGGATTATTTATAGACTTACTGCAGTATTTTTATCTTGCTTCTCAGACAGTTATTGACTCCCAGAAAGGCTCATGTCGATAATAAAACAGAAGAGTCATCGTGCCACCAAGAATCAGATCCCTTGAGCTCGACTGTGGCTGTTTTTATCATTGTTTGACAGTGTCCTTTTTTTAAAATAGCACTTGGTAGCTCTTGATTCTTTGGCTAGTAGAAAAAGCCAATAGCCCGAAACTGCTGATTTTTTTTTTCCCTGATGGATTGGAAAAATGCCTTTTCCTCTTTTTTTTCAATAACATTCCAGAGAATGCAGTTTCCCAGTGGCTCTATATCCTGATGGGAGAAGCAAAATCACAAATTTCTTTTGCTTTCCAAGCCCAGGGAAACTGCCACTGAAGGGAGTGAGTGTCCCAATGTTTCAGATTCATTATTTCATGAGTTCTATAATGTTTACAAGTGCATTATAGAGAGATGGAGGCTTTATGAACGTGGAGATGAGGGAAAGTATTTTCTTCAGTACAGGCCGATGTTATGGTCATTGTTGGTGCTGTAGTAATTGTTGATGCCCCGAGTGTAAATTAATACTGGACTTGACCAAAATTAAATAATATTTACCTGGCAGAAGGTGTAATTAATTAATGGAATTTGTTGCCAGAGTCTTTGGTATTCATGATCAACTCAGGTGGCTTTTTGAAATGTAATAGAATAGAATAACAGAGTCGGAAGGGACTTTGGAGGTCATCTATTCCAACCCCCTGCTTAGGCAGAAAACACCACTTCAGACAAATGGTTATCCAATATCTTCTTAAAAACTTCCAGTGTTGCAGCATTTACAACTTCTGGAGGCAAGTTGTTCCACTGATTAATTGTTCTAACTGTCAGGAAATTTCTCCTTTGTTCTAAGTTGCTTCTCTCCTTGATTAGTTTGCACCCATTGCTTCTTGTCCTGCCCTCAGGTGCAGAATAGCTATTGGAGAATAGCTTGACTCCTTCTTCTTTGTGGCAGCCCTTGAGATACTGGAATACTGCTATCATGTCTCCCGTAGTCCTTTTCATTAAACTAGACATACCCAGTTCCTGCAACCGTTCTTCATATGTTTTAGCCTCCAGTCCCCTAATCATCTTTGTTGCTCTTCTCTGCACTCTTTCTAGAGTCTCCACATCTTTTTTATATCATGGCGACCAAAACTGGATGCAGTATTCCAAGTGTGGCCTTTCCAAGGCATTATAAAGTGATATTAACACTTCATGTGTCTTGATTCTATCCCTCTGTTTATGCAGCCTAGAACTGTGTTAGCTTTTTTGGCAGCTGCTGCATACTGCTGGCACATATTTAAATGGTCGTCCACTAGGACTCCAAGATCCCTCTCACAGTTACTACTATTGACTAATAAATTCATGTCATCTAACACTTAATTGCCCTGTGAGGCCCTGGTTTATATATTCTAAGGCAATGTTTCTCAACCTTGGCAAGTTTAAGACACACAGTCTTCAACTCCCAGAATTCCCCAGCCAGCATAGGAGCTCAAGTCCAGGTGTCTTAAATTTGCCAAGGTTGAGAAACGTTGTTCTAAGGGCAAGTGGGCTTTTTTTTTTATCATTTTGAACTTCTCGGTGACATCTGGCCATGCAAATTTAGAGGTGGTGTTGAAACAGGTAAACAATTTGGTAGCAGTCAAAAAAACTCAATATCTTTTTCCTTCTTCAATTTTCATTTAAGAGGGAGGGAAATTGAGATTGAAAGAAATCATCTGCCTAATGCCAGTGCAAGTAGACTTTAGATAGAATAGAATAGAATAGAATAGAATAGAATAGAATAGAATAGAATAGAACAGAACAGAACAGAACAGAACAGAACAGAACAGAACAGAACAACAGAACAGAATAGAACAGAACAGAACAGAACAGAACAGAACAGAACAGAATAGAATTCTTTATTGGCCAAGTGTGATTGGACACACAAGGAATTTGTCTTGGTGCATATGCTCTCACTGTACATAAAATAAAAGATACGTTCATCAAGAATCATAAGGTACAACACTTAATGATAGTCATAGGTTACAAATAAGCAACCAGGAAACAATATCAATTCGTTTAACAACCATTCAAGGTTACAATAGTGCTGAAAAAATGACTTATGACCAGTCATCACACTTAACAACTGTCACAACAGCTCCACAGTCATGTGATCAAAATTTTTGGTGCTTGGCAACCATTTATAATGATTACAGCAGACTGGGGTCCTGTGATCACCATCTGCGACCTTTCTAGGTGTGAAGTGTGAAAAACTTGTTATAAGTCATTTCTTTTTCAGTGCTGTTGTAACTTCGAACGGTCACTAAGCAAATGGTTGTAAATTGAGGACTACCTGTACAAGCTTGTACAAGATTAGAATAATCCATATCACTTGTAATATGGTCTTTATCTGTAGTTTTCTATCTCTGTTTACACATACAGATCGGATTGTCTATGGAGATTCTCAGTCATCCAGGCCATGGTTGCCCCAAAGGTGCATTTTTCAAAAGGCAACTGGACTTTTTGTTTTGTTTTGTTTTGTTTTTCCTTGCAGACATTTCACTTCTCATCCAGGAAGCTTCTTCAGTCCTGACTGAATGGTGGCGAATTGATCATAAATCCTTCCATCCTCCACCATTCAGTCAGAACTGAAGAAGCTTCTTGGATGAGAAGCGAAACGTCTTCAAGGAAAAACAGAGAAAGTCCAGTTGCCTTTTGGTACAGATGTGGATATTTTGGTACTCAGGTGACTTAACTCGTAGTTATGAATTGGATCGGGCAGTTGGGCATCCACTGTGTGTTAGGATTCAGAATTTACTAACTATGAGATTTTTATTTTTTTTAATATGTGACCTTCACTTGCAGGTTCTAAACAGAGACCTGTTTTTTGAAAGCAATGCTGACATTTCAGAACAAGGTATAAGCTTAAGCCGAGGAAAGGGCTATTTCAACACCAGGAGACAACATTAGACAGCTTTTGTTTCTATCTCCACATAACAGCCCCCCATCGGAAGCATGTAATTACTTCTGTCTGGGCAAATCTAACCTACACAATTAGTAGAAATCCGAGAAGGAAAGCAGCAGTAACTCCAATACTTGGGCTAGGTTAGTTTCCTTGCCTACCTTTTCTTCTATCTGTGTTTCAGATTAGAACATTTCTCTTTTATTTTCAGCTGGCTAAAACAGCTCCCTTTTGTGTTAACTCTCTGCTTCCTGTCTATATATCTTCTGCTGTGCACTTACATGAAAGGAAATTAAGGGATATATGCGCGGAAAATGAAATAAATGATTCAGAGTAAGACATTGTGCTTATTCTAGAACAGGGGTGTCAAACTGGCAGTCCACGGGCTGGATGCATCACATGTGCAAAATTTCTTAGATTAACAGAGTTGGAAGGGACCTTGTAGGTCATCTGGTCCAACCTCCCGCCCAAGCAGGAGACCCTACACCATTTCTGACAGATGGCAGTCCAATCTCTTCCTGAAAGCCTCCAGTGATGAAACTCCCACAACTTCCGAAGGCAAGCTGTTCCATTGGCTGATTGTTCTCACTATCAGGAAATTTCTACTTATTTCTATGTTGAATCTCTCCTTGGTCAGTTTCCATCCATTATTCCTTGTCTGGCCTTCAGGTGCCTTGGAAAATAGCTTGACCCCACCCCCTCTTCTGTGGCAGCCCCTCAAATATTGGAAGACTGCTATCATGTCTTCCCTGGTCTTTCTCTTCACTAGACTAGCCATGCCCAGTTCCTGTAGCTGTTCTTCATGTTTTAGTCTTCAGTCCCCTAATCATCCTGGTTGCTCCTCTCTGCACTTCTTCTAGAGTCTCAACATCTTTTTTATAGTGCGGTGACCAAAACTGGATGCAGTATTCTAGGTGTGGTCTTACTAAGGCTTTATAGAGTGGTATTAATACCTCACTTGATCTTGATTGTATCCCTGTGTTATTGCAATTTAGGTTTGCATTGGTAGTCACATGCAGGCCACGCCCACCCCAGTTCCATGAATGGGGAAAACATTGCATGTTTGACACCCGTGTTCTAGAAGATTTGATTTTGTTTAGCTTATGGCAAGATATTAAAAAGAAGACTTTTAAGAAAAAGAAATAAAAATGGTTCTCACCAAGTAATTCTCAGAAGAAGAAACAGTACCCATGCAAACTAGATGAAGTGCTGACACTCAAGTGGAAAAATACCAAGGTGTGCGTAAAAAGTACCAAATTGGTCAAGCCTTTCCAAAATGATAAGAATGGATTTGCAACTGTAATTCAGAGCCATCATATAGAAATAGGTGCTGGTGCATGATGAATTTCCTGCCCCACTTCTCCTAGAATTCAAGTTTAGCCAGTTGGTTGAACTCTGAATTACCAGATATACTCGAGTATAAGCCAAGTTTTTCAGAACATTTTTCATGCTGAAAAAAGCCTCCCTCAGCTTATAATGGAGTGATGAAAAAAATGCCTTTTTTCCTGCAACTGTTTTGGCTCCCGGGGTTGCAGGGAGGCTTGCTAAAGCCAAAATGGGGCGTGGGGGGGGTGCAGCGCCCCTTCCCCGCGCCCCTTTTTGGCTCCCAGGGGTTGCAGGGAGGCTTGCTAAAGCCAAAATGGGGCATGGGGGGGGTGCCTAGCAAGACTCCCTGCAGCCCCATGGAAGCAAAAATGGCTTGCGGGGGTGGGGTGGGGGGCTTCAAGGGAAGAAAGAAACAAATCCTCACTGTTTAGGGAGATCCCATGTGCACTGAGCTTGAGTTGAGAGCTTCTTGTAATTGAGAGCTTCTTGTAATTGGCTGCTAGCTATCTTTGCTCAGGCTAAGCCAGGAGTGGGTAAATGTGGCCTTTACAACCTGTGGACTCAACTCCCAGAATTCTCCCAGCTTGGCTGTTTCAGGAATTCTGGGAGTTGAAGTCCACTGGTTGTAAAAGGGCCACATTTGCCCACCCCTGGGCTAAGCTAATCAGTAGTGGAGCTCTAAGAATGCCAGATGAGAAGGAGAAAGGGAGGGAGAGAGAAAGAGAGAGAGAGAGAGAGAGAGAAGAAAGAAAGAGACAAAGAAAGAGAAAGAAAAAGAAAAAGAAGGGGGAGAGAGAGAGAGAGAGAATGCAGGTATCTCTTAACAGAGGCTTGAACTTGCCTGAAATTAGATCAAGCCAGTGACTGGGTGGGCATGGCTAGCTGGTCATGTGATATATGTGTATAGGGACTACTCAGAGGGCTGAAAAAAGTCATTTCTGACAGGTCCTCGCACTTTTGACCGGTCCTCACACTTATGACCATCCTCACATTTATGCCCGTGCAGCATTCTTAACAACCATGTCACTCATTTCACAACTACTTCTCTTCACCATGGTGACAAGATAGGGCAAAAACGTAAAATGTGAGGACAGTTGTAAGTTCGAGGACTGGTCAAAACTGCGAGGACCAGTCAAAAATAACTTTTTCAGTCCTCTGAGTAGTCCTTATGCACAAAAGGACTACCCAGAGGGCTGAAAAAAGTGATTTCTGACAAGTCCTCGCACTTTTGACCGGTGCAAAAATCCAATTAGTGCCATGTAAATTCTGGAATCCCCAAAGACCTTTCCCATCATATTTATTAAACAAATTTATATAGCTACCCAACTCATATACAGTACTTTTAAACTTATTGTTGATACCATATTGTTTTTGTTGATCCTCTTTTCCACTTACAGAGCTAGTTTACTGTTTTTCTTTGAAATCAATATTCAAAAACATTTAACCTACTGATGCCTCAATTAATGTAATTTTATTGGTATCTATTTTTATTTTGAAATTTACCAGTAGCCGCTGCATTTCCCACCCCTGGCTTATACTCGAGTCAATAAGTTTTCCCAGTTTTTGGTGGTAAAATTGGGTGCCTCGGCTTATATTCGGGTTGACTTATACTCGAGTATATACGGTGTGTGTGTATGTATATATATATATATATATGTATGAACATATAGGTATGATTCAAAAAGTGATTAGGGTTGTAAGCCTAATTTTGTACCTACACAGTATTAATAGTATGCAGCATTGTAGGGGTTATAAATACCCTCTTAATATCTGTCTCTGTAATAACAGTACTTACAAGACTTTGAACATTTGCTCTTAGTTGCACTTGTGTGAATAGGGACCACAAAACCTTTGAGAAGCTATGAAAAGTATGTTTGCTGGACTAAAATTACAGAATGTAGTTTATATTATACTGATGTATAAAACTAGGAAATGCAGGTAGTCTTCCACTTAGGTCCACAATTAAGCCCAAGTTTTCTGTTGCTAAGTGAGACAGTTGTTAAGTGAATCTTGTGCCATTTTACAGCCTTTCTTGCCACAGTTGCTAAGTAAATCATTGCAGTTAAGTTAGCAAAGTAGTTGTTAAGTGACTCTGGCTTCCCCATTGATTTTGCTTGTCAGAAAGTCACCAGAGGTGGGATCACGTGACCTGGGGACACTGCAACCATCTGACCTATATTGTAATTAGATGGTTCGAGACAAAGCCCTTGTCAAAAGGGAATCAGCTTTGACTAAAGCCGGCTATTCTTCTGCGAGAATGTACTACTCAGCTCTACCATCTCTCAGCTCTACTCCAGAGGAACCTTTCATATATTTTAGTTACAATATCTGTTAGACTGATGAGTCTGTAATTGTTAGGATCCTTTTTATTCCTGTTTTTATGTATAGGAATTACAGTTGTAGGGATATGGCATCTGGATCAGGGGTGGGTTCTAAATTTTTTTACTACCGGTTCTGTGGGCGTGGCTTATTTTGTGGGCATGGTTTGATGGTCATGTGACAATTCTTTAGGATTTAGCAGAGGTACTGGTCTACCAGGCTTTTAACTGCTTGCAGAGCTGTACCGGTCTACCCATTTGTTCTTGGAGCGTTGAGTCTACCCATTTGTTTTTGGAGGCACCGGTCTACCCATTTGTTTTTGGTGGCACGGGTCTACTCATTTGTTTTTAGAGGCACTGGTCTACCCATTCGTTTTTGGAGGCACTGGTCTACCCAT
>WNWU01000013.1:10566459-10580809 GCA_012654045.1 Ptyas mucosa
CACTAAATGAAGCAATCACTAAACAAGAACTACCTGTACTTCATGGGTGTCAAACTCACTGCATCACATTGCCATCACGTGACCTTTTTCACATTCATGGTGGTGGAGTGGGCGTGGCCTGTGCATGACATATCCGGCCCGTGGGCCACCAGTTTGACACCCCAGCTGTACTGTGTAAAAGATACTGAGTGTATAATAGGCAGACAAAATGCTGGTATGTGAAAATATTGGCCATAAAAACAGCTGTTCCCCACCAATATATATATATATATATATATATATATATATATATATATATATATATATAAAGAGTCGGAAAAGCAAGGGCTACTAAATGTCAGATGCTTGGCAGCTGACTCATATTTATGACAGTTGCAGTGTCCCAAGGTCATGTGATCACCTTTTGTGACCTTGACAAGCAAAGGCAACAGGGACTCCAGATTCACTTAACAACTGGGTTACTAACTTATCAACTGCAGTGATTCACTTAACAACAATGGCAAGAAAAGTCGTAAAACGGAGCAAAATTCACTTAACAAATGTTTCACTTAACAGGAATTTTGGGTTCAATTGTGGTCATAAGTCGAGGACTACCTGTATTGCAAGCAAATATTGAGGGAACACTTTTGAAGAAATACAGAAACATACAAAACTGATGGCAGAGAAAGACTTAATGGCCCATTGAATCTGCCCTATGAGTTTATTTGTGTTTTGTTTTTAATTTATTTTCCATTATTTTTTATCATTATTTTATCTTTTATTAATTTTTATTTTATTTTCATATTTTTAATTTTTATTGGACGTTGAACATGTGTTTATCCCAAGCATGCTTAAACTCAGTTAACTCACTTCTTAATCATAAGAGCAGTTCAGCTGTGAAACAAATGACTTGGAGTAGGTGGTAGGCCACTGTAAGGCCCTGCCTCTCCTCTCCGCTCAAAAAGTAGAATTCTTGAAATGATTGGCATTTCAAAAGGAAACTTTTATTGGAGGGAAAGTGATAGCAAGACAAAGAAAGCAGGATCTGAGGATTCCCACGCAATTCCGTTAGATTAAAACAGTGAGAGACCCTCCCCTCAGTCCAGTGTCGAGTAAGCCAATCCGCAGGTGTGAAGATGTTTTGAGAATCTCAGACTGAGAAGGTGATAAGAAGCCGTTCTCAGGCTTTACTTGCTGAAGGCTCCGGCGCTGAGACAAAACAGGTGGCCTTCCCCCCTTACATTCCCAGGAAGGTAATTCTCAAATACCAATTCTCGAATACAGCTCATCTGCCTGGAACCCGCACTGCATATTGGACATTAATACAATTGAACGTGTCCAGAAATATTTCACAAGAAGAGTCCTCCGCTCCTCCGCTCGCAACAAAATACCTTATGTCACCAGACTTGAAATTTTGGGTTTAGAAAATTTAGAACTACGCCACCTTCAGTCTAACCTAAGCGTAGCACGTAAAATCATCTGCTACAATGTCCTATCTGTCAATGACTACTTCAGCTTCAACCACAACAATACACAACCACACAATAGATACAAACTTAAAGTGAACCACTCCAAACGCGATTGCAGAAAATATGACTTCAGCAACAGAGTGGTCAATGCCTGGAATGTACTACCTGACTCTGTGGTTTCATCCCAAAACCCCCCAAATTTTAATCTTTGTTGACCTGTTGACCTCACCCCACTCCTAAGAGGTCTGTAAGCGGCGTGCATAAGAGCACCAGCGTGCCTACCGTCCCTGTCCTAATGTCCCCTTTAATTGTATTCATTTTATGTATTCAGTTCATGCTTATACTTATATATATTATCTAATAATACTCAATAAATGAATGAATGAATGAATGAATGAATGAATGAATAAGGTAAATCAAAGTACAGGATAGATATGCACCAGGAAGAAGGTTATAAACTGAGGAATGTGTCCAGGCCCCCTCCCCACCAGAATGGCAGCTTCCTGATAGGGAGCTATGGGACCTGACAGCTACCCTTTTTTCCAGATGTGATCAAGCTGCCATCCATCCACAATGCTTTAATTTGGATTCATGCACAGGGGAAGCTGATGGACTGAGTGGCCCACATGATCCCTTGGAGCTCTAGGATTCTATGCTGGAAATTCTGGGAGATATGAATCCATGGGGGAAATCTGGCTGACAAAAATAAAATGGCTGAAAGATAGAAAGGCCATGAGAATAAATCTTCCAAAGATGTAACCAGCCCCATCATTTGGTTGTGGGGGTTGGTTATGGTTCCTGAGTGGGGTGGGGATTGTTCAGTTTCTACGTGTGATGTGCTTTCCGTTTTTAATTGTATCTCTCTTTGGGAATGCATAGGGTGTGGGAAAAGGTGCAACCCTCCAAGACCTGTCCAACCGCAGCATAACTGTCCAAAGTTATAGAACCTGTTCAGCAGCGTTACCTGCTTTACCTGACTGTAGCCGGTCTGGTGGCTAATGTGGCTACAACTTTTTCCCATGGCCTGTTTAATGGCATTTTTCAAATTTTTATTCTCCTATCTCCCTTTGCTTTTTCTGGGGCTCTCCAAGTTCTATTGGCCAACTGGGGTATTTGATGGTTCCATAAAATTTGTTGAAGGTTCCAAAACAGGTTAGATGGACCTATGGTGTAGAAAACCTCAAATAAAGTTAAACTAAGGTCTAGCTGATGTCGTACTTCTTAGTTAAGTTCTATCCACCATTCTTGTGTGATCTCAAGCAACAAATATTGCAGAGAGACTAGCCCAAAATCATCCAGGGAATTTCAGTAGTTGAGTATAGACGTCAACCTGAATCTCTCGGTCCTAGTCTAATGGCAGGATCACCTCTTTTACCACCACAAGGTAGGCCTATTAAGCAATGGAGCAGCTGGTCTTCGGGAGTTGTGGCTGCTCCATCCCTGGAGGTTTTCCAGAAAAGATTGGACAATCATTTGTCCAGGATGGTATAAGGTATAAGCCTTGGGCAATGGGTAGGACTAAAAGACCTCTAAGATCCCTTCCAGCCATATGATTCTATACAAGTGCAAATCTAACACCATCAGCTACTCATTAAAGCAGTCATGTCTTCCTGCGGTTGCCCAGAAACTTAAAAAATGTACAGACATTTTGCATTTCCACACCCTCAAAGGTTTGTTTTCTGAATGTTTGCTTTCCAAAGTACAATACTACAAAATTATGTAGCTGAAACCAAAGATTTTTGATTAATTTATTTGATTGATTTGAGTAATTGAATGAGTAGTCAAAGATTACCCCTTAATCAAAGAAAGAATTTTCTTTCATGTAAAAAAATAATGTCAAAAACTATAGTTTAGATAATTTTGAGATAATTATTCTCCAATGGAAATAGAGACCTGATTTTGAAAACAAAGCAATATATAACATGGTCCTGGGATAAATTCATGTTAAGGATTATATAAGAAAGATTATTATGTAAAAAGTGCAAAGAAGAGCAACCAAGATGATGAGGGGAGTAGACACTAAAACATGAGGAACGGTTACAGGAACTGGGCATGGTTAGTCTAATGAATAGAAGGACCAGGGGAGACATGTTAGCAATGTTCCAATATTTGAGGGGCTGTCACAGAGAGGAGGGGGTCAAGCTATTTCCCAAGGTACACGAAGGCCAGACAAGGAATAATGAATGGAAATTGATCAAGGAGCGATTCAACCTAGATATGAGAAATTTTCTAAAACTGAGAATAATCAACCAATGGAGCAGCTTGTTCTATTCTCAGAACAACGTGGGCACAAAGGGAGGCGAGACAGGAAATGGTTAACAATCTTTATTAACTAACAAAGAACAATCAACAACTGTTTCGCTCAGTGCTAACTAACCAGAGCGAGTCTGTGCTGACAGCTCTGTTTAATCGGAGCTGTCAGTGGCTCAACCAATCCGAGAACTCTGTTTCCCCGCCAGTCGCTTGCCAGCTGGCGGGCCAATCAGCTGTGCCTCTTTATCGTGCGCCTGACGACAGGACATAACACAGCTTGCCTTCGGAAGTTGTGGGAGCTTCATTACTGGAGGCTTTTAAGAAGAGTTTGGACTGCCATCTGTCAGAAATGGTGTAGGGTCTCCTGCTTGATGGTGTAGATCAGTGGTGGGTTGCTCCCGGTTCGCACCAGTTCACAAGAGGTGGTAGCGGTGACGATATGACGTCACTGAACCAGTTCTCTGTCTTTGCGAGCTGGGTCCTTCCACCCGCCCTGGCGTTATGCCGACCTTATATTTCTTCTTTTTTCACCCAGCTGAGAGATGCGGAAGAGCGGATTGCCGCGCCTCAACTGGGCAGATTTGCAATGCGCTTGCGCAAAGCGCAAGTTTGGCATGCAGGTGAGCAAAGCAAGCATGCGCATGGCGATCGCGCGCAAAGCGCACGACCAAAGAGGTGATCGCGCGCAAAGCGCGCGCACGAAGAGAACCGGTAGTAAAGCCGGTTAGAACCCACCCCTGGTGTAGATGACCTACAGTACAAGGTCCCTTCCAACTCTGTTAATCTGAATATAAAATTCAGATCAATATTTGGCTCATTCATTGAGGTTTGATTCTAATGATTGCCAGAGTAAAAGAATCTGAACTTTTCAAGTGCTGTTGTGGCCCGCCAGCGGCCTGCACGGATTGTGGCTGATCGTGACGACAAGGAGGCTGGTGTGGTGTCGCGCCAGCAGCCTGTGCAGCCAGCGCTCAAGTCGGACAGCGAGGAGGCTGAAGAAGATGTGGTGCCAGAGGCAGAGATTCAGCCAGGGCCTTCAAATGGCTCTGAAGAGGCTCCTTCAAGTGAAGAGAGTGAAGTGGAGGAGCCTCTTCTCAATGCATGAGCACGCAGAGCTGCCAAAAGGCAGGAGTGGTTACTCAGGAGGAGGTCTCCTCGAGAGTAAGGCTTGGGGCTAATTGGCCACTCCCTTAGCATATTTAAGTTTGCACACAGCTGGCAAATGTTGCAGGAAACAACGCATGTTCGTTTGGTCGTTCGTTGAGCGTTTGAGAGTGAATTTTCCTTGCAAACCTGGTTTCTGGGCTAATTGCCAACTCTTGTAAGCCTTTATCTAATCTTTGGAATTTCTGGCAGGCTGTTAAGGACATTTTTAGTAATAGCCTGCATTTGAAAAAGACTGTGTTTGTATTAAACGGAATTGTTCGGAGTTTTGTGTGTGCTACATTTCTTGGGTTCCGTAGCTGGGGCAGAACAAGTGCATCCCATTGGCCATTTTAGGAAAATGAGTGGTATCATCCAGCAGGTTACAGGTTCCAATGTACAGTAGTCATCGCTTACCAACTGCCTTGTTTGGTAACCATTTGACATTTTGATGGTGGTGTAAAAAAAAAAAAGCTTTGTGACCAATTTTTGCGTTGTTGCAGTGTCCTGCAGTCTTATGATCACCATTTTTGTGATTTGCAACTGGCTTGCAATAAACAGAAATAATAGAGAAGACAGAAGTAATATTGTAAATCGCGGCCCCATGTTTAATTTAATAACTGGGGTGATTCACAGGAAATGATGTGTAAGCCCATCGAGGTCATATGATTTTCTGTTTAGTGACTGTGGTACCTGCTGGTCCAAATGCGGTTGCTAAGTGAGGTCTACCTACTGCAGACTTATTTTCATATGGTTGAACCAAACGCATGGCAGTGCTCCTCATTCATATTTTTGTGAATGAGTGAAAATTTGAACCTGAGTCTCCATGGTCTTAATCCTAAAGTCTAACTATTGCACCAGTGGTGGGTTTCAAATTTTTTTACTACCGGTTCTGTGGGTGTGGCTTGGTGGGCGTGGCTTGGCTTGGTGGGCGTGGCTTGGTGGGCATGGCAGGGGAAGGATACTGTAAAATCTCCATTCCCACCCCACTCCAGGGGAAGGATACTGTAAAATCTCCATTCCCTCCCCAATCCAGGGGAAGGTTACTGCAAAATCCCCATTTCTTCCCTTTCAGCTGGGACTTGGGAGGCAGAGAATAGATGGGAGCGGGGCCAGGCAGAATTTTTACTACCGGTTCTCCGAACTACTCAAAATGTCTGCTACTGGTTCTCCAGAACTGGTGAGAACCTGCTGAAACCCACCTCTGTATGGCACCATACTTGATTTTACTGATACTTTCTGGTTTACTTGTTTTTCTTTTTACCTTTCACTATCAGGTCTCCTCATTCTCTTGCCTCATGATGCCCAGTTAAATTGTCCAGTTAGTGGCTGTTTTCTATTCTCTTGAGAAAGAACAAGCCAAACTCGTTTGCTATCAGGGGTCAAGATCCTTACAAGGGAAGGGAAGAATGTGGAAAGCTGGCAAGGGGTGGAACGGGGGCAGTTGCTGAAGACAACGTGATAAGGAATTGACCGGTAGAGTAGAAAAGGATGTTTTTCCTTACTGACCCCTGTCTTCATTTGCAGCTTGGACTCTGAGGAACATCCTTTTGTCAGCTTGGGACATCTTCTATCATAGCATGAAGAAATTTCTTGAGAAGAATAACCAACTTCCATAACGAACGATGGCTGCTTCCCTTCTACTTCTCTTCCTAATTGCTTGCAAGACCACGGCTTTAGGTGATTATTATTTTATAGAATCATAAAATCATACTTGGAAGGGGGTTATTTGGAGCAACTTGATGCTTTTTGGTACTCTTTGATGAAAGGAAAGATCTATCTCAATAGGCTGATGGTGCAATCTTTCTCAACCTGGTATTTTCCAAGCGCGTTCAAATACAACTCAGATCGTTATTTGTATTATTAGAAATGATGCCATATCTCATTCATCTGTAGGATGACTTGGGGAAGATTGCCTAAAATGTCTCTTTCCTTGCTTCTCTCTCAATCATTAATCCTGGCTATATAATATAATATATATATAATAATAAATATATAATATGGCTATATAATACCTGGCTAGGTGGCTCAGTGGCCAAGACGCTGAGCTTGTGGGTCAGAAAGGTCGACGGTTCGAATCCCTAGTATAGTTCTCCTGCGTGAGCAGGGGGTTGGACTAGATTTTTAAATTTATTTATTGGTTTGATTTATATGCCGCCCTTCTCTGGAGACTCAGGGCGGCTTACAATGTGTTAAGCAATAGCCTTCATACTTTTGTATATACCTGCTTAATAGGGCTTTCGCCCCCCCCCCCCCAAGCGGTGTTCTTTTTTATACAAAGTCAGCTTATTGCCCCCACAATCCAGGTCCTCATTTTACCTACCTTGAAAGGATGGAAGGCTGAGTCAACCTTGAGCCTGGTGAGATTTGAACTCACAGTAATTGCAGGCAGCTGGCAGCTAAGTGCTACTTAACAGCACTTTAGTCAGCTGCGCCACCAAGGCTCTTCCTAGATGACCTCCAAGGTCCCTTCCAACTCTGTTACTGTTACATTTTGAATTAAACTTTCCAGGATAACGATCCTATCTCTTTGACTCTGGGCATTAGCAGACACTTAGATGTAAATGTTTGGCAGTAATCTTCTTTTGTGATGAGATAGTAAAAAAAAAAAAATGGAATAATCTTCCAATAATCTGGGCTAACTAACTAAGTACAAGCAAAAACTGGGTGCCTATATTCACATAATGTGCTGAATCTGCTTCCTGAATTAATCTATTTTTCTGTGTTCACAAACACATCTATCCATAAATGAGTTTTTTTTTAAAAAAAACCAGGCTGGGCTTGGACCATACTCACCTAGCTTAGGGTTTTACTTGCCATGGTTAAGTGGATTGTGTTTAAGTACAAATGTCAATAGTATAAAATGAATTTGAGGAAAAGTGCGGAAGACCAGCTCTGCTTTCATTTCCAAATGACGTTCCACTTCTATGTCAGCTCTGGACAGGTGAGATGGTTGGCTTAATCCGCTTAGATGCTGGAAGAAGGGAGGGAGAGTGGGCATTCAAATGGAGACTCAGATAATGTAGTCAGTCAATCCAAGGGATGCTATAAGTTTGAACAGAAATACTCAGAATTGATACGAGGAGAGAACCAGGGGTGGGTTCTAAATTTTTTTACTACCGGTTCTGTGGGCGTGGCTTATTTTGTAGGCGTGGCTTGATGGTCATGTGACAATTCTGAAGGATTTAGCAGAGGTACTGATCTACCAGGCTTTTAAACTGCTTGCAGAGCTGTACCGATCTACCCATGTATTTTTGCAGGCACTGGTCTTCCCATTTATTTTTGCAAGCACCGGTCTACTCATTTGTTTTTGGAGGCACCGGTCTACCACCAAACTGCCTTTTATCACTGATCAGCTGTAGGGCGGCCCTTTGAAGCCCCACGGCAAGAGTTTAAACAGTTTTTTTCCTTATAGCCCATCAGCTGGTACTCAGCAATAGATTGGGGGTGGGGCCAAATAAAAGGTAAGAATAACGTGGGGGAGGGTGGGGGGGGCAGGGAGGGCAGAACTGGTTCGGTGACATCATATCGTCACCGGTACCAGTTTGGCAGAACCGGGAGGAACCCACCACTGGAGAGACCCAATCTAGAGAAATTCTTGATAGCAAATAGATAATTAATCAATGGAACAGCTTGCCTTTGGAAGTTGTGGGTGCGCCAAGACTGGAGGTTGTAAAGAAGAGATCAGACAAACATGCCTGACTAGGTGGCTCAGTGGCTAAGACACTGAGCTTGCCGATCAGAAAGGTCGGCAGTTCGGCAGTTCTATTCCCTAGTACAGGACTCCTGCGTGGGCAGGGAGTTGGACTAGATGACCTCCAAGGTCCCATCCAACTCTGTTATTCTGTCCTGTTATTGTGTTATAATAGATGGATAACGGTAACGTGGACTGAATGTGACTCCAGAAATGGAAGATTTTCTATCCAAGTTAGATTTTTAGCTTTTAGGAGGAAAAAAATGCTTTAATTTTTAATTTGGTTGTGCAGCTTTGTTTTTGTTTCTAAACTTTTGCTCCCAAGGAAATAGGGCTTTGGAGCAGTAGAGGGAGGGAATTAAAGAGAGAAACACACCTTCCTTTAAAAAAAAAAAGTTTATTTCCATTTTTAAAAACCAATTCTTTACATATATACATACAAAGTTATTGCAACGAACGTACACAAATATGCGCCTATACAATTTAGATCACTGATAAGAATTGCAAGAATGTTCCCGGGAGCTTCTCCGGCATGTTGGAAGTATGGGAACAGTAATGGGACATACTACCACCAATGGTGGACCTGCCCTAAAGCAGGCAAATATTGGTCCAAAGTCCGGAACTGGATAGTGGAAATTACAAGTTATAATATAGAGCTGAAACCTGAAGTTTTCTTATTGGGAATGAAACCAGATAAAATAACTAAGGAAAAATGGTATTTGATCCTCCACATCACTACTGCAGCTAGGATATTATACACGCAAGAGTGGAAAAATGAATTAATACCCACAGAGAATAAATTGATTTGGAAAATTTCAGAATGTGCAGAGGCTGATCGGTTAACGAAATTACTTAGGAACCAAAAAGATTCTGATTATTACGAATGTTGGAACCTATGGTATATTTGGGTGAAAGAAAAGAGGGGGAAATGAAATGGATCTTATCAGAAGCACCTTTCTTAAAACTAAAAAAAACCCACCAATCCATGTTTACGATACATATGTAATAGATGGACAATCTCCTTCTCTAATAGGGAGCTCCCGGACAGCCTTTCTGATTGACAGGCTCTGCGGAGCACTACCACTGAAAGAAAGGGATACAGTGTCCTCTCCTTCCCATCCCAGGGTCCTCCTGAAGAATGGTTTTTCTACTGAAGGGCACAAAGAGGGTATAAGGGGGTGGTCCATGGTGGCTCTTTGGGCCAGGAATGTTGACCACAATTTATATTAAGGCACACATCTACACCTCCATACCCTTTTGATCCATTCTTGTAACAGCAGAGGAATATGAAAAGAAGAGAGAACCTGTCTTTGTTACCTTCTGACATTCATAAGAAGAGCTTATGGAAGCCAAGCAGGCAGATAGTCACGTCTTAGTCCAATACCATAAGACACACTCTCCCCTGAACTTCAGGTCACCAAGCTAACTTAGGATGCACAGAGTAGGACATTATATATAATATAATATAATAAACAGAGTTGGAAGGGACCTTGGAGGTCTTCTAGTCCAACCCCCTGCTTAGGCAGGAAACCCTACACCACTTTAGATAAATGGTTATCCAGCATCTTCTTAAAAACTTCCAGTGTTGGAGCATTCACAACTTCTGCAGGCATGTTGTTCCACTGATTAATTGTTATAACTCAGGAAATTTCTCCTTAGTTCTAAGTTGTTTCTCTCCTTGATTAGTTTCCACCCATTGCTTCTTGTCCTGTCTTCAGGTGCTTTGAAGAATAGCTTCGCTCCCTCCTCTTTGTGGCAGCCCCTGAGATATTGGAACACTACTTTCATGTCTCCCCTAGTCCTTCTTTTCATTAAACTAGGCATACCCAGTTTCTGCAACCCTTCTTCATATGTTTTAGCCTCCAGTCCCCATATCATCTGATCCCTCACCATCTCCACTTGCCTTCTGTTCTAGGAGAGTTATTATCCCACTTTCTCTAATGGTAGAGTGGACCCCAAATAAAAGGCAGACATCTTCTGTCATTGTGTAGTGTGGGAAAACACTACATGTACCTCCCTCCTTGAAAGCAGTGGGCCATATTTGGGGGGAAAAAATGGAAAATTACTTTTTTTCAGGAACAAGGATAGCAACTTTTATGAATCATATATCGGGCATATAGTATTTGTTTATTAACATTTCCAAGGAACATAGAGATAACACACTCACCTCATCAAGAAAGGTCCTGAAAAAGTCCTGCTTTTTTGTCTTTTATTTTTAGCTACAAAGACTCTCAGGGTTTCAGATAAAGGGGTACAGGCTATAGCAGGGGTCTCCAACAGTGGTGAAATCCAATTTTTTTACTACTGGTTCTGTGGGCGTGGCTTGGTGGGCGTGGCGTGGCGTGGCGTGGTGGGTGTGGCTTGGTGGGTGTGGCTTGGTGGGTGTGGCAGGGGAAGGATACTGCAAAATCTCCATTCCCACCCCACTCCAGGGGAAAGATACTGCAAAATCCCCATTCCCTCCCCACTCCTGGGGGAAGGATATTGCAAGCCAGAGGTGGTATTTGCCGGTTCTCCGAACTACTCAAAATTTCCGCTATCGGCTCTCCGAACTGCTTAAAATTTCCGCTACCGGTTCTCCAGAACCTGTCAAAACCTGCTGGATTTCACCCCTGGTCTCCAACTTGGCAACTTTAAGCCTGCAGGACTTCAACCCAGCAAAGCTGGCTGGGGAATTCTGGGAGTTGAAGTCCACCAGGCTTAAAGTTGGCAAGTTTGGAGACCCCTGGGCTATAGTGTCCACTCTTTGTCCAGAAAGCAGGGGTGGGGGGAAATAAGAATGTTGTTTTTGTTTGTGAGAAATGTTCTGATCCCTGCTTGCATTTGATTAGATGAACCAACAGTTCTTGCATTTTTGCATTACCAATTGATGTTGATGTCTTCTCGATGTAATTTCAGAGGTGGTCCCCTACACTCCACGAGTCTCAGACATGAACATGGCCGGAAAAATCACCGTTAGTACTTTTTCTTTAGAATTTCCAAAGTGTGTCTTTGACTCGTTTGTCAATGCCTCCGACAACATCTGGTTGGTAATCACCTTCGCTAATGGTGAGTGAATAGCCAAAATCCCAAGACATTTTATAAAGAAAATAATTTTATTTTATTCATTGGACTTCTATCCGTTAGCCCTAGAAGGTAGACCCAATCAAGAAACCAACTCCCCAGGAAAACTATAACTAAATGTTATTGAGATAGGCTATAGTAGCTGAAAGGGATGCAGTGGCTCAGTGGGTAAGACGCTGAGCTTGTCGTTCAAAAGGTTGGCAGTTCAGCGGGTCGAATCCCTAGTGCCGCGTAACAAGGTGAGCTCCCGTTACTTGTCCCAGCTTCTGCCAACCTAGCAGTTCGAAAGCACGTAAAAAATGCAAGTAGAAAAATAGGGACCACCTTTGTTGGGAAGGTAACAGCGTTCGGTGCGTCTTTGGCATTTAGTCATGCCGGCCACATGACCACGGAGACGTTTTCGGATGGCTCTTGGGCTTTGAAATGCTTTGAAATGGAGATGAGTGCTGCCCCCTAGGGTTGGGAATGACTAGCACAGGGGTCAGCAACCTTAAATACTCAAAGAGCCACAAAGGTCCTAACCAGAAGCCCCATGTTCAATTCTGGACCCAACCAGAAGTCTGGTTCCCCCATCATAGAGTCTCCTCCTAGCACAACATCCTTTTTCCTCTACTTGTCCTAACCGAAAGCCCTACCAATTGTGAAGCTGACTGGCGACACGGAGCCGCAGCAGAAGGATAAAAGAGCCACATGCAGCTCCAGAGCCATGGGTTGCTGACCCCTGGGCTAGCACATATGTACTAGGGGAACCTTTACCTTTTTTATAGTAGCTGAATCTTGCAAGTCAGAGTAAGCTTCTTCTCTCTTTGTCATATATTCCACGGAATCAAGAGGAGCCAGCCTGTCTCTTCCTAATGGTACCTCCTTTCCCCGGCCTTAAAGTATACTTCTGCCTTCATTGTTTCTGTTACAGCTTCTGAATATTCCCTTCCAGGCCATTGCCGTTCTTTTTTCATTATCACCTGTGAGGGGTCTTTGGTGCTCTTTGACCTTGGTGGTTTTCTTAAAGATATTTCATTAGGAAACAGTTTGGATAATGAAACATCTGCAAGAAAACCACCAAGGTCAGAGAGCATCAAGGGCCTCTCACTTCAATCCCGAGTTACAATTATTCTCCTTTATTTTCACCTTTTGATCGGGAGGCACAGGGAGGAGGTTCCCTCTCTTTTATTCCTAGAACGCCACACCTGGAAAGTGAACATCCATAGAAGCTTTCTGCTTTGAGTAAAACTATGAAAGCAGCATTCTTCTACAAGCCCTGCCCCTTTGGGTCTGCACACAATGTCCCAATGTGTACAGAAGACAGGTGGGGTTTATGGTGCAATGCTGCGTTTGTCATTCAGCCTCACCTTCAGTTGTTGCTGCCTGTGAGATAGGTTGAGCTCAGAAAGAGGGACTAGCCCAAAGCTGCCCATTGCATTTCCATGACTGATGGCACACAGAACCTGAGTCTTCCCAATCTTAGTCCAACACTTTAACCACTGCATTAAATGTCTTTTCTGCCCAATTAAAGATTGAAAGGAAATTTGGGCAAAGCTGGCAGAGTGTATAAGAGATTTTAATTCATTCAAATTTTAGTAATAGAACTAGCACTTAGACTTATATACCACTTCACAGTGCTTTACAGCCCTCTCTAAGTAGTTTACAATGTCAGCATATTGTCCCCAACAATCTGGATCCTCATTTTACTGACCTTGGAAGGATGGAAGGCTGAGTTAACCTTGAGCTGGTGAGAATCAAACTGCTGGCAGTCGGCAGAATTAGCCTGCAATACTGCATTTTAACCACTGCGCCACCATGGCTCCTTCCTTGCAATTAAAAACTTAGTTTCTGAATGTTAGTTGTTGACATGTTTCCCAGTTGTGGATGCTGCCTTATTTTACTCCAGTGTTTCTCAACCATGTCAACTTGAAGAAGTGTGGACTTCAATTCCCAGAATTCATGCTGACTGGGGAATTCTGGGAATTGAAGTCCACACTTCTTCAAGTTGCCAAAGCTGAGTGACACTGCTTTATCCAGATCGATGCTAAGCAGTAATTGTGGCATGTTAATAAATAGTTTGACAGAGTCAAAAGGTGAGGTGCACATTTCAACCGTTTCCATAAATAGATTAATTGATTAAAACACTCAGTGGATTAATCACTGGGGGAGCAATTTTAACATCTTTGTGGCTGGATAAGGAGAACACAACTGGTAAAGATTGATTGCTTTCAAGTGCTGGAATTAGTATCTGGGAGGCATCTGATTGTCCATTGCTGGAAACCATATGCTGGGTAAAAATCAAGTTCCCCAAACCATGGGCCTAACAGGATTCATATAAGATGGATGACCTATTAAACTTTTGATTTTTGATAAAATGAACTCGTCTCTGGGTCATACTCCCTGTCTTTAAATGTGTTCTCCCCCACAGCCACAACTCACTTCAAGAACCCCACATCGGCACAGCAAATTCCACCGTATGAAGATTTATATACCACTTACGCCTTCATGACAATGAAGTCCACCCTCTCCCAATACCCATGTACTAAAGGCAAAGCGACAAATGTGCTCCGGGTTGGCAACGAATCATCCTGCAAAAATGATGACACCAGAACCCACTGCAATGGCCCTCTTCCCTCTACTGGACCTTACAGGTAAAGAGACGATGGCATATGGCCCTCGATTTGACCCTCTGAACTCCTTGGAGGGAACCCTGGCAAGTAGATTTGATTTGATTTGATTTGATTTGATTTGATTTGATTTGATTTGA
>WNWU01000013.1:10580819-10597353 GCA_012654045.1 Ptyas mucosa
GATTTGATTTGATTTGATTTGATTTGATTTGATTTGATTTGATTTGATTTGTATGCCACCCTTCTCCAGAGACTCGGGGTGGTTTACAATGTGTTAAGCAATAGCCTTCATACTTTTGTATACTTATACAAAGTCAGCTTATTGCCCCCACAAACTGGGTCCTCATTTTACCTACCTTAGAAAGGATGGAAGGCTGAGTCAACCTTGAGACTGGTGAGATTTGAACTTGCAGTAATTGCAGGCAACTGAATGTTAATCACAGTGCTTTAGTCTGCTGCGTCACCAGTAGAGAGGGCACCCACAAGGGAAGGGATGCCAGAAAAGTCAAGATGGCAATCATGATGCAAGTGAAAAGGGGCAGGGTTTTCATTGCATGGATGTGGCCACCATCTTGAGGGGTTGTTTTTTGTTTTACCTGCGATCGCCTCTGAAGGCAGGATATAAAACGGATATTCTATCCTCACGATTGGGATTTGAAAATCTTTAAGCGCAACAAACAGAAATAATAGTTGTAGCAGTTGCAATATAATTATTATTAATAATAATACGACTCTGGCAAAAGAAAGCAAAAGTAGTAACAATAGTAATAGGCACTTTGGAGGCAATCCCAAAACACCACCAGAGCTGACGTATCAGCAATTGACATCAGTCAATTGTAAAATGCAGCTTTACTAGGAACAGCTTACCATCCTGCGATGATAGCAATAGCACTTAGACTTATATACCACTTCACAGTGCTTCACAGCCCTCTCTAAGTGGCTTACAGAGTCAGCATATCGCCCCCAACAATCTAGGTCCTCCTGATACTTTTAACACTATCAACAATAACATCTGCCTATCTCAGTCCTTGGGAAAGAATCAATAGTGGATAATGATGACAAATGCAGTCTAAAAGTATGCAACCAATCATTATCATCATCAAAAAAAAATAACACAAGGTCTGCCTATTCCAGGTCGTTAGGAAGGACTCGATAGGTGGACAAAAAATGCCAAATCCATTCTAAACATCTGGCTGACGGTGTGACCAACCATAATAATAATATCCTAAAAGAAATCAAGACAGAAAATGGATAAACATCCCCTCGTTTCCACTTGGTTATCTAAGCCAACAGACCTATCGATGTCTCAGATTGCATCCAGTCACAAATCTGCACGGCACGTTAAACATAATTTAATCCTGACGAGGTTTGTTTTTGTGGATGCACATGGCTTACCACATCGGCAAAGCTGGCTTCATTTACAAGCTTTGGATAAGTGTGCAGGGCAAATCCATTCTCAAATTCTCTTGGAAGCTATTGGACCTGACTGGCCATGAAATGTTTTTTGGGGGGGATGAGGGGAAGAGAAACAAAAAACATTGGGGAATTTGGGGAACCTCACTTCAGTAACTATTTATTTGGGGAAGGAAGGGGAGGCATATAAAGTCATTAAGAGCGTGAGGATGATCAGTTTTCGAGTCTTTTGTTTGCTGTATATGAAATAAAAAGCAGGGAAGCTTCCTTGATTACTGGACTGACAGGCAAGATGTAAATCAAAGAATGATATCCATAATTTGAGCAAAGGCTTTCCTCTTTTCTCCTCCTTCTTTCCTTCATTTTGAAGGCTACAAGGGTCAGAGCAGCAATGCAATCTTTGGCTCTTTCTTTTTGGAATTTTGCAAGCTTGGGAGAATTAAGACAAAACGCATACATTTTGCAGCAGAATTTCAGCAGCACCCTCAGAGATGGTAAGGAGAGAGGTGTGAAGGGGCTTCCTGTTAAAGGATAGATTATTTATTTATTTGTATCCCGCCTTTATTACTTACTAATAACTCAAAGTGGCAAACATATACAACACATCTTCCTCCTCCTATTTTCCTCAAAACATCAACCCTGTGAGGTGGGTTGAGCTGAGAGAGAATGACTGGCTGAGGCTTTAACCACTAGACCAAACTGGCTCTTAATCAGGGGTGAAATCCAGCAGGTTCTGACAGGTTCTGGAGAACCGGTAGCGGAAATTTTGAGTAGTTCGGAGAACCGGCAAAGGCCACCTCTGGCTGGCCCCAGGGTGGGGTGGGAATGGAAATTTTGCAATATCCTGCCCCCTGGAGTGGGGAGGGAATGGAGATTTTGCAGTATCCTTCCCACGCCCACCAAGCCACACCCACAGAACCGGTAGTAAAAAAATTTGGATTTCACCACTGCTCTTAATGCAATTAAGATATTTATTTTTAAGTGATATATGCCTGCAGAGATACAAGCAAAACTTTCTACAGCATTTTATGATTGAGAGACTTTGATGATGTTCATACACACGCCCCTGTCCCCCATAGCCAATTTTCTTAACCAACTACATTCATTTATCTTTTTCTGTAAATTTCCATTGGAGAGAAATAAATATTTGCGGTGAGCAGCCACTTCTCCAAAAACCACTTTAGAGGGAAGGGCGTAAAAAAATAAATCAAGTTGATGGCCATAACACACCGATTGAAGCCCCGCCTCCTTTTTAGCCATGTCAAAAAATCAAGATGGCAGCAATAACCATGCAATCGAAACCACACCCTTTTTACATGCATCTTTGATTGCACAGTTATGTTTGTTTGTTTATCAAACATGTACAAGATAGCAGGTATAGCAGTGGTGGGTTCCTCCTGGTTCAGCCCGGTTCAGCCCGGTTCGCCCGAGCTGGTAGCGGTGACAATATGATGTCACCGAACCGGTTCTCTTTGTTCAGGAGCTGGGGCCCTGCCCCCCCGCCCCTTCCCCGCGTTATTCTTATCTTTTATTTGGCCCCACTCCCAATCTATTGCTGCTTCCTGAGTCCCAGCTGATCGGCTAGAAGGAAAAAAACTATTTAAACTCTTGCCACAGGGCTTCAAAGGGCCGCCCTACAGCTGATCAGTGTTAAAAGGCAGTGTGGTAGTAGACCGGTGCCTCCAAAAACAAATGGGTAGACCGGTGCCTCCAAAAATAAATGGATAGACCGGTACAGCTCTGCAAGCCATTAAAAGCATGGTAGACCAGTACCTCTGCTAAATCCTAAAGAATTGTCACATGACATCAAGCCATACCCACAAAATAAGCCACGCCCACAGAACCGGTAGTAAAAAAAATTTAGAACCCACCCCTGAGGTATAGGTATAAACATAAACATAAACAAAGGAAGTAAGTACAGTTAAATGGGGACAGTAAGACAGGGACAGTATGCACACTTACAGTATGCACCCTTTATGGGGTGAGGTCCACGGTAGACAGTTGAAGCTGTGAGGGTTTGAGGCTGTAACAACAGAGTCGGGTAGAGCATTCCAGGCGTTGACCACTCTGTTGCTGAAGTCATATTTTCTGCAATCGAGTTTGGAGCGGTTTACCTTGAGTTTGTATCAATTTTTTGCCCGTGTATTATTGTGGTTGAAGCTGAAGAAGTCGTTGACAGGTAAGACGTTATAGCAGACAATTTTGTGTACTACGCTTAGATCGGACTGCAGGCGGTGCGGCTCCAGATTGTCCAAGCCCAGAATTTCAAGCCTGGTGGCATAAGGGAATCTATTGTGAATAGAGGAGTGGAGTACTCTTCTTGTGAAATACCTCAGGATCCACTCAATCGTGTTTATGTCCGGTATACAGTGTGGATTCCAGGCGGATGAGTTGCATTCAAGAATTGGTCTGGCAAAGGTTTTGTATGCTTTTTGATACCCTGAGACACTCAGGCCTGTGTCTGCCTTAGAAATTAAGGAAGAATGTCACAATTCCGAAACAAAGAAGAGGAAAAAAACCAACCCCTATTTATTCTGAAGCTGGAAGTATAACCAGTTTTCGACACTTGGGGGGACCATCCCTTGAGAAAACAGCCATGGGAATGCAGACCCATTCAACCAGACTTTCCACCCTATAAGAGAATGGAATGAAGTCAGAGCCAGGAAGGTTTCGCAGGCTTGAATAATACAAAAGGAAGTTACAGCTCTAATCAGATAATGATGGGTTTGTAGCTACAGAGCCTCAGAGGGCAGAGGCGGGCGGGTGTTTGTGTAACGGATGACATCCGTAAATGGGACGAAGGCTTCTGATATTTCAAAAGTTGTTATTTTGCTTGAGATTGTGAAAGTTTGGGTAAATTCCATTTTTTTCAAGTATCCATCAATCTTTTCCAGGGAGACTTTCTATGTTTTTCATACAAATTCAAATAAAATCATGGAAGGATTTTTAAATACACACATTATGTGTTGATCCCCTTTAATCAATGAAACTATCAGAATAGAGCTGGAAGGGATCTTGGAGGTCTTCTAGTCCAGGGGTCTGCAACCTTAAACACCCAAAAGAGCCATTTGGACCTGTTTCTCAGAGAAAAGAAAACACCGGGAGCCACAAAACCCTTCCCATGCCTGACTATTTCTTGAGTGGCCACAAAACTAGCATATGTAGTTGAATTAAATGTTCTGTTTTCTTCTGAAACTTTTCTTTTCTTGGACTTATCCATGGTTGGCCTAATGGAGGTTGAAAAGCTCAATAAATTGTGTGCTGGTGGGTGTCGCACATTGGCGGTTGTGACGTATATTTTGAGTGGCAGGGAGCCGCAGCAGAGGGGTGAAAGAGCCACATGCAGCTCCAGAGCCACAGGTTGCTGACCCCTGTTCTGGTCCAACCACCTGCTCAAGCAGGAGACTCTGACCATTTCAGATAGGTGGCTGTCCAGCAGTAGTGAAATCCAATTTTTTTTACTACTGGTTCTGTGGGCGTGGCTTGATGGGCGTGGTGTAGCTTGGTGGGCGTGGCAGGGGAAGGATACTGCAAACTCTCCAGTCCCACCCCACTCCAGGGGAAGGATACTACAAAATCCCCATTCCCTCCCCAATCCTGGGGGAAGGCTATTGCAAAATCTCCATTCCCTCTCCACTCTGGGTCCAGCCTGAGGTGGTATTTGCCAGTTCTCCAAACTACTGAAAATTTCCGCTACCAGTTCTCCGAACTGCTCAAAATTTCTGCCACCAGTTCTCCAGAACCTGCTGGATTTCACCCCTGCTGTCCAGTCTTTTTAAAAAAAACCTCCAATGATGAATCACCTGCAATTTCTGAAGTCAAGCTTTTCCACTGATTAATTGTCCTCACTATTAGGAAATTTCTCCTTTATTCCAGGTTGCTTCTCTCCTTGAGTAGTTTTCTATCCATTGTTTCGTGCCTTGCCTTCTCGTGCTTTGGAGAATCATTTGACCCCCTCTTCTTTGTGTCAGCCCCTCAAATACTGGAATGCTACTATCATGTCACCCCAATCCTCCTTTTTTTCCCCACCCCCCTCTTTTTTCTTTCCTAAATCTCTAATATCATTTTCTTTTCTTTTTTTTTCCTTCCTCAGTTTATAAGCCAACCATTTTTTTTAAAATTTGATTTATATGCCGCCCTTCTCCGGAGACTCAGGGCGGCTTACAATGCGTTAAGCAATAGCCTTCATACTTTTGTATATTTATACAAAGTCAGCTTATTGCCCCCATAATCTGGGTCCTCATTTTACCTACCTTAGAAAGGATGGAAGGCTGAGTCAACCTTGAGCCTGGTGGGATTTGAACTTGCAGTAATTGCAGGCAGCAGATATAAGTGGATGTTAATCACTGCCTTAGTCTACTGAGCCTGATTTGTTTGCAAACTATAATTTTTTTTTGCTTCACATAATTTAATTTAGTCTCTATTTCGCTCATGGTTAACATAGATATTTGCTGATATAAAATAAAATAGGAAGAGCACCAGGTTCTGGTGAGCCGTCAAGTTCATATTATAAGTATTTTCTAGACGAGCTTCTACAACCACTTAAAATGTGCTAAACTCTATTTTGCAAGGATCTGCTATGCCAGAATCTTGGAAAAGAGCCAATATTACTTTACTTCCAAGATTTGTCTTCAACCAAGAATTATAGAACAATTTCATTGTTGAATACAGATTATAAAATATGTACTGCAATATTAATTATTATTATTAAGCTTTAAATTATTATTAACATTATTAATATTAAGCTGATAGCTTAAAGAAGATTTTGCAGCTTTTCATTCAAGATGGTCATGATCAAAGCAGCCTGTTAGATTCGGTGATAGAAGAGATGGACACAGTTCTTCAGTAACAACAGCTCTTTAATAGTAGACCAGTACAACCCAACAACCAGCTCATCTGGCAGTGTTCTCTTTTATAGAGGGCTGCCAAACGGCTTAGCCAATGAGATTCAAGTATTTTCCTGCCTATTTGGAGGACCTGAGTGAAGCCTGCAGCTCTTGTGGCCCATCAGCAGCCTGTGCGAATTGTAGCTGATTCTGACAGCGAGGAGACTAGTGTGGTGCTGTGCCAGCACCCTGTGCAGCTGGCACTCGAGTCAGACAATGAGGAGGCTGGAAAAGATGTGGTGCCAGAGGCAGGGATTCAGCCGGGGCCTTCAGAACCTCCAGAAGCTCTTTTAAGTGAAGAGGATGAAGAGGAGCCTCTTCTCGATGCACGGGCACACAGAGCGGCCAAAAGGCAGGAGTGGCTCCTCAGAAGGAGGTCTCCTCGAGAGTAAGGCTTGGGGTTAATTGGCCACTCCCTTAGCCTATTTAAGGAGGAACGCCGACTGAAGCAAATTGTAGGGAACAACTTTAGTTCATTCTCCTTCGTGTCTCGATTCTCTGCAAATTGCTTCTGGGCTTTCTGTCAACCTTAGTAAGATTGTGATTACTTTATCTTTAGTTTCTTGTTTCTTGGAAAAGACTAAGTTATTTTAGTAAATTTAAGTTTTGTACAGACCTTGTGTGGGCTGTGTTCTTTGGGGTCCGTAGCTGGGGCAGAACAGCAGCTCACTTTCTTACTTCCTTATATGGTATATAATACAGCCCAAAATAGATGGGTCCTCTGTTCTCTTTCTGGACCTACCTCCCTGTTTTGTTCATTCATCATTATGTCCAACATCTTGACAGTTTTGACCAAACTCTGTGGACACACCTGGTCATTAATTGAGCTGAAATGCACTTGGAATGTCACGGATATTTCTTTCCATTCCTTCCTCCTGTATTTTAATTCCACTATATCCTTTTCAGAGTAAAATTCCTCGCCATGAATTCCTCGGGTTCGAAAGCAGAAACAAGATGGTCCTCTCCAATCTGGCTGACTAAAGGTATGCAAGGAGAGGAGCTTGCTGCCCATGAAAAAGCTGAGAAATGTATGGTAATGTAAAGTTTTGTGGACCTGGGAAATAACGGGAGTTGCATCGGGTTGGAAAAGGCTATTCTAGAAGACAGAAATAATCTCCATCATCCAAAAATGGTGGAACCTCCCATCATTCTTTTATTTTCAAATGATGCCAAGAGCAGTGCCATGCCTATAATCCTTCTAGTTCTTTATTTATTTCCCTCTGTCCCCATCCATTGAAAAAACACTGCACAAAAAGCAAAGGCAATTTCTATGCAGGCAAAAAACCCCAAAAACTCTTGTTCAAAATTAAAAGCAAACTTGGTTTTCTAAATTGTATATGTATGAAATAGTGGTGGGTTTCAAAATTTTTTACTATCGGTTCTGTGAGTGTGGCTTGTTGGGCATGGCATGTCTTGTTGGGCGTGGCTTGGTGGGCATGGTAGGGGAAGGATACTGTAAAATCAGTGGTGGGTTCCTCTCAGTTCCACCGAGCTGGTAGCGGTGACAATATGACGTCACCGAACCGGTTCTGGCCCCCCCGCCCCCACCCCCCACCCCCCGCATTATTCTTACCTTTTATTTGGCCCCACCCCCAATCTATTGCTGCCTCCTGAGTCCCAGCTAATGGGCTATAAGGAAAAAAACTGTTTAAACTCTTGCGGCAGGGCTTCAAAGGGCCGCCCTACAGCTGATCAGTGGTAAAAGGCAGTTTGGTGGTAGACCGGTGCCTCCAAAAACAAATGAGTAGACTGGTGCCTGCAAAAATAAATGGATAGACCAGAGCCTGCAAAAATACATGAGTAGACCAGTGCCTGCAAAAATAAATGGGTAGACTGGTACAGCTCTGCAAGCAGTTAAAAGCCTGGTAGACCAGTACCTCTGCTAAATCCTAAAGAATTGTCACATGACCATCAAGCCACACCCACAAAATAAGCCACGCCCACAGAACTGGTAGTAAAAAAAATTAGAACCCATCCCTGTGTAAAATCTCCATTCCCACCCCACTCCAGGGGAAGATTACTGCAAAATCCCCATTTCTTCCTGATCAGCTGGGACTTGGGAGGCAGAGAATAGATGGGGGCGGGGCCAGTCAGAATTTCCACTACCGGTTCTCTAGAACCGGTCAGAACCTGCTGAAACCCACCTCTGGACTGAAACAAGGGGTCCTTGGCGCTTTCTGAGCTGGCTTGTTTTCTTGCAGACGTTTCATTACCCAAACTAGGTAACATCATCATTGCTGTTGATGTTACCTACTTTGGGTAATTAAACATCAGCAAGAAAACAAGCAAGCTCAGAGAGCACCAAGGACCCCTCATTTCAACCCTCAGCTACAAATATTCCCTTTCATTGCTAACATCTTAAATGAAAAAGAAACACATGCAAAGGGGAAAGAGATCTATTTGCAGGATTGGAGGAAGCATACAGGCTTTCAGAAGCATACAAACAAAATAGTAATGGGCAAAAATACTTTTCACAGGTAACAGGGCTTCCAAAATGATTCGAGCAACTTTTCCCAAGCTACTGCCTTCTGGATGGGTGAATTACTGCAGCAATCTCTTCATTCCTAGCCAAGATAGTTAGGAGGCCTGTAGTCTAACACATCTGGAGAACAAGTTATGCAATTCTGAATGATTTGGGAAGGAAGGAACCCAGATGACAAAAAATAAAAGAACTGTTATGACTTATTAGCTAGGTAGGACTCCCCATAACATCTCTTCCAACTATTGGGGCCATGTTCTTTTTGACATGTATGTTTTCATTCTGTAATCTTTAACCCACTCACTGTTAAAACTACAATTAATATATAGAATAAGAGACTTAATGTGACGTAGTGATTAATGTGTTGCCCAAGGGCGGGGGAGATCCAGGCTCAAGTCTACTCTTGTACTTGGAGCTCATGGTTCACTGGAAGACTTTGTCTTCCTTGTAGGGTTATTTTTAGGAGGATAAAATGGGTAGGGTTATTTTTAGGAGGATAAAATGGAAGGAGATCCCTCTGCATCCATATATGTCTGAGAACAAAGGAAGAAATGATATGTTGTGTGTCCTAATATCATGATGCAACCCTAGGGTTTACATATTTGTGTCCAGTCTCAGGCACAAGTATGGAAGGGCAGGGTTTGCACTGTGAAGTCACCACATGCACTCTGCCCATTTTTTGTCATCATGGCCATCTATTCTGTTTTATGTACGTAAGCCACTTGATTCCAGGAACAAAAGGAAGATCACAATCTAACAAACAAACTAACACAGCCAACTAGAAAGAAGATAAAACCAATAGTTTGAATAGAGGTACATCGGTTAGATAAAAGCCACCATCACGTCAATGCATCAGCCTTCACATACACAAATTATATAATTTGTGCCAGGCATATTACACAATCTGGATCATTTACATGATTATGTCCAGACCAGTGGCGGGTTTCAAATTTTTTTACTACCGGTTCTGTGGGTGTGGCTTGGTGGGCGTGGCATGGCTTGGTGGGTGTGGCTTGGTGGGCGTGGCAGGGGAAGGCTACTGTAAAATCTCCATTCCCTCCCCACTCCAGGGGGGGATACTGCAAAAACTCAATTTCTTCCCAATCAGCTAGGACTCGGGAGACAGAGAATAGATGGGGGCGGGGCCAGTCAGAATTTTTACTACCGGTTCTCTAAACTACTCAAAATTTTAGCTACCGGTTCTCCAGAACTGGTCAGAACCTGCTGAAACCCACCTCTGGTCCAGACATATGTTATTGCTCCCCTCCCCCAGATATCAGAAAGCGATATCATTAATGAATAATGTTATATATTATCCTTCTTCTCAGCTGAAATCTGGAAAACAATAGACACTTGGCCCGGACGACGTAGTGGAGACATGATTGTCATCACTGTCATTCTCTCCGCTCTCTGTGGAGTCATCACCATTGGCTTCCTGAGCACCGTCTGCTACGAATGGTAAGTACCCACGCCTAGAACCTTGGCGCTGCAAAGGACAGGGGATCGTCTTATCTACACCCAGAGAAAAATGAGGTGTTGGAGTCGTGAAACAGTAGACAAGGTTGAAGGGTAAAAACAAAGCTGGCTGAGGAACTCTGGGAGTTGAAATTCACAAGTCTTAAAGTTGCTAAGGTTGGAGACCCCTGGCATAAATATACTAGAGGCAGGGGAGGCCCACCAGCACTGGGAAGCCCAGAGAGGTCTTAACTTCTGGCTCATTCTTTCCTCCACACCTTTCATGTGGGATAGGTAACGTATCTGAGCTGCAGAGATCCAGCTGACCACCAGATGGTGGCAAAGACTTATCTGTATACAGAAAACTTTGAATTTTCCAGAAAGCCCAAAGGTCAGCCCTTTAAGGTTTGAACACCAAATAAATGAATACTAAAGCTACCTTTATTATAGGATTACAATAGCAGAATCTTGCAAGTCTGAAAACACCTCCCCTTCCTTCCCTTATCCTAAAGAGTACTATGGAGGGTGAAGCCTGAGGCACTGATTTTCTCCACCTGAATTCCTTCGGTGTGGGCTGAGGTTTCTCTTATCTGACTGTTGCTTAACAGAATAATAGAGCTGGAAGGGACCTTGGAGGTCTTCTAGTCCAGGAGTCTCCAAACTTGGCAACTTTAAGACTTGTGGACTGCAACTCCCAGAATTCCTCAGCCAGCAAAGCAGGAGACCTGATACCATTTCAGACAGATGGCTGCCCAATATTTTCCTAAAACATTCTTTCCAATACTCTTTCTTACAAACCTCCAGTGTTGGAGCACCCACGATTTCTGACGGCAAGCCGTTCCACTGATCAATTGTCATCACTATTAGGAAGTTTCTCCTTAATTCTAGGTCGCTTCTCTCCTTAATTAGTTTCCATCCATTGCTTCTTGTTCTGCCCGCAGGTGCTTTGGAGAATAGGGTGTCCCCTCTCTTTTTTTCTTCTTCTTTATGGCAGCCCCTCAAATATTAGAATACTGCTATCATATCATCCCAAGTCCTTCTTTTCATAGTGTAGGAAGAAATATCCTCCTGGGTTCAGCTCCAAGTGGGGGAAAAGACACTGGAAACATGAAGACTGCTTGGAAAGATGGTTTAATGGTGGGCAGGGTCACATGGTTTGAGTTCCTGAACAGAAAAAGGGCCGAGATGCTGCGAGTCCCAGGTTTTGTGCCCTCTCTGGCTTTGAACTTCCTGGGGCCCAGAAAGAGTATCCTGATTGGTTGTCAGACTCCCAGGGGGTGGGGGTCTTAACTAGTCTTGCTGGCTGATGTAATCTTCCCAGGTGCCATGTGGTGAGTTTTCTGTTGCTAGATGGGTCCTATTGTGTTAGTTTCTATTGCTAGATGGGTCCTATTGTGTTGCAGATGATGGTCCATTGACAAAGGGTTGGGTTTCTGCCTCTGGCCCATTGACAAAAGGAGGGAGAGGCAGGAAGGCGGGAACTGCTTTGTCTTGAAAAAATGCTTCTCCATTTCTCATCCAGGGAAACATAATATTCTCCCTTTTTAATATTTCCTAAAATATTTCATTCTTCTAGGAAAGGGGCGGGTGCTAACTTCCTACAATAGCAATAGCACTTAGATTTATATACCGCTTTACAGCCCTCTCTAAGCGGTTTCCAGAGTCAGCATATCGCCCCCAACAATCTGGGTCCTCATTTTACCCAACCTCGGAACGATGGAAGGCTGAGTCAACCTTGAGCCTGGTGAGATTCGATCTGCCGGTGATAAGCAGAAGTAGCCTGCAGTACTGCACTCTAACCACTGTGCCACTGAGGCTCATCAGTCTGCCTTGGTTGCAGGTCTTTCTTCTTTTCCTTATTCTCACTGCCCATTACACCCAAGTGAAGAGGTTTTCTGAATGGGGAGTCAGTGTGGCATTTGAGGATCCCTCTTAACTCTAATAGAGGAAACCGTTGCAAGGTTCAAACCCACTTCTGCACTGCTGGCAGGAGAAAGAAGCACTGATGAGACCAGGTATCTCTCCGTAAGGAGAATCAACAGAGCCAAGTGCTGACTAGGACTGTACAGGTAGTCCTCGAATTACGACCACAATTGAGCCCAAAATTTCTGTCGTTAAGTGAGACATTTGTTAAGTGAGTTTTGCCTCATTTTACGGCCTTTCTTGCCACAGTTAAACCGGTTGTTAAGTGAATATGGTTTCCCCACTGACTTTGCTCGTCGGAAGGTCACAAAAGGGGATCACATGACCTTGGGACACAGCCACAGTCATAAGTATGAACCAGTTGCCGAGCATCTGAATTTTGATCACGTGACCATGGGGATGCTGCAAAGGTCATAACTGTGAAAAACGGTTATTAAGTCACATTTTTCAGTGTCGTTTCAACTTTGAATGGTCACTAAATGAACTGCTGTAAATTGAGGACTACCTGTACAATCTGGGGCTTTGATTATTTGATCACTCCTATACAGTGAGGGACGCGGTGGCTCAGTGGCTAAGATGCTGAGCTTGTCGATCGAAAGGTCGGCAGTTCAGCGGTTTGAATCCCTAGTGCCGCGTAACGGGGTGAACTCCCGTTACTTGTCCCGGCTTCTGCCAACCTAGCAATTCAAAAGAACGTAAAAAATGCAAGTAGAAAAATAGGGACCATCTTTGGTGGGAAGATAACAGCGTTCCGGGTGGCATTGGTGTTTAGTCATGCCGGTCACATGACCACAGAGACGTCTTCGGACAGCGCTGGCTCTTCGGCTTTGAAATTGAGATGAACACTGCCCCCTAGGGAACGACTAGCACATATATGCAAGGGGAACCTTTACCTTTATACAGTGAGGAGGGTCAAAAGATAGGGACCATGGCTGTGCAACTGAACACATTAGAAAAAAAAGATAAGGATTTGACCATCTTGACTTTTTGACCCTTCTGCACACATCACTGAATCCAAGTGAGAGTTAAATCATATTCCCTCTGCCACTGTCAATGATTGGCAAGATAATACGGTACAGTGGTCCCAGGACTGAAGAAATCGAGGTCAAATTTATGTTAGATCAGTGGATGACTTTAGATAAGTTTCAGCATATTTAGGACAGGGATAAACATGTGGCCTCCAATTCACGGAAAACTCAGGATGGTCCATCAAAGAAATAGATTAACATGCAGCCGCTTCCCTACTCAAGCCAGTTTCTTTTTTTGACAGCTTCAAGCGTTGGCGCCACGATCCATCTGAGAATCAAGAGGAGCAGCGCCCGGAACCTTTCCAAGGCAGCCGCTATGACACCCACCACATTCCCCCTGCCCCACCTGTGCCCCCTCCTCCACCACCTCCTGCAGATATGCCTGGCTCTCATCTCACCCCTTCCTCTTCATAAGGCCCACAACTGCACCAACAGCCCCCTAACTGGATCTCTATGTCTTTCCATGGCTGTCAAACCCTACTCACACCCACAACCGTGCTGCTACATGCAATAAATGCCCTCTGTGTTGTCATCTCCTTGGCTTTTCTGGCCAAGGGGATGCAATACAATCAAAGCTAGCTCTGCCCAGTCAGGAAATGCATTTACAGGTAGTCCTCGACTTACAACCATTTGTGTAGCAACCATTTAGAGGAGGGGTGGTATTCACTTACCTTCGCTACCGATTCGCAAATGTGAGCACGTGCACAGGGCCTTCCGCGCATATGCAGATCATCAAAAATGGGATGTGATTATGTCCGGATGGGTGGGCGGAGCCTCCCACCACCGCCGCTACTGGTTCACCTAAACCAGATAGAACCGGCTGAATACCACCACTGATTTAGAGTTACAATGGCCCTGGAAAAAGTGACTTACGTCTGGATCTCAGACTTATGACTGTTGCCGCATCCTTGTAGTTGCGTGATCAAAATTCAGGCGCCTAGCACCTGGCGTGCATTTATGATGGTTGCATAGGTATCCTGGGATCCTATGATCACCGTCTGCAGCCTTCCTGGACAGCTTCTGACAAGCAAAGTCAATGGGGGAAGGCAGATTTGCTTAACGACTGTGCGATTTGCCAAACAACTGCGATGATTCGCTTAACAACGGTGTCAAAAAAGGTCATAAAATCGGGCATGGCTTATTTAATAATCGTCTTGTTTAGCAATGGAAATTCTGGTCCCCGTTGTGTTCATAAGAATTACCTGTACCTTAATATGAGGTTGGCTCTAAGAGCAGCTGGATTGGAGCCAAGCCTTTGCTTGGGCAACCATGCAATTCTGGCTTTGCATGCTTGGCTCATACATATTTCCCCCCACTACCTGCCCTCTTTCTCCAGTTCCCCAGAGTGCCTGCGTGGGTCTGCCCACTGACTCTCACAGGCCTTCTGCAAGTGCTGGCAATAGGGCTGCTTCCCGAACTCCCATCTTTTGCTGAGATTACTGTTTCTCAACCTTGACAGCTTTGTGTGAACCTTTATTCCCAGACAAGAACAGAAAATTATGGCTTAGGGCCAGTCTTCAAGGGCAGCGTTTCACTCACCAACTTTACATTGCGTAGACTTCAACTCCCAGAATTCCCTACCTGGCGTGCTGCCCGAGGAATTCTGGGAGTTGGCCCGTATATCTTCAAGCTATCAAGATTCAGAAATGCTAGTCTAGTTTAATGACTTCTAGGTCTTTGTTAAGCATGAAAGTCAGCTGGGTGACTTTGGGCTGATCTTTGTAGCTCAGTACAACATACCTCACGTAGGGCTGCTGTTGTAGAGAGAATAGGAGGTGGGAACAGTATGGGTGCCTCCTATACAGAAATAAAGCAAGAGATAAACAAAATAAATCAGATGCTTATTCTCCTAAAATAATATGTTACGTTTCGTTGATGTTTCTATATATATGAATTATGAGGGCAGTGGATTCTGTACATATTTCCATTATGACGGTGTATAGCTGTATATCTCTTGTTCAACATGTTTTCAGATCAATGAGTTATCTTGTTTTAATGGCACACCTTTACAAGCCAAAACAAAGCATAAAATAAAATAAAATCTTCAGAAATCATTTTCTGTGATAAATATATCATATCAGATTTTGCTTTCTGGAATCCTTCCCCACAATTGAGTGAAAAAAGCCCCTCTTTGAGGAGAACAACAAACATCGAGACTTACAAATGGCACCATATTCTCTTTATAATGAAAACATTTATTTATTTATTTATACACATATCAAATTTGGAGATCACCCATCTCACTCACAAAGCGACTCTGGCAGGGGTGAAATGTAAAATTTGTTACTACCGGTTCTGTGGGCGTGGCTTGGTGGTGGTGGTGGTAATGTGACCGGGTGGGCGTGGCCAATTAAAAAAAATTTCAAAGCATTTTTTCTACAACCTCTTCAGCTGAAGAGGTTGCAAAAAAAAATGCTTTGAAAAACCTCTGCTGATCAGGCAACTCAGCTGGGATCTTCAGAGAGGCTTTTTAAAAAATGCTTCGAAAAGCTTCTCTGCCGATCAGGCAACTCAATTGGGATCGTCAGAGATTTTCCAAAGCATTTTTTTTATCACCTCTTCGGCCGAAGAGGTTGCAGAAAAAAATGCTTTGAAAAGCCTCTGACGATCCCAGCTGAGCTGCACGATCCTCAGAGGCTTTTTTTTTTTTACTTTTAAAAGCATTTTTTTGTCGGAAGTGGTTGTAGAAAAAATGCTTTTAAAAGGAAAAAAAAAGCCTCTGAGGATCGTGCGGCTCAGCTGGGCATGGTGGGGGTAGCGCAGGGATTTTTGCTACCGGTTCTCTGAACTACCCGCCGCCATTGCTACCGGATCGGGCGATCCTGGTTCGAACCGGGAGCATTTCACCCCTGGACTCTGGGCGATGTACAATTAAAACACAAAACATAAAAACCGTAAACCATATAAATATCATATTCATGCAGACGTGGGTGTTTAAAATTCATAGCCAACCACCAAAGCAACTCAAGAAGCAGAAGTGTGACACGCATCATTTGTGGGGCACCGAGTTTTTGCTCTCTTCAAGATGCCTCCAGTTTAATTTGCTATGTGAACCTGTAGATCTCTCCAGCTTTCCATCTACAAGGAATCCATTCCTACTGCATACAATGTCTACTTTGGGTTTACTTTTTAATCCTCCCTCTGCCCCCCCCCCCAGGTTAAAATAGGAAGTTTGATGCCTTTATTTTGATGTATTTTGCAGTAATGCTTTCCTCTATTGGTTTAATAGAGAAAGTGATTCTTTTGGTTAGAAAACCAATACATACCAGCTATTCCCCAAATATGCTGACCTTAATAATTAGCATGGTTAATGTCAATCTTGGTGTGTGGGTGGATGGGTGGGTGGGTGTGGGTGTGTGCAACTAATTTAGCATGTTGTGTAAAGCCACCATCTTTTATTAATTTAAGATTCAACCAATCCAGTAGTCTCATTAAGTATGTTATAGCAGGGGTCTCCAACCTTGGCAACTTTAAGACTTGTGGCCTTCAACTCCCAGAATTCTTCAGCCAGCAAAGCTGGAGTTGAAGGCC
>WNWU01000013.1:10597753-10611486 GCA_012654045.1 Ptyas mucosa
GGCCTTCAACTCCAGCTTTGCTGGCTGAAGAATTCTGGGAGTTGAAGGCCACAAGTCTTAAAGTTGCCAAGGTTGGAGACCCCTGTGTTACAGTATATGAACATAGCAAACAACTTGCCTGGGCTATTTGCCTATAGGCCAAACACATGTGGTATTTGTGGTGCAACCTGGTGTTGCACATCAATCAGTTTTAACAAAATAAAATAAAATGAGGAAAGGGAACCAGACGGCTTCTGCACTGGAGACAAATTCCTTGTGTGTCTAATCACACTTGGTCAAATAAACTATTCAATTCAACTTTCTATACTTTTTTGTTCTATGCTGGTTTTTGGACAGAAATGTTAAGTTTTTCCAACCTTCCAGGGGCATTTTTGAGGGGCAGGGGCAGGATATTAATTGAAGCATCCTCTGGAAGAAGTCTTTATATGGACTGCAGCTTATATGGAGGTCATTTGTCTCCACTGAAACCCGAAATAATTCTTAGGGTTGTGCCTGAATTGATGATGAGTAATGATTGTCCTGAATGAAAAACATTGATTCATTTGAATCGTGAAGCACAGTTGACGTGCATACCTTCAAAGCAATTGCCACTCCCCACATGTCTTTTACTATATGACAAATAGAAATAGAAACCACTTCTGAAACTATTGGACCCAAGGATGAACAATGGCCAGGTATGTTCCTTTCCATTCCTTTTCTATAGCATCTCTCTCTCTCTCTCTCTCTCTCTCTCTCTCTCTCTCTCTCTCTCTCTCCCTCCCTCCCACTCCCCTCCCCCCTCTCTCACTCATAAAGTTGGAATTCACTGCACACTGCAGGAATCCAAATCAAATCCAAAGCAAGAACAATCTTGTGGCTGCCCCTGCTTGAATACACATATCAAACAAAGGAGAAACATCAGTCTCTTTGGGTCACTAGTTTCACCTGTCAAAGAGTTCCTGTTCCTATTGACAATTTTTTTTCCCTTAGCTTTTAATCAGAACTGTTTTTCCCTATAACTTAACATCTTTAATATTTTTATTTTATTTATTTATATCACACCTTAATCTTTTTTTTTACAAATAATTCCAAAACCTTTGAGTTTTGAGACAAAATATGGTTTGAAGTTTTAGGTGACATCCTATCAGGTATTTGAAAGAGAGCTATGAAAATCCTTTTTAGCTCCTCACCCAGCCTCACCTTCTCTCTCTTTCTTTACCCAGAAAAGGGAGAACTTGCATTTGGCAATAATCTTGCACTTTCAGGGGACTTTTGAAATTATTCAATAGGTGAGTTGTCTCTGTTTATCCAAGGCAGATCCATCTTAAATCATTTGACTGACACGAAAAGAATAGAAAGAATTTCTTTTCTAAACACATTTTTAAAATAACAAATCCATCATGATCTGGATATGGAAATGTCAGTATTCTTAGCCCACATCAGAAGGAAGTCCCCTTTAAGACAACCTTATGCCTTGAACAATATTCTCAACAACCCCAAAATTGCAATTAATCATGTTGGCTTTATTGCCATATGGGTTGAATGCTCAAAAAAAAAATGCATGAAAACTGCATTTGGCATTTGCTTGTTTCAAATCCATATGGATTTTTATCTTTGGTTATAAATCATTTTTTAATAAATCCTGGGGGAGGGGGTTTATTGAAATGCTTTATTGAAATGATAGCATTTTACATGATAAATGAAGTCTGCTTTGGATGTGCAGGCAAATGTATACTACATATATATTGATGTTTCTCAACCTTGACAAATTTATGACAACTTTAAGATGCTTGGACTTCAATTACCAGAATGGAATGCTGACTGGGAAATTCTGGGAATTGAAGTCCAGGCATCTTAAAGTCGCCACGATAGAGAAACATTTCTCTACAAGTACTTTGACCTCTGCCATTCTCTTGAACTCCATAATTCACACAAATTGTGTCAACTTGGAATCTCTCTCAAACAATGTAAGCTAGTCTGATGCCATCAGCATCTGAGAGAAAGATCTCCCAAAGTCATGCATACATTTGTTGAAGCCAGCTGAATCGGGTCAAAAAAGTCAAGAAGGCAATTATGATTGCACCATCAAGTTCCTTTCTTTTGATACATGCATTAAGATTGCACACACGTGCAAGGAGGGAGGGCTTTATGGTGTGATCATGACTGTCCTTTTGATTATTTTGGATGCATACAAACACACATACACACAGCCTAGACACACCCTACATCCACAGCACATAGATAAATTCAGATTTGAATAAGGAGGTAAATAAAGAGGAATCCGTGGGGAGGACACCAAAGATGAGACATGCACAAATGCTGCAACTTACGTATTTTCATCAGAATCAGCACACAAGTATGCAAGGGAGGTATTTGAGAACTGTCATCGTTTCCAGATCAATGTAGTTTGCTGTAGTTCCTGCTGAATTGAAAGCTGGGTGCTAATTTTCTTCTCTGAGATATCCCTGGGTCTTCGTTTAATAAAACTCTTGCCCATCTCATATCTGATGTCATGTTGGTTTGATCCTTGTAGTTAGTAAGGAGCAAAGTTGAACATTGGTTGAGGTTCACCTGGATTTAGTGGCCCATCTAGAAGAGTGCCTCTCTCTTCCTGCCTCCCTGCGGAATTTTGTATATGTATTCACGTGAGGTAGGGATTGCATTTAGAATGGGCATCCCCTCGTGAGAAACTTATGGCTCAATTTACATTCGCCTTCCCAAAGAAGCGAGAAGCATCTGAAATATATTTTCTGTTAGTCATATCATAGTAGAGTATAGAAGTGGGGAATTTTTCAAAATGGTCATAAAATTGGGCATGGCTTACTTAACAATCATCTTGTTTAGCAATGGAAATTCTAGTCCCCTTTCTTCATTAATGTAATACAGTACAGCCAGTAACAGTAACAATAACAGAATTGGAAGGGATCTTGGAGGTCCCTACATTTATTATTCTAGTCATTTAAAAAAAACAGGGTAAAAATGTCAATTTATGTAAATCAACCCATTCCCATCAGTTGTCTTTGAGATGCTGATTGAGGAAAGTGGATATCTGGAGCTTGCTAAATTGCGATGATCTGAGCTGTCAAAATTTGCCAAAAGGACCTGTTTCACAAAAGGCTGGTCTCTATTTAGGAAACATTTAATTTCATGGTCCTATGATTCTTTAAAAATGAGAAGTGTTGCTAGATATGTTGTAACCAGTTGGTCCCATCTTCTCCAAAACTTCTGCTTATTATTGGTGCTTGTCCATTCATGAATATTGGCAGGCACACACGAACATTTTCTAGGTCTTTGTATGTATTCTTTTTAAAGGCATGGTTTTAAACCAGGTGAAAATAGTGTGCAGCTAGGTGTGGCTTGATAGATAATACCCTGTTTGTTCTCCTTCTTACCCAGGCAGTTCTTATTCACCCATTGAAGGATAATAGAGATGAAATAAAACCTGGTAATAGAAAACACTTGCCGATAGAAGGGACTATTTGTAGCTCAGGATTGAACTGTAGGTTCCTTGGTGCTCTCTGAGCAAGAAAACAACCAAGCTCAGAGAGGACCAAGGATCCCCCACAGAAAGCACTTGGTTACATGTATGTAAATGCATATTTAAACTATGATATGGTGGAAATCATCAATTTAGATGCGGATAAGACAAATATGTGTATGCAGCATAGGAGTGTCCCATTATGTATCTGTTTGTCCTTTCACAACTCTGGAAAAACTTTTGCTGTATTTATTTATCGTATGGCACGTTCACACCATATTTTAGTAAAAAGGAACACAGGGAATATAAACAAGAGAATACAAAACAAGAGAATATAAAATTTGAAATCTTGACAGGAAGATTGCAAACGTATATCTAAGTTGCAAATATAGTTGTGTTCGTAGTAGGTTTTTTTTACTTCATTTGTGGCAGTCAGGAAACTAGCAAAATCTCCATTATAGGCTCTGTTTTGACAATGTCACTATGTGTTGGACAGTTTGTTTTCCAACTCCACAGCCACAATAGGGTGATTCTATTTTACCCCATGTATAGAGGGCATCTGCACATCTATCATGCCCTATGCGAATTCAGTTCAATGTGGTTTTTTCCCCAAGGTTGTATCACATAGCCATGGGCAGGGAACAATCAGCCAAGAAGAGCCTTTGATGATATGGCATCATTGCTATGAAACTCTCTTCTTCTGAAGCTATGCCACTTGCCTTCAACCGCTGCCAGTTTTGCCAGCTGCTGAGGGCACAAAACATTAATAGTTCTTAGTACACTGTTGGTCTTTGAAATGCTGATCGGTCTCTATGTTGTTGCAGTTATCATATATTTTTATTCAGGTTTTTTTTTTAGTAATCACTGTTTTTCTATTAAGTGTATATGTGCTTCTTGATAATAATAGCATCAATGTTTGGATGAGTAAGCTTTAGTACCTACTCATTTGGACTGGAGCACTGTTTCTGAAATTTGGCAGCTTTAAGATATGTGGACTTCAACTCCCAGAATTCCCCAGCCAGCAGGTAAGGCTGGCCCTGCCAGAGTTTTCTGGCTCTGCATCAAACGTAGCATTTTATGTCTTATGCCAGCTCAAACTCCACTAGTGTTCAATTTGTGTGCTACATTTCACTCATCTAAATTGCATTAACAGGGAGATACAATCAAGATCAAGTGAGGTACTAATACCACTCTATAAAGCCCTAGTAAAACCACACCTAGAGTACTGTATCCAGTTTTGGTCACCACACTATAAAAAAGATGTTGAGGCTCTAGAAAAAATGCAGAGGAGAGCAACCAGGATGATTAGGGGACTGGAGACTAAAACATATGAAGAACGGTTACAGGAACTGGGCAGGGCTAGTCTAGTGAAGAGAAGGACCAGGGGAGACACGATAGCAGTCTTCCAATACTTGAGGGGCTGCCACAGAGAGGAGGGGGTCAAGCTGTTTTCCAAAGCACCTGAAGGCCAGACAAGGAATAATGGATGGAAACTGATCAAGGAGAGTTTCAACCTAGAAATGAGGAGGAACTTTCTGACAGTGAGAACAATCAACCAATGGAACAGAAGTTGCTTTCGGAAATTGTGGGAGCTTCATCACTTGAGACTTTCAAGAAAAAATTGACTGCCATTTGTCAGAAATTGTGTAGGGTCTCCTGCTTGAGTGGGAGGTTGGACTAGATGACCTATAAGGTCCCTTCCATCTCCAAATAACTAATCTGTTATTCTTACTAAAGCCCTCCATCCCAAATGACTGCTGGAGCTGTCGTAGGAATGCCACTTTTCTTCTTGTCTCTGGTCACCTTCCCCACTTCCAATTCAATGAAACAGTGAAAAGATGAGCCTCTTTTTTCACCGGTGAAATTGACAAGATTTCAGGTGAAATTGACCACAATCCAGATCAGTGTTTCACAGCCTTTGCAATTTTAAAACGTGTGGCCTTCAACTCCCAGAATTGCCCAGACAGCCATCATAAAATTGCCAAGGTTAAGAAACACTGATCTAGATCCTTTCTCCTTCTGTCCTATGGGATAGAAAAATGGCAAACCCATTTTTTAAAAAAACAAATAGTCCTTCTAAGCAGGAAAACTCATCCCTTATGGCCAGGGCAAATATGGTCCAGTCAGAACATCAAGCCATCACTCTGGCCAAAGCAAAGGAAGGAATTGAAATACAGAAAAGGACTTCTTGAGATAGATTCATTTTCAGGTGCATTACAAGTGGGAGAGAATTAGATGAAAGCTGCAGTGTGGCAAAACCCTTAGGTAATTCCTGTCTCAAAAATCAGAAACAATATGCTTTATGAACTAGCATTATGAAACAGCAGAGAAAGAAAGCTATTACCCTCCTGAGAGCATCTGGGTGGCTACTGTATGATGCAGAATGCTTGAGTTTTTAACCTTACCTGTCTCTCCTCTTTTTGAACAGTGATGTGAATTTAAGTCCAAGAGAGGTGGGAGGGCCTGAGAGGACCTGGGGACAATGAGAGGGCCTGGGGACAATGAAAAGAAAGCTGACTCATTTGTGAATTGGAACCCACTGAGGATATTTGCTCTAAAGGTCCTTCAAAATAAAGGTGCTTTCCAAAAGGTAATGGGATTTTCCAAGTCCATTACAACCATAAGTGACAACGATAACCTGGATGATTGAGAATTTCCATAGATACGTCCTTCAAAATAATAGGGACTGTATTATCTCCAAAGCACTGTGTTGCTAATTTTCTTTCCCTGTTTGCTCTCCTTCCTAAAACATGTTTTCTGGCAAGGCTTTCAAACTTGTAGAACAATTTCCCCCAAACTTTGGCCTTTCAGGTGTACAGGAATATTGTTTCCAGCCTCCCAAGCCAGTTTGTTTACTAGCCATGGGGAACTCTTAATTGGGAAATGCTACTTAATGATGAATGAAAGTTAGGTCAGACAGTCCTGATTTTGGGAGGGGTGGAATGCTGTTCCTTCCAGTCCCTGACACCTCCTCTTCTCATAGATGTTTCCTTCTTCTACTTCCACTTCCCAGGATTCTTCAAATTTCTTCTTCCATGGTCCAGTACAGGTAGTCATCAACCTACAACTATAATTAAGCCCAAAATTTCTGTTGTTCAGTGAGGGGTTTATTAAGTGAGTTTTGCCTCATTTTATGAACTTTCTTGCCACCGTTAAGTGAATGACTGCAGTTGTTTGGTTAATAACACAGTTGTTAAGTGAACCTGTCTTCCCCATTGACTTTGCTCATCAGAAGGTCACAAAAGGGGTCATGTAAGCCTGGGACACTACAACCATCATAAATATGAGTCAGCTGTCAAGCATCTGAATTTTGATCACGTCACTATGGGAATGCATCAGACTGTTGTAAGTGTGAAAAATGGTCATAAGTGATTTTTTTCAGTGCTGTTATAACTTCGAATGGTCACTAAATGAACTGTTGTAAATCAAGGGCTACCTATACAGATTGAGAAGGAGAGACACGGACATACAAAAAGCAAGCAGAGAATGCCTAGTCCATTTCTATGGACAGGCATTAATATCAAAGGAGTCTTGTCCATCTTCTCTATGTTGTTATTGTTAGTTGCAAAGTCATGTCCAACCCATCATGACCCCATGGATAACATTCCTCCAGGCCTTGCAGGGGTGAAATGCTCCCGGTTCGGACCGGATCACCCGATCCGGTAGCGATGGCGGCAGGTGGTTCGGAGAACCGGTAGCAAAAATCCCTGCACCTCCCCCACCATGCCCAGCTGAGCCACAGGATCATCAGAGGCTTTTTTAAAAAAACTTTTAAAAGCATTTTTTCTACAACCTCTTCCGACGAAAAAATGCTTTTAAAAGTTTAAAAAAAAGCCTCTGATGATCGCACAGCTCAGCTGCGATAGTCAGAGGCTTTTCAAAGCATTTTTTTCTGCAACCTCTTGGCCGAAGAGGTGGTAAAAAAAATGCTTTGAAAAGTCTCTGACCATCCCAGCTGAGTTTCCTGATTGGCAGAGAGGTATTTTTTAAAAAGCCTCTCTGACGATCCCAGCTGAGTTGCCTGATCGGCAGAGGTTTTTCAAAGCATTTTTTTTGCAATCTCTTCGGCCGAAGAGGTTGTAGAAAAAATGCTTTGAAAAGTTTTTTTTTTAAAGTTAGCCACGCCCATTGAGTCACATTACCCACCACCACCACCAAGCCACGCCCACAGAACTGGTAGTAACAAATTTTACATTTCACCCCTGAGGCCTTCCTTTCCTCTACCATCCCCCAGAGTCCATTTAAGGTCACACTGACTGCTTCAGTGACTCCATCCAGCCACCTCATTCTCAATCGTTCCCAGCATTAGGCTCTTCTCCAATGAGTCCTTCCTTCTCATTAGGTGGCCAAAGTATTTGAGTTTCATCTTCAGGATCTGGCCTTCTAAAGAGCCATCAGGATTGATCTCCACTAGGACTGACCGGTTTGATCACCTTGCAGTCCAAGGGACTCGCAGGAGTCTTCTCCAGCACCATAGTTCAAAGATCTCAATTCTTTAGCGCTCAGCCTTCCTTAGGGTCCAACTTTCACAGCCATACATTGCAACTGGGAAAACCATAGCCTTGACTATACGCACTATTGTTGGCAGGGTGATGTCTCTGCTTTTAGTATGCTTCTCTATATCTATAAGCAATCATCTATTAAATACTAGCAATAGCACTTAGACTAATATACCACTTCACAGTGCTTTTCAGCCCTCTTTAAGCAATTTACAGAGTCAGCATATTGAGTCACCCAGCAATCTGGGTACTCATTTTACCAACCTCAGAAGGATGGAAGGATGAGTCAACCCTGAGCCAGTGAGGATCGACCTCCTGGAAGTCAGCAGAATTAGGCTGCAATACTGCATTCTAACCACTGTGCCACCATGGTTCCTGTAATAAGTCTCTGTGAGGAGGCATCTCCCAAAATTCTACTAAAAAGAGGTCAGACATACTGATGAGGGGTAAATTCCTCTCAGTGCTCATGATATCATCTAAAATGGAGATTAAACAAGCAATAAAAATCATTGGAATTGGAAATTTCAGAGACAACCTACCTCTCTCTGCCAGGTCCTCTTGATGTTGCCTTCATTTTATTAATTTTAGTAGCCCGTTAATTATGTGCTACTCACGTTATTCATTTTTATAGCCCATTAAGTACATAGCTTTAAGTTGTCCATTGCCGTGCATGTATTAAAATCGTCTTCCCCCACATCTTCAACACCATTCAAGGACAGTCCCGGATATGTAAAATATATTAAGCTTTGACATCCAAGGGGAAGTCAGGTGACTGAGGGACTTGAAATAGAGCCTTGGATAGTACAGTGGTCTAAAGCACCCTGTTATTAACACAGCTGCCTGCAATTATTGCAGGTTCGAATCTCACCAAGGCTCAAGGTTGACTCAGCCTTCCATCCTTTCTAAGGTGGGTAAATTGAGGACCCAGTTTGTGGGGGCAATAAGCTGACTTTGTATAAATATACAAAAAGTATGAAGGCTATTGCTTAGTGCATTGTAAGCCGCCCTGAGTCTCCGGAGAAGGGCGGCATATAAATCAAATTAAAAAAAAAATAAAAAATGGCGAGAAGCAGAAGACTCAGCAGCAGAGGCGACAAATTTCATGCTGGCACTTTTTTTTTATTAAAAAGTTTTTCAAAAATACAAACATTTTCTCCCCCCTCCCTCCCCCATTCCCTCCCCCCTCGCCCGCCCATTCCCCCTCCCCCTTCCCCCCTCCCCAGACTTCCCAGAACAAATACAGGGTATAGCATTTAACAATCATAAACTAAAATAAGCTAACATTTTGTAGACTCTAAATTCTCACTAGATCTTTAACGCCACATAGTTCAAATAACTATAATCATAAACTAAAAATTAGATTAAATATTTCATTCATAGGCTATTTGGAACTTTTTAGTCTGGTACTTATTTTGAATATAGTCAATCCATCTTCTCCACTCCAGTACATATCTTTCATTTAAGTAGTCTTTCAAGTACGCTGAAATTTTTGCCATCTCTGCCAAATTCACTACTTTTAACATCCATTCCTCAATAGTAGGTAACTCTTCCTTCTTCCAGTACTGTGCCACCAAAAGTCTAGCTGCTGTTATTAAGTTTAAAATCAGCTTAGTCTCTATAACCGTAAAATCTGTAAATATGCCCAACAGAAAAAACTGTGGGGTAGCTGGCACATTTTTTTTTTGCCAGCTTAAAGATAGATAAAAAAAAGCACTTCAGCTCGGGGATATATAATATTCATTAATTTATGAATTTTCATTACTTATGTTTCTTTCCCTTCAGGGTCTCCAAGGCAGCCTCTCTCTTAATTTCTGTCCTCAAAACAAAAACACTGGGATATGTTGGGCTGAAAAGAAGTGATTTACCAGTGAGGGCAACTTGAAGCTGGCTTTTCCTAGTGCTAATCCAATCCTTTAACCAACATACCTTACTGGTTTTCTTTTATCTACTTAATGCCAGGCCAACCTGTGGAACATGCTGCATCTTGAGAAACACATCCATTGCCACAGTAAATCCCTGCCCTTTCAATTCAAGGTCTCCAAGACAAAGAGCATATATCTTCATTCTTTTCCTGAAATAAATCACCTCTAAGTGGCATCCAGAGAATGCCAGTCCAGGTGAGACATTTTACAACTCCCCTCTCTATTGACTTCTTTGTTCAAGTTGATTCGCTTGCTTGCTCACATTCAGTTTACCTCTTCCTCTTGAAAACTAGCCATACCTGTTTGCTGCCAGCCTTTTTATTGAGAAGAATACACAGTTGTTCCAAAGATGGATGAGATGTGTGGGCGAGGCCTAATAAGGCAGGACCACAAGTAGGGTGGTGAGGAGAGGAAAAAAAGCGTCTCTACTCAACTCTTCCACAGATACTTTTGCAGGACAGAAAAGCAGACATGATGATGGAAGCGCTGGCAGTCTCCATGGTACTTTTGATTGGGATAACAATCAATGCCGCCCAAGCAGAAGGTAAGAGGGTGGTTGCTTGACTGTTGTTTCAGTGGATTCCATGGGAAATTGATGAAATCCTCGTTTGGAATTGAAGGTATAAAAGATGAGGTGCTACGTCTTTCATCGAACATCCTCAGGCTAAACGGGCATTCCTCAGCCAAATTGCAAATTCTTTAGGGTAGGTGGGAAAAGGATGTTGGCTCTGTGTCAATATATTGCGTGAAACCTGACGGAAGATGGAGGGAAGAGAGAAATGTTCTCACAACCAGCTAATTTTGTGGGAACAAAATTTATCATTTGTTCCCACAAATTATTATAAGAAATGATAAGAAAATAAATAAGTTATAATTTATTTCTTGCTAAAAATGTTTTGGTAAACCAGTCAGTGTGGTGGATATATGGTTCAATGTATTATGCCGATCCAGAAAATTAATTAAATCAGCAATCATATTGTGTGAACACGGCCTTTGGACTGCAATTTCTACCTCTTGTTAATTATGACTTATTCTTTTAATGGGCAGATTATTATTATTTTTTTAAAATTTGATTCATATGCTGCCCTTCTTCAGAGACTCAGGGCGGCTTACAATGTGTTAAGCAACAGCCTTCATACTTTTGTATATTTATACAAAGTCAGCTTATTGCCCCCACAATCTGGGTCCTCATTTACCCACCTTAGAAAGGATGGAAGGCTGAGTCAACCTTGAGCCTGGTGAGATTAGAATTTGCAGTAATTGCAGGCTGCTGAATGTTAATCACAGTGCCTTAGTCTACTGCGCCACTCAGGCCATTATTAACAAAGCCCTAGATTTTCACCGTTCACCGGGAATATATTAATCAACACGTAAGTGATGTGGTGGAAAGAGAATGAACAATGATTTGTATAGAGACCTTTCCTAAAATAAGGTGAAAAATCAGGACCTAATTATGAAAAGGTCCCTCGATTCTCCAGTTTCTGTTTTTAAAGAAGAAGAAAAAATGGCATTTTTTTCAATGGCATTTTTACACTTTTGAGAAAATTTTAAATTAACAAATAGCATCAACTGTCACAGGCAACAACCTGGTTCAGCAGACCTTTTTTTTTTTTTAAAGTTTTTATTGGTTAAAAATATACAATATTATAGTTTACAATATGTTAAATTTTCAATATCTTTATATAAAGATATTTCAATTATTATTTTCTTTTTTAAGTTCTCACACAACAGACATTATTATCTTAAGTCAAAACAAACAACCAGGTTATATAAAAATTATATAAACAAAAAAATATTATACAAAATACGATAAAAGAAGAGAGAAAAAGAAAAATGTCAATTAAAAAAAACATTAAACAATAGATTCCCCTCCTTTCTTCATTTCCTGGTTCTGGCTCTTAAAACCATGGTCTGGCCTCCCCGCTCCTCCCAGGCCGCCACAGCTCCGTCCGCCCCCGCTCCTTGATCATCTAATACTTCCCCCTCTTCGGCTCCTGTATCTTCTCCACCTAGGAAGGATTTATGTTGGTCAAAAAAAGCCTTAGCTTCCGTTACATTATTAATTTTCTTCTTACTGTCCTCCCAAAAAATCATCAAGCCCTCCGGAATCAACCACCTAAAACCTACTCCCTTAAGGTACAGCTTATTTGATAAAAAATAATATTTTCTTCTTGATTCTCGTACCTGTCTGGGAATCTGCTTCAGGATGGTGACCTCCTTGCCCCTGTACACCAGCGCCCCCAGTCTTTGTTTTCTCAGTATCTCATCTCTCAGTTCCCTTCTCACAAATTTAATATGAACCTCTCTTGGTAAATTATGTAAAATTGCAAATTGTGAGTTTACTCTATACACCGAATCCACATCCCTTCCAATAGACTCCAAATCTCTTTCTAAAAATTCACCCAACATTTTAATCATCACTTCTCTCAAATTTTCCTGGTCAAATTGTTCCACGTTTTGGAACCTGAGAAAATAAGACATCTTATCCAATTGTAAAGTTAACATTGCATTTCCTCTCCCGTCTTCCACCTTCTGGAGTGCCCGTACCTCCCCCTCCAGACCCCCCATCTTCTTCTTGTTTTGCTCTGCCAGCTGTTGAACATCATTTAAATCTTTTTTCATAAGTGTCATTTCAGATTTAATTTCAGATAATCCTTTTTGCACATCATCCAACTTGTCCAACTTCTGATCCAATTTCGCCAGTCTTTCCAAAATTTTTTCCATATCAGCTGCTGCTGATTTATGACCCTTAGCCATCTTACATCAATAGAAGATGAGAAATCAAAGGACAAACCTCCAGAGAAGAAAGAGGGATTGACAGTCAGAGTAGTTTTTCAAATATCCACCAGTGGGCGCTCACAGGAGCAACGAGTCCGAAGTATAGAGTAGGTCAAACAGGAAGCCAGAGGAGAATGTTGTCTTCAATCATAAATAAAGAAGCAGGAAGTCAGACTGCCGCCATAGCTCACCGGGAAGAGAGGCCACCAGACCTCTCCAACAAACTCTGCCACAGCCATCCTCCAAGGAAAAGTCAGCAAAGTAAGGGGTTTCACTCCATCTCCTTCCCCCTAGTTCTCTGCCACGGCACCTTTCCAGCTACAAGGGGGGGGAACTCCAACCCCCCCTCGCCTCCAGGATGCCTGCTCCACTCTCCAGTCGGTCAGTTCAGTCCGTTGTGCCTTCTTAACTAGCACCGGTCCCCTTAGGCACTGTGGCGCCTCCGCGGCCTCGAAAAAAGCCGCCGATCGCCTCCCACCCCCTCTGGAGCCTCGGGCGCGCCAGCATCGGCCTCCTGGCCCCTGGAAGTGAGGCAGGGGACCCCTGGCGAGCCGCCCTCAAACGGCAAATGCCCCAATAATGGGGCGTTTGGCCCAAAGGGCCTCCAGATGGGGGGGATCGGACTCTGGGGCCAGAGCTAGCCCGATCAGAGTCCGTCGCCCACGGAACCGGAAGCGGAAGTCCTGGTTCAGCAGATCTTGACATGAAACACATGAAAGCAAAGTGGAAAAGCTACTTGAAAGCTGATCAATGGAAAATGTTCCCACTTCTTTAATAATTAAGACAATGAAGGATCTTTGTAATCTTCAGAATGACCTGCCCCCGGATATTCGTAACATCTCTGATCTCCGGGTCTTTCGCTGTGCCCTTAAGACCCTACTGTTCCAACAGGCAGGGCCGTCTAATTGAATGATTTTAAATTGGGTTTTAACTTGGGTTTTTAAAATTTGGCCAAAACTATTTTATGATTTTAATTAATTTTAACTATGCTATTGTATATTTATGTTTTAATTGGCTGTACACCGCCCCGAGTCCTTTGGGAGGAGGGCAGTATATAAATAAAATAATAATAATAAT
>WNWU01000013.1:10617660-10656435 GCA_012654045.1 Ptyas mucosa
TATTATTTATTATTTATTATTTATTATTTATTATTTATTATTTATTAATTGGTTCGATTTATATGCCACCCTTCTCCGGATACTCAGGGCAGCTTACAATGTGTTAAGCAATAGCCTTCATACTTTTGTATATACCTGCTTAGTAGGGCTTTTGCCCCCCCCAAGCGGTGTTCTTTTTTATACAAAGTCATCTTATTGCCCCCACAATCCGGGTCCTCATTTTACCTACCTCGGAAGGATGGAAGGCTGAGTCAACCTTGAGCCTGGTGAGATTTGAACTTGCAGTAATTGCAGGCAGCTGGTGTTACTTAACAGCACTTTAATCTGCTGCGCCACCAAGGCTCTTAACCTTGTGAAGCCTTTTTTCCCCATACAAAGCGTGTTTTTGGTGCACAGCATGCTTTTGGCGCCCACCGCAAATACATGGGCAACGAACCGGTGGCAATCCGCAGAGAATTTCACCACTGCTAAAAACCAATCATGTCACTCCTAACGCTTCTGTTTGTTAGGATAAACATATTGTACCTAGTTCATTGTATGAACCTTTATCATCTTTGTTGCTCTTCTCTACAATCCGAGATTTTTATTTTTATTTCTTGGATATTTTTTTTTAATTTTACTTCTTGTCTTATAGCAAGATGAGGGGCAAAGTTAATAAATAAAAATAATATATTTTTTATTTTACTTATCATCAATATTGTAGCAACAATAAAAATAGCACGTGGGAAATACTTTATGTTTTGGTAAAAAAAAAAAGGCTTTCAAAAGCGGAGAAACAGCTTTCTCGGATACAAAAATCTGAGGCCTCTCAAATATTTCAAGTAGTTTGGACTTGAGCTTCAAGCAGCCCACAACATAACTACTGTACTCTAGTTTCCAAACTCAAGAGTTCTTTCTCTGCACAGCTTAGATTTTAATCACATCACCCTTCTCTTACTGCTTAGCTATTTTAATACAGTTTTGATAAACAAGAGGTGTTATGAGAATCCTTTAATTTTTTTTGTCTCCGATGATTAATCCATTGCGGAATGCATTATATCAGGGGTGTCAAACTCAAGGCTTGGGGGCCGGATTTGGCCCATGGGGTGCTTAGATGTGGCCCGCGAGGCTCCCATAGAAGCAGCAAAGGATCAGCCCGTGGTGCCTCTGCCAGTGAAAACGGAACTCAGGAGGACTGTGCATGGTCCTCCTGGGCTCCATTTTCAGCCACGATGGCCTCCTGCTGCCCTCTGCCAGTGAAAATGGAGCTGGGGGAGGGATGCACGTGGCCCCCTCGAGCTCTGTTTTCACTGGCACAGAGTGGCAGGAGACCGTCGCGACTGAAAACAGAGCTCAGGAGCTGTTTTCACTGGCAGAGTGCTCGGGCCACCCCAGACGCCCCCGACATGAGTGATGTCAATCTGGCCACGCCCACCCTTGCCACGCCCACCCCAGCCTCCGAGGTCAAACACAACCCTGATGCAGCCCTCAATGAAATCGAGTTTGACACCCCTGAACTGTATGGAGAAGCTGTGGGCACTGAATGCAGAGGAAAACTCACTTTGTTTTCTTTCTTTTTTTCAGACCTGGTTGACTATACCCCTCATCTCACTTCTGAGGAAATGGAAGGGAAGATCACTGCTTCCACTTTTGTCCTACAGCAACCACGTTGTGTTTTCAACAAGGTTGTCGATCCCGCTGATGTTATCTGGCTGGTTGTGGCTCTTAGTGAAGGTGTGTTATGGTTCTTAGCAACGCTCTACTAATAATTTCTAAAAGAGAGGGAATAACCAACCTCAAGTGGCCCTTTCTAGAGAAACAGATCTACATCACAGTTGCAATTACTATATTGATTGATTAATTATTTATTTATGTATGGATGTATGGATGGATTGATTGATTACTGAAAAAATACTAACCCCATTTAACCTGTGTAAAAACCAGGTGATGTGGTCAGTAACCTTATTGTGCAAATTAAATTCCTGTGCAGTGCTTTTTGAGTCATATGAGCTGCGGTGGCGCAGTGGTTAGAGTGCAGTACTGCAGGGTACTTCTGCTGCCTGCCGGCTGCCTGCAATTTGGCAGTTCAAATCTTACCAGGCTCAGGGTTGACTCAGCCTTCCATCCTTCCGAGGAGGGTAAAATGAGGACCCAAAATTGTTGGAGGCAATATGCTGACTCTGTAAACTGCTTAGAGAGGGCTGTAAAGCACTGTAAATTGGTATATAAGTCTAAGTGCTATTTTTGCGTAGAACAGCCCTTTTTTCTATGCAAAAAAACACCCGTCTTTTTAAAGATAATTCTTGGTTCAAAGATAATGTATCGTTACAGTCTCTACTGTATGATCCAGTTTAGCTCCAAGATAGAACATTCCATTAGATAAAGCTTTGGAAGTGCCATTATCACTTCAGGTGGGACTGGATGAGGAATTAGAATCCCCAGTTTCCAACAATTAAATTCCAATTAAAATTCACCAGCAAATCAATGATTTTCAGAAATGGGATTAGAGGAGGGCGGGAATTAAAAGAGATATTAAGCCTTCATTAAGATCAACAGTTTTATCTTATTTTTTATTCCGAGACAACCGTCCAAACAAGACTTGGACATTTCAGGGTTGTACTTTCCAGTGACATTGCAACAACATAACCTATCTCCCAGGGGTGAAATCTACTTACCTTCCCTACCAGTTCGGAAGTGCTCCTGCTGCCCACGCATGCAAACCCTCTTTGCATGGGCAAACCTTTCTGCACATGCGCAGAGGGTAGAAAACAGGTTACTTCCTGGTTAAAACCAGGAAGTAACGATGACCGGGTGGGTGGGTGGAGCCTCACACTGCCATCACTACCGGTTCTCCGAATTACCCGCCGCCATCGCTACTGGTTTGGCTGAACCGGTCCGAACCGGTAGCATTTCACTCCTGCCATCTCCCCATCCCCAACTTTTTCACTCTGGCAATGTGCATAGACGTGTTCCCAAATGAACTTAACAACTGCAGCGTATGAAAGGAAAACACCTGGGCTGGACCTCAATTGAATGTTAAGGGAATTTATGTTATCACAAGAAATGATTGCATGCCATATGTGCAGAAATGACCTCTACTAGGTTGTAATGGTCCAGGATTCCTGCACTGACAATGGATTGCAAAAGAGAAGGCTGAAAATTGATTATAATGATAGTAATAATAAAGTCCTGGCTTTTTTCTAGATACAGTAGGTTTGTTTGCATCCAGCACATTCTCAGTTTATCTTTTTTTAAAGAAAATAATATTTATTAAATTTCCAAAGATTAAAATACACAATACAAAAAGAAACGTAATACACAAAAAAGCAAGAAACACACACACAAACACACACACACAAAACCCAAAAAATATAAACAACCAAAAACAAACATATCAAAATTTCAATACTAATAACAACTTTTCTGCATTGGTATCTCTAGCCTATTTAACCTCTTTACACAAATTCTACTTCTAAATATCTGTATCTAAAACTTACATCTTTATCTAAATTATCTTGACTTCTATTTACAATTCGATCTCATAACAAAAACATCCCTTAAGTTTTATGTTTACTCTCCAACCAGGAATACCATTTATTCTATATTAAATAGTACTCGGTGTCCTCCCTCTCCTTCATTTCCATAGATAATCTGTCCATTTTCTGCATATTTGTATATTTTTTTTATTATGATTTGATCTGGAGAGGTGTCTGATTGTTTCCAATTTTGTGCTATCACAATTCTACTTGCCGTTAGTATGTGTAATATGATATATTGTATACTTTTCTGCATTTTCCCTTCCAGAATACCCAGAAGAAACAATTCCGGGTTTCTTTCTATCTTCTGCCCTGTTATTTCATCCAGCCATTTTTTAATCTTGTCCCAAAATTTCCTAATCTTAGGACAAGTCCACCACATGTGGTAGAATGTCCCTTGTTTGTGGCCACACCTCCAACAATTTGGAGACCTATTCAAGAACATCCTGGCCAATCTCGCTGGTGGCAAATGCCATCGGTAGAACATTTTCAGTTTATCTTTATGATCAGAACAGAGCAAGTATGTAGGCTGCTCAGATTAGACACCAACAAAATAATATAGATTGGTGTCAGTGGTGGGTTGCCCCCGGTTCGGACCGGTTCGCAAGAACCGGTAGTAAAACTGGCGGGAGGCCCTGCTCACTGCCCCATATGTCGTCATCAGCTATCTGCGCATGTGCAGAAGTAAGACACGTGAGCAAGCGATCCCATTGCGAACCAGTAGTAAAGGTAAATAGAACCCACCCCGGTTGGTGTTAATCATAAATATCAGCAAACATCAAAACAGTTAACTGGCAAAGCTGGACAAAAGGCAGGCAAAAGCACAGAATGTGAGAAAGAGGAACAACAGGCAGTGATTTATATTGTCTATATGTCTAACTACAGATAGTCCTCAACTTACGACCGGTCACTTAGCAACTGTTTGAAGGACCAATCCTTTGTTATTTGTTAACTTAATTTTTTTGTACATTAACGAATGTCACTTGTTTTGTGAGATGAGTGATATTTAAATTTGATGACGATTTGGTGGATGAGGCGTGATGGATCCATCACTCACAACTTCAGCTTTATTAGAATGGAGAAATAACCATTTGCTCTTTGTCCCTCTAGCTGTGAAGACTTTCAAAAATCCCAAAACGCCAGGGGATCTGCCTTACCAATCTTTTGCCAAGAATTATTTTTACATGACTTTGAACACCACGGTGTCAAACTACCCCTGTCCAGAAAAAAGCGATGATATTGCTGTCCTGCGTGTGGGAAGTGAAACCGAGTGCGTTATGGATCTTTGGCGGCCAGATTGTAATGGTCCCCTCCCAGGCCCCGGACCGTACAGGTGAGAAAAGAATATTAAAAGTTTCCCTGAAGTTCTCCATAACTTATTTCTTCATTGTCTGAATTAATATCAAAATAATACATGTCCATTAAAAAGAATTGACATCTTTGAACTGTGGTGCTGGCGTAAATTGTGGCATATACCATGGTCACCCAGAGTAATTAACAGAGAGGTGTCAAATCGTATAAAACCAGACACATCACTGGAAGTTAAAAATCGTAAGACGACGTCTGATTTTCTTTCACCATGTTATGTATGTGAATTCTTTGGAGAAGGCAATGGTGCGAGGAATGGTGGACAAGGAAGGGGAAAGCAAAAAACACACTGGCTTGATAACATCAAATTTGACGCAAAGTCGAACAACAATTAAAGAAACTCTGCTTGACAGAATAATAGTAGATAGAATAGAATAGAATAGAATAGAATAGAATAGAATAGAATAGAATAGAATAGAATAGAATAGAATAGAATAGAATAGAATAGAATAGAAGAATTGGAAGGAACCTTGGAGGTCTTCTAGTCCAACCCCCTGCTTAGGCAGGAAACTCTATATCCGCGATGGCGAACCTATGGCATGGGTGCCCGAAGTGGCATGTGGAGCCATGTCGCCTGGCACATGCAGCATTGCCCGTTCCTCTCCTGGGTTTCTGGTGCGCATCTGCACACAAAGATCAGCTGGCCTTTGTGCGTGCGGTAGTGCCAGAAATCAGAAGAGCTGGTCTTCCGTTTAGCGGCGTGAGCATGCACACTGGTCGTGCATGCACGACAGTAACTGGAAGACATGCTGGCTAGCATGCATGTGCCTGCCGGAAAGTGGAAGTTCATTTTCTGGCGTGAGCATGCCCCCTGGGCAGCTCCTCTTCCTGGTTGTGGCCCAGATGAGTGCGCACGTGAAGTGCTCCCTTTTCGGCACTTGGTGCCAAAAATGTTCGCCATCACTGCCCTATACCATTTCAGACAAATGGTTATCCTATCTCTTCTTAAAAACTTCCAGCATTGGAGCATTCATAACCTCTGGAGGCAAGTTCTTCCCCTGATTACTTGTTCTGTCAGGAAATTTCTCCTTAATTCTAGATTGGTTCTCTCCTTGATTAGTTTCCACCCACTGCTTCTTGTCCTGCCCTCAGGGGCTTTGGAGAATAGCTTAATTCCCTCTTCTTTGTGGCAGCCCCTGAGATATTGCAATACTGCTATTATGTCACCCTTAATCCTTCTTTTCATCAGACTAGACATACCCAGCATGGAGAACACTTGCCTACAAAGTCACCAAGAGTCGGATATGACTAAATGATTAAACACAACAATACATGTCCCACGTACATAGACTATTCAAAGAAGGGAGTGCATTTCGACGTATATAATTCCAAAGTCACACAATCTCTCTAGGAATATTTCTGTACAAATGGTATATTAATGCCCATTTGTAAGGCTTTCAAAACTTGGCTGCGTACCTGAGCCTGAGGCTCTGAATGTGTTAGGGATCCTGTTTCTTGGCTTACATGTTAATTGGTTAATTATCTCAGATACTGTATATGTTTATTTTGGGTGTTTTTATTGTTTAAAATATTTTTAATGTTTCATTGCTTTTATATATTTAGAACTGTGAGCAGCTGAGAGTCACAGGTTGAGGCAGGCAGCTATAGAAATCATATAAATAAGTAATTTCAAAGGCTGCATTCATTCAGCCTAGATCATGTTTTCCATGATGTATTTCTTGTGCTTTGGCAATGCATAAATGGCTTGGTTTAGTGATTAAAGCATCAGGCTAGAGAATTCACCAGGAGACTGTGAGTTCTAGTCCCTCCTTAGGTATGAAAGCTGGCTGGGAGACTTTAGTCCAGTCACTCCCTCTTAGCCTAAACCAACTCACGGGGTTGTTGTTGTGGGGAACATAAGAGGAAGAAGGAATATTAGGTATGTCCCCTGCCTTAAGTTACTGTATTTATAAAAATTATAAAGGCAGGATAAAAAAAAATGAATTAAAAAACTAATGGCACTGAATGTCTTTAAGACAGAAACACCAGAGTCTCTTTCTCTCCATCCATTTCATTTTCAAATGAAACCTCATGTTAAAGCCTCATGTTAAAAATTAAAATGCAGAAGGAAGAAGAAAAATAAACAAGGGGAAAAAGCAAATGAAAAATTAAAGTGTGGGAGATTTTGGATATGTGTATACAAAATAGAGAGAGAGAGAGAGAGATAAGGATAGGGATAGGGATAGGGATAGGGATAGGGATAGGGATAGGGATAGGGATATACAGTATACTGTAGATATATAGATACGCACACACACAAAATCAGTGATTGGAAGAAGGGAATCCAATAGAAGATTCTGGTGGTGCAGTGGTTAGAGTGCAGTACTGCAGGCTACTTCAGCTGACTGCTAGCTGCAGTTTGGCAGTTCAAATCTCACCGGCTCAAGGTTGACTCAGCCTTCCATCCTTCTGAGGTAAAATGAGGGCCCAGATTGTTGGGGGCAATAGGCTGACTCTGTAAACTGCTTAGAGAAGGCTGTAAAAAGCACTATGAAGCGGTATATAAGTGTAAGTGCTATAGCTAGTGCTATTGCTATTTTAAAACTGTGATTTGCCTATTTTAGAACTTACACTACAATTTTCAGGTACTTCCTTCATTGATCTAGGACAATCAATCATCAGTCTATCAATCATGTGTTCTCCATCTCAGAATGAAGGGACAAGGGTCAGTTTTGGTGCTCATGTTCAAAGGAGGGTCCAAAAACCAGAATAAAAGGAAGGTGTAGGTCTCATCTGGCCCAGGAGCCACTGGTTCTCCATGCCAACACCAAGCCTGCCATACCACACCAAATTATGAATCAGTTTCACACACAAAAGTACATCATTTTTCTTTCTCCCCCTCCCTGTTGTTCAGGGAGAAGGTTTACATGTAGAACCTTAACTCCCTGTGGAGGTTTTCTACTGCTGTTGTGGCCTGCCAGTGGCCAGCAGAGCTGGCAGCAGATTCGGACAGTGAGGAGATTGGGGAGGAACATGGGCCAGTCCTGGAGTCTGGGGAAGGCTCTGATGAGGGCTCTGCATCAGAGGCAGAGAGGGGGCCAGGGACATATGCCAGCTATCAGCTGCCTTCGGAGTCAGACATCAGTGAGGCAGATGAACAGCTGGAGCCTGTTCCCAGTGTGCGTAAGAGCAGAGTTGCCAGATGAAGGGAATAGCTAAAGAACAAGGGTCGACTTGGGAGTAAGGCCACAGGTGGACAATGAATGGCCCCTCCCAGAGGGAATAAAAGAGGAGCGAAAGGGGAGTGGGCTTTTGCAGGAAACAATTCGTTCGTTCGGTCATTCTGTTCAGGAGTGTGAAGATCTGACTGTGAATCTCAGAGACTTTGTGCCAAGTCTTTCCTTGCACAGCACTGCATTTGGAAAATATTTACATGGCAGCTTTCCAAGCTAGATAAGGTCTGTGATCATAAATTCACCTTTGAAAGACTGTTTGCCAGGCCTTTGCTGATGGTGAATGAGAGGAATTCACTGTTTGTTTAATAAAAGGGGTTTTGTCGGGACCAGGATTCTGCTTGGTGCTTTTTGGGGAAGCCTAGGTCAGAACAACTGTTTATTTATTTTTTTAAAAAAATTCTTTTCTATTCTAGGAGGGTGGTAGCCATGAAACTCTGCTCTGTATGCCATGCACATTAAAAGCAGGTGGAGCTTTCATCTGATGACCATCTTGAGTTTTTGGGACACTTTGCAGACGCGCCTGCTCTAATCTCTAGTTACCTGCCTATTCTCCACTGTGCTTGCCTTCTTTTTACAGCTGATGTTCTTGTTAATGACACTTGTTCTGAGTTGCAGTTGTTTTCAATGACGTCGTTTTATTTTTTTGCCTTATAACACTGGACGGTTCTCCCCTCCATTATCCTTTTCTCACATCTGTATTTCATTCCTCTTTTTAATTGTTAAATTAATAGTTAAAAAGCAAATAGAAATACAACTTACATTACTAAATTAATGTTAGCCGCGGGGTAGACATTTGTTAATTAAATTAACAAGTAAGGCAGTGTGGTTATTGGGCAGCCCCCACCCTTCCAAGAATTCTGAAATTCGGCATTTAAAAGGCAGCTAAGGTGGGAAGAGAATGGGGGTCCACATGTGACATAGCTATTTGGTTGTTTTTTTTTTAAGACAAGAATCCCATCCATGTTAATGGTAGAAATTAGAATGGCCTTACCCAACCAATGCTGGTCACAAGCATCACACTACAAACCCCATACTTCCCAGCCTCACTGCGTGACGAAGTCAAGGGCATGTGGGGGAAAAAGATCAGGCAGGAACAGTTGCCATTTATTTGGGGCAGGGGGAAGCAATTACTGACAAATTTTGGAACACCCTTCACTGTCACTGACACACAGAGCCTTCTCTCTCTAGGGTCAGGTTCCTGGCAATGAATTCAACAGGCGTCGTCGTAAAAGAATCAAAATGGTCTGATCCCATCACACTGATTCAAGGTAACTAGAAATGGGTACCACTAGCATCACCTGTCATATGTCCAGTCTGTTCAGATCCCATTCATTTTGGTCAGACAGTCACACTGAGCCTGGCTAGGTGGCTCAGTGGCTAAGACATTGAGCTTGTCGATCAGAAAGGTCAGCAGTTCGGTGGTTCAAATCCCTAGTATAGGTCTCCTGCATGAGCAGGGGGTTGGACTAGATGACCTCCAAGGTTCCTTCCAACTCTGTTACTGCTACACGGACCTACCTCTGCAATACTTCATATACACGAACCTGAAAATGAGCATTAACTTCAGCTGGGTTTCTTTCTGAAAAGGAGTGAAACCATTGTATATTGAGTCTGCCTTTCTCTTCTGAGAGGGTTAGTTTTAGTATTGTGATTTTCGCCACTATTAGTTATTTTCAATTCTCTGAAAACTCCCTGGTGTTGCTTCACAAGTGGGCAACCTTAGACATTGGAGTTAGACATTGGGGTTAGTTTCACTGGATGAAACCAGGCTTAATAGCAGTAACTATGAGAGGGATCTTGGAGTCTTACTGGACAACCAGTTAAATAGGAGCCAGCAGTGTGTGGCGGCAGCCAAAAAAGCCAATGCAATCCTAAATTGCATTAACAGAGGGATACAATTAAGATCAAGTGAGGTACTAATACCACTCTATAAAGTCTTAGTAAAACCAAACCTAGAATACTGCATCCAGTTTTGTTCACCACACTATAAAAAAGATGTTGAGACTATAGAAAAAGTGCAGAGAAGAGCAACTAGGATGATTAGGGACAGTAGTGGGTTTCAATTTTGTTTGTTAACGGTTCACTTGTGGGCACGCACGATGCTTCTGTGCATGCGCAGAAGTTTTAGCACATGCGCAGAGACATCCGGCAGGGTGGGCAAAGCCTCCTGTCACCGCCACGACCGGTTCGCCCAATCTGAGGTGAACCGGTAGCAACCCACCAATCCAATTAGGGGACTGGAGACTAAAACATATGAAGAACGGTTACAGGAACTGGGCATGGATAGTCTAGTGAAGAGAAGGACCAGGGGAGACATGATAGCCATCTTCCAAAACTTGAGGGGCTGCCACAGACTGAAGAAAGAAATATTTCAGGCAGGGATGAAATGCTCCCAGTTCGGACCGGATCACCCGATCCGGTAGTGATGGCAGCGAGTGGTTCGGAGAACCGGTAGCAAAAATCCCTGCCCCTCCCCCCCCACCATGCCCAGGTGAGCCGCATGATCATCAGAGGCTTTTTTTTAAAAAACTTTTTTTAAAAAAAAGCCTCTGATGATCGCGCAGCTCAGCTGGGATTGTCAGAGGCTTTTCAAAGCATTTTTTCCTGCAACCTCTTCTGCCGAAGAGGTGGTTTAAAATATGCTTTGAAAAGCCTCTGACAATCCCAGCTGAGTTGCCTGATCGGCAGAGGCTTTTCAAAGCATTTTTTCTTCAACCTCTTCGACCGAAGAGGTTGTAGAAAAAATGCTTTGAAAAGTTAAAAAAAAAAACAACTTGGCCACGCCCACCCAGTCACATTACCACCCCCTCACCAAGCCATGCCCACAGAACCAGTAGTAACAAATTTTGCATTTCACCCCTCATTTCAGGTATTGCAAAAACTATTCTATCCTGGAGAAAGGAAAATTCTTCTAAGATGGCACCTTGAAAGGATTACATGATAAAAATATAAATTTGTTTTTTTACCAGGGAGAAATCCTGACAGAATTGTTGCCAAGCCCAGACGGCGGAGAATTGAGACGAACATCATTATTACCATCCTCTCCATCCTCTCTGCCATTCTCCTGGCTGCTCTCGTTGCGGCCTTCGTCTATAAATAGTATGTTTCATATATCTATGAATATATGTACACACACACATCTACCTACCTACTTACCTACCTACTTACCTACCTACCTACCTACTACCGTGTTTCTTTCCAGACACAAAATAACACTAAGTCTTATTCTTGATTAATGTCTTACCCACTTACCTTAGGACCACCGCAGCCTTGCTCCCACGCCTGATACCTGTTGCTCCGCTGTGTGACTTCTGCGGCCGCTTGTGGCCGCTTGCAGCCAACACTGCAAAGCTTGTCGCACCAGTGCTGCCGCATGTGGCAGGAGGTTGCATGGCAGGTTGTGCCATTGAGCAGTGGCATTGGCATGATGAGCCTCATGGCATCCTGTCACAAACGGCAGCACCAGCATGATGCACCACATGGCATCCAGCCACGAGCAGCCGCAAGCAGCTGCAGAAGTTGGGCAGTGGCATGACAGGTGTCAGGGCATGGGAAGCCTGGCTGCAGTGGTCCTAATGTAAACGGGTGCGGGGCGCATGGGGCAGTTGTACCCCCTCACCCCCATTGTAGCTTGATTTTTACATCTGTTCCTTGCCCCACCTCGTACAACCAGATGATGGGCAGGGCTTAAATAGGACTTATTTTGCAGGTAGGGCTTATATTAGGCACAGGCATGAAAATCAGGCTAGAGCTTGTTTTTGGGGTAGGTCATATTTTAGGAAAACATGGTGTATTTATGTATGTGTGTGTATACACACATGCGCGCGCACACACACACACACACACACACACACACACGGGAGAAGAGCCTTATCTTGACCCAATCAGGTACCTTGAACCCATGGAGAAAAGTCCTTTTTTTACACACACTGATATGGCTCACAGGCTTGAAGTATTTTTCTTGACATTGTGAGAAAGTTCACACTAGAACACAGATTTGCTTGCTTTTAGGGATAAGAATCTAGCCATTGTGATTTATACACCATTATTTACAGCTTAGTACAGTGCATGAGGCCAGCCAAATGTGGTTTACTCAAAACCACATTTAACAAAACATTTGGCTCAGCACAATAGACAAACTCATCCATCTGGAAAGTCCTCCCAACCATGAGGGGAAAAGATTCTTGCTGAATCTGGACTGTGACTGAATGGAGTGGACTGACTCGTCTAGGAAATGATGAACCTACCTAAAATTTTCTATACTGTGGTGGAAGTTCTCCATAGTCTTTAGTAGGTCTTCCCCAAATTTGCTACCTGAGATTCTACAAAGTAGGAACCTTCTGTACCGAAAGACAACATTTTTCTCTGAGGTGATAAGCTGTCCTTCAAATGGCTTCTCGAAACCTAAAGGCGCCATGGGAAGGCTGCCATAAAACAGATGGGGAAATGTCAATGTTCTTCAACTAGTTGTCTACTAGGTAGGCTAACCCTATTATCTTGTGTAATTTCTAAGCCCTACATTGTATACTCATCTTCATTCTTTCTCTGCCTTTCTTTTCCACAGTTCCAACATTTGTGACAAACCGATGTCTGCCGATTTTGTGGGAATACAGGATCCATCCATAGTACGCTACACCACTCATCAAATGCATGATCGGGTGTCCATCAAGTAATGAGCTCCTACGTTGCTGAGGATCAGTCAGTATTTTCTTTCCTTTTCCTGCCTGCTTCCGGTTTCATTTATTAATTGCAAACTTCCAGTTGTGTTTTATGTTTGAAGAAGGGCTGCCACAGGGGTGAAATCTAAAATTTGTTACTGCCGGTTCTGTGGGCGTGGCTTGGTGTGGGCGGAGGGGTAATGTAACTGGGTCGGCGTGGCCAACTTTTTTTTTTTTACTTTTAAAAAAATGCTTTTAAAAGCCTTTGACAATCAGGCAACTCAGCTGGGATCGTCAGAGGCTTTTAAAGGCATTTTTTTTCCTACAACCTCTTTGGCCGAAGAGGTTGCAAAAAAAATGTTCTGATGATCACGCGGCTCAGCTGGGCATGGAGGGGGGGGGGCACAGGGATTTTTGCTACTGGTTCTCTGAACCACCCGCCGCCATCACTACCAGATTGGGCGATCCGGTCCAAACCAGGAGCATTTCATCCCTGGGCTGCCATCTCTCGTTCCTTGCCTGCTCAGAAGAAAAGGGAGGGGATGAGTGTGGCTATCTTAGATTAAACTATGACTACATATTCTGAGATAGCCACACTCATATACCAATGATTTATATCAGTTGATATGAGATCTTCACAGAATCAAATTGTTGGAAGGGAATGTGAAGGTCTTCTAGTCCAACCCTCTGCTGAAGGCAGGAATCCTCAGACCATCCCAGACCAATGGCTGTCCAATCTTTGTCTGAAAATTTCCAGTGATGGAGCACCTAGAGCTCCAGGTCAGCTGTGCTGTAGCTTAATTGTTGTCATAGTCAAGAAATTCCTCTTTATTTTGAAATTGGATTTCCCTGTATGAAGCTTCCGTCCTTATCTAACCACTAGGAACTTTGGAAGCAAATCCAAACTTTTTTCTCAAAGTTTGCTGCTAAAGGTGCATTCTTCTTTCTACAAAAGAATTACAAGGTCTTTGCCATCACCAATTACATCTTTCATAGTTACTTGTAACAGAAAATGACAATTAAACCAGCTTCATTCTGTAATTCAAGTACTATTATATGATTAGAACTGATTCATCCCTCCAGCCAGTGGAAACTGAGTAGATCAAGGCTGTCAAACTCACGGCCCACGGGCCGGATGCGTCCCGCGCTGGCCACGCTCACACCCAGTTTAGCGAAGGGGGGAAAAGATGTGATACATCATGTGACGCTGCCGTGATGATGTGAGTTTGACACCCCTGGAATAGATGATCAATGTTCTTTCAAGATTGTTTGCCTTCCTGGATTGAAAAATTGATTTGTAATGTGATAAATATATTGGAAATATTTCTTTTATCAATAGAGACATAAAACCTGTGAAAAGGTTATCATTTGTGTCCATTTTCAAAAGATGTAGTCCTTAATGGAACTGCATAGTTCTTAATGGAACTGCATCTATATGGAGGGAAGTATGCAATGGGGTATCAAGATCATGTGAAGTGTTAGTAGTAGTACCATTTTATAATGCCTTGGTAAAACCACTCTTGGAATATTGCATTGAGTTTTGGTTGCCACAATAAAAAAAAGATGTTGAGACTCTAAAAAGAGTCTAAGGAAGAGCAACAAAGATTTAGGCAACTGGAGGCTAAAACATATGAAGAATAGTTGTGGGAATTGAGTTTAATGAAAAGAAGGAATGGGGTGACATGATAGCAGTGTTCCAATATCTAAGGGGTTGCCACCTTAGAAGAGCCCCTTAGAAGAGGGGGGTCAACCTATTCTCCAAAGCCCTTGAAGGCAGAACAAGAAGCAATGGATGGAAACTAATCAAGGAAAGATCCAACCTACAACTAAGGAGAAAATTCCTGACAGAATAATTAATCAGTGGAATGATCTGCGTCCAGAAGTTGTGGGTTCTCCAACACTGCAAATTTTAAAGAAGAAATTAGACAATCATTTGACTGAAATGGTATAGGATTTCCTGCCTAAGCAGGGGCTTGGACTAGAAAACCGCCAAGGTCCCTTCAAATTCTTTTATTCTGTTAAGATAATCATTATATGAGTTCGCCTAAACTTGTAAGCCATGGCATAATGGGAGTGGGAAAAGATGAGTTGGTTTTATGATTAACAGCTAAACATCATACAACCCTCTAAACTGGACCAATGCAATCATTTAAATAGTTTTGTCTCTATCTATCATGTAACACTAAACAATTATTCTTGCTTAAGGTGCCAAGAAGGCATGATGTACAAAATGTATTCTTTCTGGGCTAAGTGTTCATATGCCAATCTATCTTTGATCGGTCATTGGTAGAGTCCCTTGGAGTTATTTGTATCTCAGGAAAAGAGGGGGACAATTGATATACTTATGATCAGCGGCCTCAAAATATTCTCATTGGTCAGTAGCAATAACAATAGCACTTAGACTTACGTACCATATTTTCTGGCGTATAAGACTACTTTTTAACACAGGAAAATCCCCTCAAAAGTCGGGGGTCATCTTATACGCCGGGTATAAGCCTACCGATGCTCCGACTTCCCCAGCTGACCCCCAGTGACGGCGAGACCCAGCTGTCTGGGAAAGTCGGAGCGTCGGTAATATCCACCTGGATGCCTGGGACGGTGGGGGAGGCTCCGCGCAGCAACCAGCTGGGTTCAGCATTCAGCGGCATGCAGCCTTGACAAGATCAGCACAGCTTCCCGAATCTGAGTTGCCAGTGCTGACCGATGATGCTACGGGAGCGCCGACAACATTGAGGGGTAGTTTTATACGACGAGTATAGCCCAAACCCTATATTTTAATAGGAAAAGTAGGGGGTCGTCTTATACGCCCAGTCGTCTTATACGCCGGAAAATACGGTAGTGCTTCATAGTGCTTTAGAGCAGGGGTCTCCAACCTTGGCCACTTTAAGACTTGTGGACTTCAAATCCCAGGATTTGAAGAACTCTGGGAGTTGAAGTCCACAAGTCTTAAAGTGACCAAGGTTGGAGGCCCTTGCTTTAGAGCCCTCTCTAAGCAGTTTACAGAGTCAGCTTATTGCCCCCAACAATCTGGGTTCTCATTTTACCAACCTTGGAAGGATGGAAGGCTGAGTCAACCTTGAGTCAGTGAAGATCAAACTGCTGGCAATGGGTAAAGTCAGACTGGAATACTGCATTCTAACCACTGTGCCACCACAGCTCCGGTAATGAGAACATTCCATTTTGTTAACCAACCAGGACAACAGTGGGGCAGCAGGATCACTAACATATTCTACAGATATAGCTGAAGAATCTTTGGAACAAAATACCAGTGTGTGCTACAATCCATGAAGACAAAAAAAAAATTGATGAAACATGGGTCATGATGCCAGAACGTAAATCCTAGCTATAAAGGCAAGACAAGATGGGATCCACCTCTAATTCCCATTACAATGTAATATTATATTTATTCTGATGTAAAAAAAAATAACTTGAAGGGGTTTGTAATAGGATTTCTCTGTTTTAAATCATTTGTTTTTGTAAAGCAAAATTACGAATATTATTAAGAGTAAATTTATATTCTTTCACAACCAAGATATGATTGTGTTATTTTTATTGCATTTCCCAAAGGAGAATTTTTTTTTACTGGATTTTTAAAAATTGGATCTCACAAGGAAATTAATTTTCTTGGCTGGAGACTCACAGCACTCAACACAGTGGTGGGATTCACCGGTTGTAATTACGCACGGTAATTAATGTCATTGTGAAAAGCTCAGAAGCCATTAAGAAAGTGTAGGAAGTTAGCACCCACCCCTCTCCTAGAAGAATGAAATATTTTAGGAAATATTAAAAAGACAGAATATATTTCCCTGGATGAGAAATGGAAAAACATGTTTTAAAGACAAAGCAGCTTCCTGCCCCCCCCCCCCGCTCTTTGTCAATGGGCCAGAGGCAGAAACCCAATCCCCCCCCTTTGTCAATGGACCATCATCTGCAACACAATAGGACCCATCTAGCAACAGAAACTCACCAAATGGTGCCGGGGAAGATTACATCAGCCAGCAAGCTAAGAACCCCTGCCCCCTGGGAGTCTGACAACCAATCAGGATATTCTTCCTGTGCCCCAGGAAGTTCAAAGCTCAGAGAGGGCATAAAACCAACGCACGCTCAGCATCTCGCCCCTTTTTCTGTTCAGGAACTCAAACCATGTGATCCTGTCCACCATTAAACCATCTTTCCAAGCAGTCTCCATGTTTCCAGTGTCTTTTTCCCCACTTGGATATTTCTTCCAACAAAAGAATTCTGGCAATTAGTGTGCATCAAATGCAAATCCTATATACAGTGAAATAACACTTCAAGTTCTTTTCCACCTATTCCTCCTGCCCAAACTGGCTGGAGGTCCATTTCTTTGGGCAGAAGATCTGGTTTTCACCTATCTTTTGTTTTGGCCATGATCTCACATCTGGTTGCTTTCCTCTGACTGCATAAGAACTTATTTCCACTAAGTGCTACAACGGAAGTGCAATATTAGAAATTTAAATTTGTTCATGGTGAAAGTAGGGATTATCCTGGGATAATCAGAATATCTTATTTCCTACAAGAATGTAGGAATGGCCATAATAGGAGTGCTTTCCTGAGTCAAGTGTTGCATTCGGTAAGTAGAGTCGCATAGTCTTGGAAGAGGTAGAATGAAACCAAAACTATATGTGCATTTATTTCTTTTGTGTTTGCATTATTTATAGTTATGAATAATTAATTGTTATTCATTATGTCTCCCTTCTATAGCATTAAAAATTGAGAAACAGCATCTCAAATGTGGAGGGAGAGAGGAAAGAAATGTGATTTGTTCGTTTGTCTTCTGAGTTACACATATGGCTTCTTAAAATAGCCCACAGCACAATGATTAAATCCAGAATCTAAAATTATCCAGCTGGGCCATCAGGATATTATAATACAGGTAGTCCTCGACTTATGACCACAATTGAGCCCATTTCTGTTGTTAAGTGAGACATTTGTTAAGTGAGTTTTGCCACATTTTACGACCTTTCTTGCTACAGTTGTTAAATGAATCACTGCAGTTGATAATTTAGTAACCTGGCTGTTAAGTGAATCTGGCTTCCCCATTGACTTTGCTTGTCAAAAGGTCGCAAAAGGGGATCACATGACCTTGGGACACAGCAATGGTCATAATTATGAACCAGTTGCCAAGCATCTGAATTTTGATCACATGACCATGGGGATGCTGCAAAGGACATAACTATGAAAAATGGTCATAAGCAGTGGTGGGTTTTTACTGGTTCGCCCTGGTTCGCGCAAACTGATAGTGGTGACGGCGGGAGGCTCTGCCCACCCGCCCAGACATCATCACAGATGCTCTGCGCACACGTACGGTCGCAGTTCTGAACTGGTAGCGAAGGTAAGTGAAACCCACCACTGGTCGTAAGTCACTGTTTTCAGTGCCATTGTAACGGTCACTAAACAAACTGTTGTAAGTCGAGGACTACCTGTATGTTCATAGGACTGAGATTTTTATAACCGCCAATATGTCTCTTATGGATTTCATATTCCTTATGTTGTTGATTTTTTTAATGTGTTTTAATGACTGCAGTAATCATTTTATTTTAAAAATAATTGAATTGTCCCTAAAACTAGCCTATAGTTATACATAAAGCTATGCCTAACCCCCAAAGGGGATAAAGTTATCTTCATTGTTCTGTCTACTGCTATTAGACTGTTTTAGAAAGTTTTGGATGCCACGTTATCCTAGAAGTCCTTCATCCATGTTGCGGTCGACTCCTGCACTCACCAGTCAATGTGCAGTCCTGGTAACTTGTTATTGCCAAGTTTATTTAGACCAGCGTTTTTCAATCTCAACAACTTTAAATTGTTTGTGGACTTCAACTCCCAGAATTCCACCAACAGTGTTTCTTAACTTCGGCAACTTTATGAGAATTCTGGGAGTTGAAGTCCACACATTTTAGTAAATGAGGTTGAAAAACACTGGTCTAGGAAGAACAGAGATCTACTCTAGAAGGACAGAGAATCAGTCTCAATAGAAAATCTGCATTACACTTTTTCCGCAGGGTGCACCAGTAAGTCTGCAGGTGAAAATGTATATCCAATTTCCATTGATTCACCTTTAAATGCTTCTGAAGAAGATCGGTCCTTCCCACCATAAACGCTGTGCCCTTCTCTGCACATTTTTAATGGGACTGAACTTGATTCTTTCAGTTTTTTCTCAATAGGTTCTGCCTTGACAAGTCCAGCTTTTGTTTCAATCTTCTTTCTCTCTTAGCATCTGTTTTTCTACTTGTCTCCAGTTTCCTTTCTTGGTTTTTTTGTTTTTGGCAAATACTGATGTTCCCTTGGGCTTTTCTCCACAACTTGTGAAAGCCTTCTCCAACCCATCTAGAAGATGCCTTGGATAGTACAGTGGTCTAAAGCACCCTGTTATTAACACCAGCTGCCTGCAATTATTGCAGGTTCGAATCTCACCAAGGCTCAAGGTTAACTCAGCCTTCCATCCTTTCTAAGGTAGGTAAATTGAGGACCCAGTTTGTGGGGGCAATAAGCTGACTTTGTATAAATATACAAAAGTATGAAGGCTATTGCTTAGCGCATTGTAAGCCGCCCTGAGTCTCCGGAGAAGGGCAGCATATAAATCAAATTTAAAAAAAAAAGATGGCAGAAAATTACACCGGTGTTAAATTTTGTGGTGCCTCTGCTTCCATAACTCATTCTGCCTTAAGATAAATTCAATCAAGCCTTTGAAAAATCACGAGGAATTACAAAAGCACCGAGCAGTGATGGAGAACTTCTTGGTCCCTTGGTCCATTTCATTTTTGCAGTCTTTCACACAACTGGCCAGAGGAATAGCAAAAGTACAGTACCAATAGGATTGAATTACAGGATTGCAGAATAACATCGCAGGGTGAGATTGGGTATTAAAACTTTGCCTCCAGAAGTTATGAATGCTCCAACACTGGAAGTTTTTAAGAAGAGATTTGATAACCATTTGTTTGAAATGGTATAGGGCTTCCTGCCTGAGCAGGGGGTTCAAGACATTCAAAGTCCCTTCCAACTTTGAATCTGGGTCATAAGTAACTTTTTTGGAGGGTGTCATAACTTCAACCGGTCACTAAGTGATGGATTGTAAATCAAGGATTACCTGTAATTACGATTAAGAGGTGAACTAGATTTGGTCCTGGTAATATATAAAACATGGGGGAGGAAGGGTGCAGTCTTCATTTTGTGTGTCTGTGTGTCTATGTGTGCCTTCAAGTTAGTGTTGTGACTCCTGGCAACTGCTTGTGCTTGGCCACTGCCTCCTTCTCAGGGTGTGTGAGAGAGAGAGTGACAGGTCCAAGACCACCCAGTTGGCTTTGTACCTAAGTAGAGACTAGAACTCACAGTCTCCTAGGTTCTAGCCCTGTGCCTTTACTACTACGCTGAACTGGCTCTTTTTATCACTACAGTCACCAGCTCAGTATTTCAAAGAGCAGTTCTATATTTACGATTAAAGGTAATTGTCCACTTTCAACCTAAGAAGGAATGCAGATGGTTCTGTCTCTTTTTACTCTGAGAATCGGTGCTCTTGAAATGGCCAAAACTAGAGTTACAAGTTATTATGACAATACTTTAACTAAGTTATGTTCATTTACTACCGTGATGGCAAACCTATGGCACGCGTGCTACAGCTGGCAAGTGAGCCATCGCCCAGCTCAGGTTCACCATGCATTCACATGCTCGGGGGGGCAGGTGCACATGCTCGGCGGGCAGGGGTCACTAGGCCAAAAACGGGGGGGTGGGGGGGTTGTGTGTGCAAAAACGGGGTGGGGGTAGCAGGGTGTCGCATGCACATGTGTGGGAGGGTGGGAGGATGGGGGGAGCATGGGGGTCATGTACACATGCGTGGGGGGGGCGCATTTTTTTTTAATTTGATTTATATGCCGCCCTTCTCCGGAGACTCAGGGCGGCTTACAATGCGCTAAGCAATAGCCTTCATACTTTTGTATATTTTATACAAAGTCAGCTTATTGCCCCCACAAACTGGGTCCTCAATTTACCTATCTTAGAAAGGATGGAAGGCTGAGTCAACCTTGAGCCTTGGTGAGATTCGAACCTGCAATAATTGCAGGCAGCTGATGTTAATAACAGGGCTTTAGACCACTGTACTATCCAAGGCTCTCTTGCATTATGGGTGCTGATACACGCCACTGGCATGCTTTCGGCACACAACAAGAAAAGGGTTATCCATCATTGATTTACTATATACAAATGGACTTCTCTTGATCAATATCCCCCCCATGCAGTTCCTATTAATGGCTGTTCAGAGAAGACCATCAATAGATCAAAAATTGAGCAAATGAGAAGATAGCCTAGGCAGAAAATAGCTGCAGGGAACATTTTATTGTTATCCAGCCCAGACTAGCTGTAATGCTATCCCTCACTGAATAAACCATTTTTATTTTCATTGGTTTTTTTTTCCTCCTCCCTCCCTCCCCCTCCCCCCCCAATCCTTTTCCTTGGTTCTTGCATCTCTAAAATTGTAAGACGGATGGCAAGGGCCATATACTGGTTTTTGTAAGTTGCCTTATCAATCTCCTTTGGCTGAAAAGTGGGATAAAATACTTTTCCCACTCCTATAGTTTTAAAGATGACCATGATGTAGTTCTTGCTGTCAGTCCCTTTCTATCTGTGAATTGACTTGCTAGCTAGTTGCAGCAGGGTTTTATCTTTTGAGATACGATCATCTTAAAATTGGGGTTCTAGGATGGCCGGCCTGTAGAAATAGGAACAGCAGCTGGGCTACCCAGGAAGAGGGGGGGGAAAGATAAGAGAGGAAGAAAGGAAGAAGAGAGACGTCCCTATCTTCCAGCACTCTGTTCAAAATTCAAAGTTCTCCACTCTTTCTTAGGAATCCTTTCTGGAATTTTACAAAAAAGATGTTGTGAACCACGTTATTGGTAACGGAAAAGGGGGAAGGAAATGAAAGGGTAGCAGAAAGAGATAGATGGCAATGTGTCAGCACAATTCATTGGGCTTTATCATTTTTATTGTTTTGTGATTTTTATCATTGTTGTTAGCTGCCCAGGATTGTGTGCCACAAGTTCAGTGGCCATATTTACCTTCTAACTAAACAGATAAATTTTCATCAACCTTTCCGCTCATCGAGGCTGGGGATTTTAACCAATTGTGGAAGTCCTTTGATTACTTGAATCTATTGCCCTACAGCTCGAAAACAGATGCTCCAGAATGGCTCTGACAGCACAGCTGCTCTTCTTTGCCCATGGAGGTCTTAAGGGACTACATCCAAAGCAACTGCAGTTCAAAGATGTTTTTAAATGGGGCTTCTATTACTTAATTATCTTTCAGCACTCTGCTTGCGTTCAGGAGCATAATGTCTGACCAGGGATTTAATTTTCCAAAGGACTTCTGTTCTCTCTTCTTCTTCTCATGTCAGGTCTCTGTTGCCCCTAGAAATAAGCCAAGATCCAGAATTTCTCCAATCATGGGCTATTTAGAGGAGGAAGCCAGTCCTTGTCCCAAAGGTGCTTTTCAGTGGTAAAATCCATTTTTTTTTACTATCAGTTCTGTGGGCGCAGCTTGGTGGGCGTGACAGGAGAAGGATACTGCAAAATCTCCATTCCCACCCCTCTCCAGGGGAAGGATACTGCAAAATCTCCATTCCCACCCCACTCCAGGGGAAGGATACTGCAAAATCTCCATTCCCACCCCACTCTGGGGCCAGCCAAAGGTGGTATTTACCAGTACTCCAAACTACTCAAAATTTCTGCTACCGGTTCTCCAGAACCTGTCAGAACCTGCAGGATTTCACGCTTGGTGCTTTTTGAAAGGGCAGATGGACTTTGTTTTTCCTTGAAGATGTTTCACTTCTCATCCAAGAAGCTTCTTCACTTCTGACTGAATGTGGAGAATGGAAGGATTTATATTCTTTGGAGTTAACTAGTCATTACTACAGCTCTCTTCTGAGAGTCGTTGAGACCCACTTGGAGTTTTATTCGTGGCCTCAGGATCACCTGAGTCCTGAGGGTCATCTGCATAGTGCAAATGGCTGCGGAGCCTTCTTGGGAAGGTTCCACAGCCATTTGCACTGTCCAGGTGACCCTGGGGGCACAGATAAACCTCCAATTGGCTTCAATGACTCTCAGAAAGAGTACTAACGACCAGATGACTGCAAGGAATATAAATCCTTCCATTCTCCACCGCTCAGTCAGAACTGAAGAAGCTTCTTGGATGAGAAGCGAAACGTCTTCAAGGAAAAACAAAGTCCACCTGCCTTTTAAAAAAGCACCTTTGGGACAACCATGACCTGGACGACTGAGAATCTCCATAGACAAATAAGAAGAGGCTTTTCCACCAAACCCACAATGTTACTATGGCCTTACCACGAACATGGTCCTTGCTTAAAATATTATTACCCACCTTCCTAAAATTATACCAAACTCTGGTGCAGGGAAATGGAAATACACCTGGATAAATTAATGAGAATAACCTTTCTTTCAACAGGTATCTCTGGGAAGCCCAGGCAAGATAATAAGCTGCTCCTGCTGTTTTACAGGTGCTGGTATTCAGAGCCAATCTATTTTTCTTTGCTTCAGGCTGATTCAAGAATGCACTAAGCTGTTTGGGAAGATACATGCACACAGGTCAGGTCTCCCAGTAGTAATACTAAAATAGTACTAGCATCTGCTCTGAAACCACCAATCGGCAGGTAATGGACCATCAGAACGACTAGTCCTTCAGCTGGAGGGTTGCATTTTTGTTACAGAATAAGGGAGGTGGCTCAGAGGCTAAGACGCTGAGCTTGTTGATCGAAAGGTCGGCAGTTCAGCAGTTCGAATCGCTAGTGCCATGTAACGGGGTGAGTTCCCATTACTGGTCCCAGCTTCTGCCAACCTAGGAGTTCGAAAGCATGTAAAAAATGCAAGTAGAAAAATAGGGACCATCTTTGGTGGGAAGGTAACAGCGTTCTGTGTGCCTTTGGCATTTAGTCATGCCGGTCACATGACCACGGAGACATCTTTGGACAGCACTGGCTCTTCGGCTTTGAAACGGAGATGAGCACCGCCCCCTAGAGTCGGGAACACCTAGCACATATGTACAAGATAAATCTTTACCTTTACCTTAAGGGAGGTTTGGTGAGAGGAAAGAACTGTAGGCTTGAGTAACTCTGTATTAGCACTTTATTTATAAATGTACATAACACGGCACGTAGGTAGACAGTTCTGGTCTTTAAAACAGCATCAGTTCCCTCAAGGGGACACAGTGTATTTTTAGAGATATTCAAGACCCCTCCCCACCTTAACTTACATTTCTAACCTTTAGCTGGTGATTTTGTACACAATGAGGGGTTTTTCCCCCCAAAACTTCGATCCAAACAATTGGTATGTTGCCATCTAGTATCTTCCAGTTATTATAGATCTTTAAAACTCATTCAAGAAAACCTTTTCTAGTCACCATGTTGATAGATAAATAGAGAGAAGCTCTTCTCTCCAGTTTGTTCAAATTATTATGGTGGCAGAAGGCAGCAGACAGACATTAAGAAGGAAGCGTAGACCCTTACCTTTGGTGACCAGAGTTATCCATGATTTGGATAAAGTTAGGGGAAATCAGGAGGTGGAGCTTGGGCATTCAATATCTATTTACCATTTGCCTTTTCATAACTTATTTTTTTGAACATAATGCTTTTGCAGAGCATTAATAATAAGCATATTGTGGATAAAGTCACATTAACATTGAGCCGATGGCCACCTGGACAAGGCTACATTGTTTTCTTGACAACAAAATTGACTTGCAAATTTTTCTTCCTTTTTTTTTTTAAAAAAAATTGGTTTAGTCATTTCCTAGTCATCTCTTACCTAAGTTCTAACTAGGTCCAATTTATCAGATACAAAAGAGTGAGACTGGTTCCCATACCAAAACAAAACAGGGAAAATCCTAAAAAGAGCTTCATAGTCATTATGGATAAGGCACTATCCATCTGGTATTTTTTTTAAATAACCATGACCTGAAGGAAAGACCCTAAAACGATTCAGTAACAGCATAAAAGGACTTCTGGCAATTTTTGCTAATGCTGCTCAATGTGCACGGTGATTGGAAAATATGGTGGATAACAGATACAGTTGGGAGAATTTGCTGAAAATTACCGTATATAAACAGGTTTCAGCACCTCTGTGATTCTGTAGTGAAAGGAATTTAAATCAGACATAAATATTAAGGGGTTATGTATCTGGAGCATTTCTATTGCATATTAGGGATCTTTAAGACCGTATTTCTCTTTTTTCTACAACTGCGTGACTTGAATGTATTTTGAACTGGAGATATTTCGTAAGTACAATCAGGTCTGGGAAATAATTTGACCTTGCTTTTTTGCTTTAATCTATAATGAACAGCTGCTCAGTATGACATCTTGTATGAGAAGTGTCTGCAAGTTAGTTTGTTTCAGAGGGGGAAAAAAGCAACATATGAAATCAGACTGTGAATATAGATTTTTACTGATTCCTAAGGGCATAAAGTCATCAAGAGTACCAGCTTCTAGCAAACTTTTTCTGATTTCAAAAAGTTAAGGGGCATCACACTTGATGAGCTTTTGAACGGGCTCCATCCATATATTTACTGGGAGAGGAGCTTGAATGTCTTTGGGCTCTAAGCATAGCACAAACACTTCTTAGCAACCTTTCCCCTCCAAATTTACCTGACATTGCTGCCCTAGCAATTTATAGCTCCTTCCAGAGCCGTGTTCCTCAACCTTGGCAACTTTAAGATGTGTGGACTTCCACTCCCAGACTTTCCCAGCCGGCATACTGTAGGCACTGCTCTATAGCCATCTATCTGTCTTTCCAGAAAAATAACAATAATCATATCGCTTCATATGACGGCTGGGTAACGCTCCTAGCCACTAGTGCAGAAATCAGTCTCACACAAAGCCCGTAAATAAGGCAGATTGAAGTCATCCTTCAGTGCTGTGAAAATGCTCTGGCACGCTTCACTGCTCACCTCCTCACCTCGTGCTGAGCAATACTTAAGACGCATGCACTGACACAGCTGCGCATGCGTCTAAGTATTGGGGGGGCTTATTTTCGAGGGGGAGCTTATTATAGTGCATGCGCTCAAAAGCCAAATTGGGCTTATTATCCAGCCATCAGGGGTGAAATCCAGCAGGTTCTAATAGGTTCTGGAGAACTGGTAGCGGAAATTCTGAGCAGTTCGGAGAACTGGTAGCGGAAATTTTGAGTAGTTCGGAGAACCGGCAAATACCACCTCTGGCTGACCCCTGAGTGGGGTGGGAATGGAGATTTTGTAATGTCCTTCCCCTGGAGTGGGGTGGGAATGGAGATTTTGCAATAGCCTTCCCCTGCCACGCCCACCAAACCACGCCCACAGAACCGGTAGGGGAAAAATTTTGAATTTCACCCCTGCCAGACATGTCTTATTTTCGGGGAAACACGGTATCCTTTTTCTGCACTAAACAAGGTGGAATTCACTCGTTATCAATCACTCCCTCCTGCTCTGGCCTGCAACCTCTATTGTCAGTCAAAGTTATTTTGAACATGGGTTTAGTGGAAACCTTGAAATAACCTGATGGTCAGTGTTAGGTATAGAGGAGAACATGAAAGAGCAGGAGCATAAGGAGAGTTCCTTCTACTTCACTCGCTATCCCCCTCTTAGTTCTGTCACTGGTGAATCAGAATTTAGCAGGTGACTAAATCGACTATTCTAAACGTCTGTTAAAGTCACCCTTTCCCATATTAGAAGAGTGATTCGTAGTTGTTTTTCAGCAGGCAAATCAAGCCGAGTGGGAAATGAAACTGGGGGACATTTACCAATTACAGAGAGTAAGGAAGATGACCTTTGCAAAAAATATGCAGAAACAATTACCGAGGAAAAAGGGGATAGAATATTTTTTTTAAGTCCAGAAAGAGATAACATTTGGAAGTGGCTCAGGCAGACACCTCCCTAAATCACTGGGGGAGTATAAAAAGGGGGAGAGGACACAGACTTGCAAGAATCTGCTATTATAGCCAATCTCAATAAAGTAGTTTTACCTAATGGGGCGGACATAATCCCTTCCTTAACTTGGCAGCAGTAACAAAAGGCAGCTTAGTTTGCTGAACTCTTTATAGATCGACCACAAGGGCAGCAAAATGTATGCCAACATATTTTTAAACTGGCTCAAGGACTAGTGGATACACTAATTTGGCCATGAGCCTTTGACCTAGGGCAGGGGTCTGCAACCTTAAACACTCAAAAGAGCCTTTTGGACCTGTTTCCCACAGAAAAGAAAACACCGGGAGCCACAAAACCCTTCCCGTGGCTGACTATTTCTTGAGTGGCCACAAAACTAGCCTATGTAGTTGAATTAAACGTTCTGTTTTCTTCTGAAACTTTTCTTTTCTTAGATTTATCCATGGTTGGCCTGCCGGGAGTTGAAAAGCTCAATAAATCGCGTGCCGGCGGGTGTCACACATTGGCGGTTGTGACGCATATTTTGAGTGACAGGGAGCCGCAGCAGAGGGGTGAAAGAGCCACGTGTGGCTCCAGAGCCACAGGTTGCTGACCCCTTACCTAGGGGAATAACTTCTTGGTGTTTTCAGATATGTAGAAATGTATTTGTGTGAGCTCAGGCGAGAAATAAGTTAGAGAGAGCTGTGGCCCAAAGAATTTATGACACAAGTCATACAGAATTCACTAGCATCAACAATTTTAGAGTAGCTATTGAAAGTACATTCCCGCTAAGAGGTTTTTGCCCAGTTCTCAACTGAAGTGCACTCAACTCGAGTTGGTTGTATATTAAAATGAAGCAAGGCTTCCATCACATGGTTGTGCTACCATCATGACCTTTTTTTTGACATGCATCTCCATAGACACTCCTGGTCAATTTCACTTTTCCAGAAAGGCTGCCTATTAATTAAAAAAAAACAAAGGGATTAACTTGTTACAAACAGCCCTGGAAAGTTATGGGTGCAGTATTGCAAATATTGTGTATGCTAGTAAAACTTCATGATCTACCCAGAATCTATTGGACTTAAGCAGCAAATAATGTCCAATCCAATCCAATCCAATCCAATCCAATCCAATCCATCAATCAGAAGAACCTTGCCAATTAGCTAATGATATTAAATCAGTGTTTCTCAACCTTGGCAGCTTGTAGATGTGTGGACTTCAACTCCCCAAATCCCCCATGCTGGCTATCCACATGTCTTCAAGCTGTCAAAGTTGAGAAACACTGTTCTAAACAGTACCATGTGACTGTTAGTAAAAAGGAGACGGCAAAGGGAATGAGATTATCTCATATACCCTTTCCCCAGAGGCAAGACAGTAGCAGTAACAGAGTTGGAAGGGACCTTGCAGGTCATCTAGTCCAACCCCCTGCTCACGCAGGAGACCTATACTAGGGATTCGATCTGCCGAACTGCCAACCTTTCTGATCGACAAGCTCAGCATCTTAGTCACTGAGCCAACTAGCCAGGTTATTATAGGTCAGTGATGGCTAACCTTTTTGCCATCGCGTGCCAAAAGTGGGGGAGTGCGGGGGGGGTGTCACGTGGGCGTGCCCACACCCATAATTCTGTGTGCCCCACCCCCCGCGTATGCATGCGCGACCCCCCCCGTGCTTCCTCCGTTTTTGCCACGCGATGGCACGATGGGCCCAGTAGGCTCGTTTTTTGCTCTCCCTAGGCTCCAGAGCCTCTCTAGGAGCCTGGGGAGAGCAAAAAATGGACCTTCCCCACCCCACCCAGGCTCTCTGGAGGCAGGAAACAGACTATCTCCCTACTTCTGGGTGCACATCGGAGCTGAGCTCACGTGCCTACCAATATAGGTTCGCCATCACGGTTATAGGTTATATAGACCTTTAGTCCAGTTTTATGATGGATTTCCTTGTCATTAGAAATCAAATGGTTGGTTATCAGAGAGAAAGGCCGCCTGGGATGGCATCAATTTGGAAGTCCAGAGCATATCCTGGCCTTAAAACCTCCCTAATATTCTGAAACAGAACAACAGTTGAGTAAATTGATGTTATAATTTACCTCCATTTTGTCATTTCATTCATGGCCTCTCTAGGAATGTCCAAGAGGTCCCTGTTTCTGCTCCCCCCCCCCATCCCCTCCAATTTCACCTGAAAATGGTCAGGATGGACCTGAATTGAATGGCTTGTCAGCCTGGGGTGCTCACAGAGAATTGACAGGCAGCAAAGGAACTCTCTCCCTTCAGTTGAGCCCAGAGAATGGCAGGCCTTACCTACTACCCAGGAACCAAAGCCTCCCATCACTCATTGTTGCTTTCTCCCGTCAAACAAAACAAATCATGGTGAATCCCTAACATTTTTAACTTTAAACGTCACCGTGGGGCTAAGTGCAAGAGGCAGGATATGTGAAACTCTCTCCCCACCCCACCTTCTTAACAGCGCAGAATGTCCACTGGAACTCCTGGCAGCAAAACATTACCACTCCTAAGCAGGTTTCTCTCATTGGAGGAGAGATGATAACAGTCACGGGGATGTGCTGGGAAACATCGGAATGGCAACTGTCCAGCTGCGGTATCAGGCAATCATCAGGACCCGGACTTTCATCTGGAAACATCCCAAGTTACAGATGTGCTTGTTTTCATTACGAATGGGGAAAGAAGGCTGTGCACTTTCTCCATTAATTCATTGCCGTCCCCATTAACCATACTTTGGGCTCGGCCCTTACTCAGAAGCTAAGATCTGGTATATCAGACCGGCACAAATGAAGCCTCCTAACAGTAAAGTGTAGACAATTAAGAAATAAGCCAAAGCTCTTTGGAGTTCTTGAAGAATTTCAGCAACCAGCCTTCTGAGCTTCTTCTTTCCAGACATGTCTCTTGGTGTAGATACCTCAAAAGAGCTGTGGAGCTTGCGGCTTTCAGGTGTCCGTGGCAGGAAGGCTGGGGGATGGATTTTGAGATCACAGGAAGCCAGAGACCATGCTTTGCCTTCACTCAGTTTCCATTGTCTTTGCAGTGGGATCTTCCTGCATACATACAGGGGGAAAAATGATGTTTTATTTCAGCCCTTCTCTGTCTTCTCCAGAATGGTAAGCGGACAATATGGAAGAATAAATGAGAGAATATGATTCCCTTCTTTTTTTAAAAAAAATAAAAAAATAACAACTTCCCAACTTTCTCAATAATTTTCATGATATAAAGAAATTGACTGTTTTTTAAAAAAACAAATATGAGTGTCTGATAAAAGAGAAAGCTGATATATCAGTCCATTTATAGGTTTTCTACAATCTGAAATAAGTGAAAGCAATCCATGTTACTGTTCAAAAGCTCTTCTCTCCTGCAAGAACATTAAGCTCATCATCTAAGCTTAGCTGCATTGCAAAGACTGGGAAAATCTGGATCTCTTATTTAAACCAAACTAAATTCCATTGTCTATTTCCACAACAAAAATAGCTCTGCTATCCAGAAATTTAGCCTCCAGAGATTCTCCCTCTGACTTCCACATATGAGGGACGGCTGACATCAACCTTACTAAGAATGCATGACCCTTTGGGCTACTGTTTCAGAGATATGATTACCAGATTCCTCAACACCGTCAACACTGGCAGACTATCTAATGTACTGGAAAAGTTGTTAAAAATTCAGGGAGCTATTCAGAGATGTTTCTGCTTTTAAAATAGCCCATGTTGAACTGTATAGCACAGTCAAACACCAGGAGTTGACCACAGAAAATGTTTGGTGACATTTTATAACATTTGCCAAATTTCAACTCCACGAGAGTTTTGTGTCCCAGATTTTGGATGTGTTCTGTAACCGTAAAAAAAATCTTGCCCTATGATGCATCATTTCAGGTTACGGATATGAGAGTTTTATAGACATATAGACTGCTAGGTTTATATATCATCTTGTCGATACAGTTGATGCAATAAAAACATTAACATATACAATTCAGTGGTGAAATTCAGCTGGATCTATCCGGATCACGCGATCCAGTAGGGCCGGTGGCAGGAGGCTCCGCCCACCCACCCGGACATCATCACATCCCATTTTTTACCCTCTGCGCATGCGCAGAAGGTTCTGTGCATGTGTGGAGGAGGCCCGCACAAGTGTAGCATGCATGCTCACTTTTGCAATCCGGTAGCAAAGGTAAGTGCATTTCACCCCTGATACAATTCATAAAACAAATTGCAAAACAATGAATTTATATTAACCACAGACTATGCCAATCCATGATCATCCAAAGGTTATCCAAAAAATTCACTTTAAACCAATTCACAGGGAGTTGTCAGGATGGGTGCCAATCTGGTCTCTGGGGGTGGGGGTAGAGACTATTTCATAATACAGGAGCGAAACATCCTAGCACTCACAAAATTGGGAAATTATCCAAGAAGAATGTACTTGATGGGTTAATTCTACCGGATGATTCCTTTGAAGAAAAAGCAATTTCATATTTTAGCAGCACCAAAAAGCTTATATACGATTGTGACAATTGATTTAAATTATCTCTCTGTATTATTACTACTTTGGGCCTGGCCCTACCTACTTTTGGAACTTATCCTCTAGGGCTCAAATTCCAAATCTAGTCCCAAGTTTAAAAAAAAAAAGCTGCACAGATGTACAATTATCTCCATCTTTGTCAATATAAAAGTTGTTTGGTTATGCTTCCTCTTGTTGCAACTTTTTCACTGGATTGTGGCTGATTATGAAGACGGTTTTGAGTAACAAGTTGATTTTATATTTAAAAGGGGGTGGAGTGGGGATCAACTACAGTTTGGTTCTTTATTTTTGAAACCTTTGGGAGAATTTTAGGTTTTCCTTTGAAATCATTTTTGCACTTCAAAGTATAGCCTAATTAAGTATACATATAGCCACTTTGGAAATGTCCACTTTCTTTGTTGAGGCCTCAGATACAGACTTTTATAAGATGACACTAGCAATCCAGTATATAAATTTTACAGAGATAATACACAGTTTGCCTCTCTGGAAGCTTGTCACAACTATATTTAAACGTGTTATGTCTTGAATGCCAGCTAAACACCCTTTTCATACTATTTATCATTTTGCGCAATCAAGCATTTGGTTGGTCTTTGAGTTGTTCTACCTGTTTTCCCGAAAATAAGACATCCCCTGATAATAAAAGCCCCAATCGGGCTTTTGAGTGCATGCGCTAAAATAAGCCTCCCCCTGAAAATAAGTCCTCCCCAAAAATATTTAAACGCAGAGCTGGAAATCAGCTAAGATGGCAAGAGGAGCCCCAACTTGCTCCACACGCCCCAAATAATAAGACCTCCCCAAAAATAAGGCCAAGCATTTATTCTGGGGTTCAAAAAAAATATAAAACAGAGTTATTTTCAGGGAAACACAGGTAATGAAATGACTGCCCTAATACAGATTTGAAGTTTTCTTTTTCTTAAAGCTATTGTGAATACAGTATCTTCTTTTTTATGCTTTATTCATTACAATGCTTTTATTTAAGCTTGCGTATCTTGTACCTAAGCCCACTTCCTTCTTTCTATAGATGGTATATAAAAGCAATAATATAGAAAATATTATTTATTCTATAATATAGAGAATTAGAGATATTGCTTTAAGCCATCAAGATGCATAAACAAATAAGTCTTATACTGCTCCATCTTTTTTTTTAAACAGCACTTTTTTTTTAAAAAAAGGATCCATGTCCATGTCCAGTTTAAAGAAATCGAAAATAAAGATGGAAATAGTCAGAAAGGCATGGAGCACAAAAACAGGACACTCTGGATTACTCTGTTATATACTTATCCATTTATTTACTTTTAAAATCTGCATTCACTTCTTTAAAACAAACCATTCCCAGGACTGCTTAAAGCACAGTAAATAAAAAAAAAAGATTAAGATTAGTTATTGAAAATGAAACTGAGAAAGCACAAGCAGCAGGCATTGAGTAAAAGTTTCACTGCAGGATAGAAATGTAAGATATGATATCAATATATTAAAATGTTTAATAGAACAAAAATACCTTTATTCTGTTTGATACATTAGGGGAATGATCTGAAAGCGATGGAATGAAATTCATCAAAGACAAGTGAAAAGTGGTGGGTTTGTTTTTCATTTAGGGAACAAAAATCAGATGCACAGGTACACAAGGCTTGGCTGATAATGAGACTTGTCAAAACCAGAATTGATTGCAAACTGAATGTGAGCCAGCAATATGAGGCAGTTGCCAAAAAGAAAAAGAAAGGTAAATACAATTGGAGGCGGCATTAACAGAAATATAATTTCCAAACATCAGAAATAGAATTGCTTTGCACAGACCCCGACCACCACCATCTTGAGTACTCCAGTTCTGGGCAATCTACTTTAAAAATATATATATACCAGAGAAATCAGAACAGGTTTGGGGTAAGGGCAATGAGAACGATCTGGAAAAGATGTTCTCTGAAGAGAAATTGCCAGAACTGCTGGGTATGCCTGGCTGTGAAAAACGATAGCTAGATCTGTACAACTCTGGACTGTAAGCCATCCAGACTGTAAGCTCCCCTTTATTGGGGAGAAGAGTGGCATATAAATTTAATAAATAAAAAAAATAAAAATAGATGGGAATATGCTAGCAAACTTCACGCATCTGGAAGGATGTCACCTGGAAGGTCAAGACCTGTTTTTCATCATTCCAGTGCAAAATAATGGATTTAAGTTACAAGAAGATTATAGTGCAATACTAGACAAAAAAAAATCTAAATATCAGAGCCGTTTTGACCATGGAAACTACAATCAAGATAGGTAGTGGGATCCCTTTTATTAGAGGTATTCTACTGAAGGCCAGATGACCATCTATTTGCAATGTTTTAACGTGGATTCCTGCACATTAGGAATGGTTGGACTTGATGCCCTGCCTGGATCAATATTTCTCAACCTTGCCAACTTGTCGGTATGTGGACTTCAACTCGGCATGCTCACTGGGGAATTCTGGGACTTGAAGGCTACACATCTTTAAGCTGCCAAGACTGAGAAACATTGCAAGATTACTCCTTCCAACCACAGGATTCCAGAGGTTCATTCCAGAGCCAAGTGGCCACCACTGAAAAGGCCATTCCTAGACTGCACACTTTTATTTTTATCTCCATTAGTCAGCATTTTTAATGTGCATCTCTGTTTTTATTCATTGTAAATATCAGCATTCAACTGCATATAAAATCTAGCAAACTGTAAGTAATAATAATCACATGTAATTAGCAGGTACAAAAATTAGGCATGAAATCTATCTGGAGCTTCAGGATAGTGGCTTTCCTGGTGGTGCCCCAACCATACCATTCTGGGAAGCTTCTACATTCATCTATTTGGAGACTGTGGGTCCTTCTTCTCCAACCTACCATTGCACTGCTCCTTTAAAAAGTTAAATAAGAATAAGCACAAAGAAATAGCAAATGTTTACATATACTGTACTGCCAACATACCTTCCTTTCAATTACATGGGGTCAGGTTACGGCATAATTGGTATGAGAACAGGCATGCTGCTTCTGACAATGGTCCATTCAGTCCGCTAGGAAAACCCACAACCAGGAAATTAAGGTGATGTCCCTTTCTCACGGTTGCTTCCTAGCAAACTATCTATAAATACACAGCTTCTGGACAGGAAGGATCCATCTGGACCTGTCCAGAACCAAACTTAAAGGACCATTTTCCTTTAAGTTTGGTTCTGCCCACGTAACTGAGATAATAGGAAAGATGAGTTTGGAAGCCTCAGTATCTCGAAAGGCCCTTTGACCTGCACAAATTGGACAAGCAAAAATACTATACAGAACCTCCAAAAGAGGAAGCCCGACAAGGTCTTTAATGAACGTTCGAGCCTTTCGCTTACCTTTGCTTGCTCCTGAACTTTGGCCACTTGCATCCAGAGATCTTCTCCTTCAGATGCCGTGTTTGGAAAACCGGAGGTGCCCTCCCATCTCAGCTGTTTCCAAACCTTCCCTGTGCAATTAAGCAGGATGCCGTCCTCGGCTGGCTGCAAATGATCCGCTCTGCTGTGAAACAATGGGGCTGGGTGACTGGTTCAGGGAGGGAGCCAAACAAAAGGTGGTGGATCTGAGCAACGGGATGCGATTGTGTAGCTCGCAGATTCTGAGGGTGGGAAAAAAAAGAGGTGGTGATTTACTGGCTTCTGCTGAATGCTGCTTCTTTCATCTGCCATTCCCCCATTCTCTTTCCAGAAGAGCTACTGCTTTTGCTGCTGTTGCTTGGAGACTCTGCTACAGTACTGCCTGCCCGATGCACCTCCTCTCCTATATTCTAGACTCCAGAGTGATCGATGCCCCAAAGAGAAAGGGCTGCCTGCTTTAACAAATGCTACAGCTTTATATCGGACTGCTGGTTTGGCGAGATGATAATCTGAAGCCTGGATCAGGAGAGGGCAGATAATGCACTGACTGAGTAGTTCACTGATCCCATGGCTTTCTTCTAATCTCTCCTAAACACCACAGGCAGCAGTAGCAGCCCTTGCTAAGATCTAGGTAGAGGCACAGCTTCCATCATTATTGTTTCAAGGTTCACCTGTCTGCAAACATGCATATTTTTCAGCACGTTTATCGACTTCATCCATTTTAAGGCAACCGCAAATATGTTTACAAGTGGAAAAGTTGTGAGGCTTTGGAAAGGGAAGGCGAGGGCAACCAATCAGAACCGGGCACAGCTGGCTTCTAAACAACCAGCCAATCAGAAGGCTAGAAGGAGAGCTATCTTGTATATTATTTTTTATTTCCCCGAGGCACGCTCGGGTTAAAGGCAGCATAAGAGAGAAGACATCAGTCATATAATTAAAACGTATGGAAATGACTTTTTAAAAATGAGGTGCAGCAGGGCCAAATTAGAATAAAGGCCCTTAAGACAAAGATATTTTGTTTAGACCTGGTAAAGAATAATATTATGAACATGATGATGTGCCTTGACTGAAGTTTTTCTTAATTATTTCTGGTTTTAAAGGAAAAAAACCCTCTGGAAATTCTGGAAGAAAGTTCCCCCTGAGCTCTGGTTGGTACCACCCTGTTGGCACTCTGAAGCAGGGGTCTCTAATCTTGGCAACTTTAAGCCTGGAAGACTTCACCTCCCAGAATTCCCCAGCCAATTCTGGGAGTTGAAATCCGCCAGGCTTAAAGTTGCCAAGGTTGGAGACCCCTGCTCTGAAGAGCCGTAAAGACCAGGCTGTTCTCCCAGGCTCTGGGCTAACATGATTTCTGCCCCTTTGTCAATGGCTAGTAGGATCTTCTGGGGTTTGCTGGGTTCACAGTTTCCTTTCCTTTTTTTTGTCCAAGTTTGATTTTGTTGTTCTTTATCTTTATTATATGGCTTTTATATTGTTTTGGTGTAGCTGCCCAGGGCTGTTTAGAGTCGGGCAGCATCAAATGGAATGACATAATAAATAAATAATAAGTGTCTTATTATACACTCAAATGATCTTCGCACATCAGCAGCACAGATTTCTCACTGCTACTTTTTTCAAAACATTTCAGGCATAATTACAGAGGGAGACACGCACGATCTAACAATTATTCACCGATTTCTTGTCCTAATGAGAAAGTACATAATTCAATGCCCCTGGGGGGGGATAGGTAGAATATAAATAAATATTATTGTTTCAAAACTCTGAGACATAGGTCGTTCACCTGCAAATGTTGTTTGTCCTATTATACATCTTCTGATGTTTCTTCTGGTACTGTCTTTGCAGTATCTTCTGATGCTTTCTATCATTTATTTCCCATAAGAAATAAATATTTCAATGGGTAAACCATACAGTGACAGAATGCACCTTTTGTACCTTCTGGATTGTACATAAGAAAAAGTAAAGTAATGATCTCTGCTTTCCAGATCTCTTTTAATTTAAATTAGTTTAAATTAGCGGAGCACCAAAGCTACCTAAACTAAAGGGCCACCATCAGTGAGCTGTTGGACAGCATTACTGTGTGGTAATTATTTGTGATGGGTGGGGGTGTGTTTGGGGATTGTTATGTGTGTTGGACCTGGTCTTTGGGTGTTAAGTGAATTTCGTTGTATGGGTATACTGTGCATACACGTACAATGACAATAAAGTTATTATTAACTACCTGGTCATTGGGTAAAAAATATTTTTCAACCATGGACTTACACAGAGAAAACAGATGTTCTCACTTACTGAAAATGCTTACGGACATTCTTACTCTAGATGCTCCAACACTGGAAGTTTTTAAGAAGAGATTGGATAACCATTTGTCTGAAATGGTATTGGGTTTCCTGCCTGAGCAGAGGGTTGGATTAGAAGACCTCCAAGGTCTCTTCCAACTCTGTTATTCTGTAGATTTTCTATACGGACCAAAATATGTCCCGCCCACTACCAACTCTATGATTTAGAAACATGAACCTTGTGGAATAAACTCTGTAACCAAGGTATATAAGACAACAGAATTCACTTGCAGAAGATGCTCTTTCACCCCAGGATTATCAAGACAATATCCATTGGTTGTGCTGCAGTGCCACCTCTATGGTGGCCAAGGCTGAAACTGCAGCTTCTCAGTCCAGTCACGGTTCAGGTGTTGGCAGCTGGATTTTGAATTAATTTGCAGTTTATAAGTGGTCTTCAAGAGCCTACTCAATATATTGCAGAAACACATCTGGTGGCTAAATCAACTGCTACCAAAAATATACACTTTCTCATTGCCCAGTAGCTGTACTACATTAAAAGCATGAAATCTTTACAGATGATTCATCAGTACAATTAATTCTTGCTAGATTGCCTGTGAAAAGAGCAGGCATAACAGGCAGTACACAGAAATCAATCATACAAAGAACCAGTTTGATGTAGTGGTTAAGGAGCTGGGCTAGAACCAGTAGATTTTATTTATTTCTTTATCAAATGTATTTGCCATCCATTTCGTGGTTCAAGGCAACTCTGAGTGGCTTGAATCACAAAACTCCCTTAGGTATAAAAGCTGGGTGGGTGAATTTGGGACATTCACTCCTTCTCAGTCCAGCCCATTTCAAAGGGTGGTTGTCATTGCTGCAAAGAAAATGGAGGCAGAAGTATTAGATATGTTCACTTCCTTGAGTTATATACAAAAAAAGTATAAAATAAATAATAATACAGTAAGATTTGCCATGCCACAGAGACTTCTAATGACAATGCTGGGTCAATGAACAGCTGTATTCAAGCAACACATTTAATTGCTGAATTAACGTATTATCTGGGCCATGAATCACAAACTAATTAAACAAGCTAGACTTGCACCACATATCAATGTGCTAATACACAATTTAAGAGAGGGGTGTGTGATATTTTTTTAAAATTCAAAGGGTGCGTTTTGGCTTGGCATGCCACGACCTTATAAGAGTAAGGAAAAAGGAGTAATCTTTGATATCAAAATTTTGTTTTTATAAGCACTTCCTTGTATTTATCTGCAAACTCCGCCTGTTGTAAAAAAAAAAGCAGCTTTGAAATGTAGGGAGGCAATTTGTAAGAATGCATTTCTGTGCTGTATTTGAGGGTTTTAAATTATTTGGTTTGCCTGAGAAATCTTGAAATGGGGGTGGAGGGGTGGGATTGGATGCAGGGTCTTTAACGGCTTGCTGTTTACCTAGGTCAGCGATCTAGCAAACGCTGGATGCCAGAAGCAATATATCTATTTACTGAGAATCAGCGCAGCAGGCAGCATAAATTACACACAGAGGTAAATATCTTACTGCTGTTGCTTTCCAACCCAGCTGGAAGCATGCATGCAGGTGTGGTCACTTATATTGCAAAACACGTTACCCAGGCAGTCTCTGAGGGAGGAATCGCTGCGTTAGATGATCAGAACCTCCATTTTCAAAGGCATTCTACCCGTCGCAACTCCCCGAGGCTATCGCCTTTCCGTCCTGCGTAGCGATTTCTCCTCTTGTAACTCCATAGAAAATAATCTCCCGCTTGATGAGATGAACCGCGTTTCTGCCTAGTGGGAATCATCTGTTGTTGTTTTTTTTCATTTCTATGCAACCAATCTGGATCTGCAAACAAATACCCTTTGAAATAAACCGGCAGCAAACAGCACTGATGATGCTACCTACTGTACAGTGGTACAGTAGTATTCACTACTGTATAGTGCAGGGATCCCCCAAATTTGTCAGCTTTAAGACTTGTGGACTTCAACTCCCAGA
>WNWU01000013.1:10656835-10685551 GCA_012654045.1 Ptyas mucosa
CCAGCCAGCTATGCTGGCTGGAGAATTCTGGGAGTTGAAGTCCACAAGTCTTAAAGCTGACAAGTTTGGGGTCCTCTGATATAGTGAAATATTAATATCAGGGGTTCTCAATTCAATTGTACAGAATGTGAAGGATGTGTGCTGGTGTTTTATTTTTATAGTTATAATGTACATTGAAGATGGCATTTAACTTCGTTGTACGAGGTGCAACGACAATAAACGAACTTAACCTAGTTTACGTCTCCCAAGAAAACAAGCAAGCACAAGAGAACTGCAAATATTCTCCTTCTTTGGTGCCCTTTGAATAAGCAGGTGACTCTTCCCTTTTCTTATCTCTAACGCCGTAAATTTCCCTCAAGCCAAAATTTAACACTATCGGGACCACAACTCTCTCGCCTCTGCCGTCAAAAGACGAATCCCGATCGCCTTTTGCGACATTCCGAGACCGTTAGGTTATATATATACATATAAATATAGATATATAGATATAGTATATTCTTAGCTCTAGACTGTGGTTTTTGCGACTCTGCCACAAAATGAGGCCAGCCCTCTGTTGCTGTAGAGACAACCCCCCCCTCCTTTTCCCGTGCTCAGGTTTGCGGCGTTGCCGAAAAGCGATGCTATCACTGAATTCGACGACAGGGGGCCATCTTTCGACGTGCCGCTCTGGCCCTGGAACAGCACCCCCCCTCCCATCCTACCGCGCACTCTCCAACTCTGCTGTACGGCAGGGTCGTAAACCGCCACTGGGCGAGCGGATTTTGCGACGTTTGGGCGGAAGTGTGTCCTGAGGGAAAGAAGACGCGAGAGAGAAAGAGCGAAGACGGCCCTTCCTGATCTGTGACAGGAGTTCGCCTGAGAGGGAGGGAGCCGGAGGGCGGCAAAAGGCGGCCCGAGGGCTTCATGGGGAACGTGGGTAGCCACAGCGAGGGCGAGGAAGAAGAGGAGGAGGCGGCAGCGGAAGGAGGAGGAGGAGGAGGAGGAGGAACGGCGAGCATCGTCACCTGGAGCAATAGTAACGGCAACTGGGCCGCTGCCACCAGCGAGTCACCTCCGCCGGGAGCTATGGAGGCCGCCTTCCCGGGCGTAGCTTCCCCGCCGCCGGCTTCGTCGTCGTCGTCGTCTTCTTCTTCTTCCTCGGCCGCCTCGACCCTCCCGCCGCCGGGGGTGTTGCTCGGACAGGCCCGGCTGCGCGAGGAAGCCGCCGCTCGCTTGCGCGAGGTGCCCTCGGCCGAGCCGCTGCTCTCGCGCCACCACGCCGCCCTGGTACGCTGGCTGGAGGAGCGCCTGGGCCGTGGGGAGCACGCCATCAGCCTCGAGCAGCTCTGCGAAGCCTTGGATATCCGCGCCGGACCCGCGCAAGGGACGGCCGCCACCACCGCCGGGGCAGGAGGGGACGCCGCTGCCGCTGCGGCCGAGGAGCGAGTCAGGAGCGAAGAGGTGAGCGCGGGAGGGAAGGGAAAACTCAGGGCGGCCTGGGTTCAACTGCACCTGCAGGGTGAAAGGGCTGGCACCGTAACGCTTCTCTTCCCAAGGATGGCAAAAAAAAAAAAGACTTGTTGCGCTCAGAGAGGCTTTCAGGGCATCTTTCTGATGTATGATCTGTAGGATAGAGAATCATTGAACAATCAGAATAACAAGAGCTGGAAGGGATCTTGTAGGTCATCTAGTCCAACCCCACCCCACCCCCACCCAAGCAGGAGACCTTACACCATTTCTGACAGATGGCAGTCCAATCTCTTCTTGAAAGTCTCAAGTGATGAAGCTCCCACAACTTCTGAAGGCAACCCCTGTTCCATTGGTTGATTGTTCTCACTGTCAGGAAATTTCTCCTTATTTCTAGGTTGAATCTCTCCTTAATCACTTTCCATCCATTATTCCTTGTTTTGGCCTTCGGATGCTTTGGAAAATAGGTTGACCCCTTCCTCTCTGTGGCAGCCTCTCAAATATTGGAAAACTGCTATCATGTCTCCCCTGGTTCATTCCATTGTTCTTCCAATGGAATAGCAACCAACCAGTGGAATAGTTTGCCTTCAGAAGTTGTGGGTGCTCCAACACTGGAGGCTTTTAAGAAGAGACTGGACAGCCATCTGTCAGGAATAGTATAGGTCTCCTGTGAGAGCAGGGACTTGGACTAGATGACCTCCAAGGTCCCTTCCAACTCTATTACTGTTACTGAACTGCAGTCCTGTCTAGAGCTCACTTCCTGCCAGGTTCCACCTTGCTCAGACCTAAGAAACAATGTTCAAAGGAACAGAATGAAGTCACTTCAAAAAAAATTGTGTGGGACAGTGTTTTTGTTTTCCACTAAAGATGCATGGAGTGGCTCAAAAACGCTGGGTTACATTTAGTACTAATTGTATTATTGGAATTTCATCTTTGGCTTTCTCCTGAACCAATTAGCAGGCTTCAAGCATGTGCAGTTTTCACCAAGGATGCCATTAGGGAATACATTTGAAATAATGAGATTTGGAATGCCTATAAACATATTTTAAACCATGTATAGTTGAACCGTAGAGAAATGAAGACCAATTGTCAGTATGATTTTAATGGAGCCCTTTCAGCATGTTTATTTTAGATAAATACAGAGTACTAATTCTAATTCTAATGTTTCCTTTTGGAGCATCAGTGTCATGCAGAAAAAAATAGTAAACAAAATAAATTAGAATCTACTGGAGTTGGCTGACAGTTAAAATTTAGATTGAGTAATGATGGCAAGAGATAAGTGAAAAAGGTAAGTAAAATCTAATGAGAAATTTTATACCTACCCCCCCTTACCTATCATTGTTTCCACTATGTCTGTACACTGTCTCATACATTACTTTTTGTTCTTTAATCCCACTGTATTCAACTTTTCATTTTTTTCCTGATGAACTCTTCTGTATAACAAAATGGTTAGAAGCATGTTCTTATATGGCATCATTTTTCTTCTTCTGGCAAGCATTCATTCCCAGACCATATATTTCCCCTGCCTATCAATTTTTCTTAAAATTTCTATCCATTTTCTCAAGCTTAATAAATTAGGCATATTTCATCTTATTCTATTTTTTGTGATTTATCTCTAAAGCCGGCAATTGTTTACTGCATTTTATTGTCCAACACATTTTTGTTATATTATTGTAGGTCCATATTCCTTGTCGCATCATATAGTGCAATATTTGTGGCAACTTCTTTAGGTTCTTAGCCAACAACTTTATTGTTACATATAAAAAGTACAAGCATGTTTATGCAATCAATGACTCACACCAAATAGCTGTTGGCCACGCTTGATATATTCTCTTTATCACAGAGAAATGATCTGATAACAGAAGACTTTGCATCAGTTCTTATCATAGACAGATCATTCCTCATGACAAAGAATTTAATGGGGGTTGCTAACCTCCACAGGGAGAAAGCATTGATTTAAGATGACCTGCCTGAAGTGCTTGATGAACATACAGGGTTTTCAGATGGGTTTGGGGAATTCAACAATTAGGGCAGCTTTATGGAATGTTTTGATAACCTCTTGAATACGAAGGCAATAAGTATATACATAGGGCTGCTTCTTTCAGAGTGACTGAGTTTTCTGATGAGTTTTGGGAAATTAAGTTAGCAAAGAGTTACTTGGAGCAAGCTTGGGAAACACGAGGTGTGAATACAGCTGAAAATAGGCATGAGCAAAAATTTGAGCCTATCTCATGTAATAAGGGTAACAAAGCAAGATTACATTTCTGTGAGATGGGTAGCATATAAATATGATTCAATAAATAACTTCTCACTCTTGTTTTGTCTGCAGAGTGTTTGCCCATTGCAGAATTCAGAGTGTCCTAAACTCCTCTATAGAATTACAGCTAGAAGTTCCTGCTGGGAAATTACCTGGCAATTACCTGGTTAAGCATTTCAGGGATAAGGTTGCTCATATTTCTCTTTGAAGCTGGGCGGACAGTATCTTGCTAGCTCCAATGATGTTATATCTAATAGGGTAATGAAACATCTGCAAGAAAGCAACCAAACTCAGGGAGCACCAAGGATGCCACAGTATCTTAAAATATTGCAGAAATGACATATTTACCTGAGTGGGCTTTGAGCTTGTGGCACTTGAGGAAGTAAGGAAATTGTTGAGAAAATGTTGAAGCAATAATTAAAGCTCTGGAAGACATTTGGTATCTTGCAGTTGAGAAACAGGCTGTAGTAAGGAGAAAAACTGCACTGATTGTCCTCATGGTTGTGGGCTATCATGACTGTTCTTATCCTCTCAATGACAAATGCTGTCAAACACTGGGCCATCTGTGAGGATTGGGATTGGAGGCATTTTTTTGTATTGATTACACTTCTGTTTGAGTGGGTGGATCTGACCCTGGCCCAAAAAATCCTGGCCTTATACTTGGAGTCTGTTAGACCCTTGATAGGAAAAAAAGTTTATACTTAAGCCAAGCAAAATGGAGTGGATGTTAAGTCAGAAGCTGGCTGAATCCAAGTTAATGTCAAATATAACTCTTAGTAGGGTTATGCTTACTCAGCACAGATTTACTACTACAGGGTTTTTGGGTTTGGTTTTTTTTTTTGTTTCATAGTAGCTACTACAAAAGCGGATGGAAGCTGTAGCTTATACTGCCTTTTGTTCAGCTCTAGTCAATGCACGAATTATAGATTGGATTACTATAATTAGTTTTTAATGGAATTGCCCTCAAAAATCACCCAAGAACTTCAGCTGATCCTGAATGCATCAGCACCAGCAGTTAAACTTACTGAGCAATCTAGACATTGCAAAGTTACACTACTGTTCTGAGAGCTGCATTGATTAGCGGGTGTTTTCTGAGTTCATCTTAAGTTATTGGTCATTAAAGTTCCTTTTGGTTTGGACCTCGATATCTAAGACATCTCTTTTCCCAATTAGAGCCAATTCTGATGACTGGGATGGATGCTAAAGATCCTTTGGTTTTAAATGATCAAGAAAAGTGCCAAAAGCACCTGAAGGCTAGATTAAATCAAGTAAAATTTAATCTGCAAAATATTTTGTTGCTTTTGCGGGAAGGGTGTGGAAAATAAATAATGTAATAAAAGATAATGTCAAGAGAAGTACAGTATTGCTTCTAGGCAAAGGTTCAGTGGACCACACCCTGTTAAAAAACAAGTTATTCAGATGAGAAAGCTGGTTGATTTACGGTACATGCCTTCAAGCTGTAGCAAATGGCAAAGTTACCTTGCTTACTTATATTTCTGGAGTCCATTTCTGCAAATCCAACAATGCTATGGAATTATGCTATGGAATATATTGAGATAAAGTATGATCTTTAAAAAGTAACACATATATCTAGTTAATTAAACATTAGAAAATTTAAATGCAATTCACAATATATGGCACATTGAATATTAAGACATATTTAAAAATAATGCTTGCAAATAGAAATAATCAAAGCAGCACTATAGCAGACAAAATCAAAATTATTGATTATTAAGTATAGTTAGATAAAATCTACCAGTATCTGAACAGAGAGAGCTCTGAATAATCAGTTTATTGCCTACTCTGTTTACATACCATTGATCTCAGAAAATTGCTGCTTAAGGTGTGGTAGGCGCTGAATACAGGTGAAACAAATGTATTCTGTAGTTTTAATTACACTACCGCTAAATATGCCCAGAGCCAGGTAATTATTAGTGTATATTCTTTGTTTCTTCACAATATCCCTTCATGGTCATTTTTATGGATTGAGACAGATTCATGAGAAATTATCCAAACTTTCAAGTCTTGTGTCCTCCAGATGGACTTGGGCTCCCATAATTGCCATCCATTGTGGTTACCACTCTCACTAGCAATTTTTAGGTTCAGAGTTTTAACATATTTATTTGGAGAGCACCATTCTATGTTAAGTGGATATCATCTAACACAGGAATGTATAGGTTATAAATGTTTTCCAAGATCACTTGCTTTCATCAGATAAAGCGAATCTGCTCAGCAGTATATCTACATTCATTGAGGATAGAATCTTAAATAAATATGAGATCCTCTCAAAGAGTCAGGGCTTACTGATTAAGCTGAAACTGCCATATTAAAGGTAGAAAATTATGTTCTTATGTTAGACCATTGTGATATCAGTTAATATATTGTTTCATATAGATTACATTTGTAAAGTTCAGATGCAGCAGCATTCTGTATGCATCAGTTTGCGGTGTTGACCCTGTGTCTTGACAACCAGAATTGTATTTATGCTGTTTGGAAAGCAATTTAACATGTTTCAGAGAAAGGTCTTTGAATGCTTTGTTTCTTGTATTCAAATATTTGCAGTCAGTAAGGATACTGTAATCTAAAATTGTGGTTTATAGTTACCTTAACTGCAGAGATCAGAAAATCTGAGGCCTTCACCACCATTAATATCAATCCTTTCTGTGGTTTGGACTGTGGGAAGTGAAAATAGGGAACAGTTGCCAGGAGAAATATGAGCATTTGTTTCTTCAGGCGGGGCATACTTAAAGCCTGTCACTCAAGTTTGTATATGTTGTGTTTTGCTTTGCATATTATCCCAGGAAAACCAAGTGTCATTTATTTGTAATGACTGCAGTTCTTGATTTCTCCTATGAGAGACCTTTTACAGAATTTAATTCTTTATAACTGTGATTTGTGATTACTATTATTAGAGATAATTATATGAGAGTTATTTCTTTAGAATCTCAGGAAGGTGTTTGAGCAAGATGGTGTTAATGCTGACCAAACTCTAATCAAGAATTTGTTGGTTTCTAACAGCTGATGGGTATGATAAGTACTGAGAGGCTTTTCTAACTTTTTCCCCCCATTAGGCTTTTGCTCAGTTTGATCCTGAGGGTGATGGCACGGTGGATGTGGAAAATATGCTGGAGGTTCTCAAGAATTCCAGTGGTGCAAATTTGCAAGGAGAGCTTAGTCACGTAATCCGGCAGATGCAGAGTTGTTCACTTATTCCAGGTAAGAAAGAAGGAAGGAACATGTTCCTGTCATCTTCACTTAAATGATCTTTGATTTATGCACTAGAGAAATCTTTACACTGAGGCCTTGGAGAATCCTGGTTTGGATGGATACAGCTTTTAAGAAAAGTGATGTTTCAAGTTGTGTACATGCATATATACTTTGTCTACTGCCTGAAATAAAATAATATTCAAGTTCACGGAGCTCTTCCAAATTTCTAGAGAGAAGAGTGGAACAAAATTATATTTTCAATGTCCTTATTTTATCTCCAGATTTTTTTTAAAAAAAAGCTAACTGAACCTTACAACTTAGAATTGGAAACTTTTATAAAAATGCCTACAATTAAGTTTAACATGAAAATGTGTTCATAGGTCCTTCTAAAATAAGATAAACAAACCAGGTATTGTCAATTTAATGTATTAATACAGTGGAATCATTGATTACTTTTTTTGTGGATACATAATCAAATCATGGATAGCATTTAAATCATGACATAAGTTTCTGCTAAGTAATAATATTAGATTCCACACAGTCAAAATTAACCCATACATTTATAGCATTTATGCTTAAAATAATCTTTTCATGAGTTTTACCAGAAATAGCTTTTCTCTCTTTTTCCAGCTTTTTTTGATTGGTTGATTGATTGATTGATTGTGTGCCATAAAGTTGTTGTCAACTCAGACACCACATAGATAGATTTTGATAATCTGTCCCTAACCTGGTTTTTCAGGTCATCCAATGATGCACTCAAAGCCACTATAACCGAGTCCATCTGTTTGACTACTAGTCATCCTCCTCTTTCTTTCTTTCCCTGCATTAGAGTTTTCACCAGAGAGTGATAATGTGTCCAAAGTAGGATGATTTGAATCTGGCCATTTGTGCTTTGAATGAGAACTCTGGTTTGGTTTGTCTTCTCAGGATATTCTCCAGCACTCAATTTAAAAGCACTTATAATTTCCATTTGTGATGAGGTTTTATTAAACTTCCAGAGTGAATATATATGGGAAAGGATATGGTAGAATAAAATGAGTTTTCCCACCAACTTTTATATGCTTTTCCCTAAGGATCTTTTCTTTTTCTTGCAGGTTTTATAGATATATTTTCAGACTCAAATGAGCGCCTTAGTCTTCATGCTACTATGATTCTTAGATTCCTGCATCGGCATCGTATCACCAGCACTGTTATCCCATATCCTGTCTTGGAATACTTTAACAATATTTGCACTATGCGATCTTCTGTACTAAAGGATTCTTTAGATCGACTACTCCTAAAAGAAAAGGGTATTAAAAATTCATTTTAATAGATTTACTTTGGGCTTGCTTATTTAAAATATTTATATCCTGTTTTTCTGTTGCTAAGCCTTGAATATAGTTTTCAAAATTGGGTACCAATGCAGTCTATATTGAACTGACCATCAAAAAAACCATCTATTTCAATTGCAATTGATTCATTTACATTTGGAATGCACCACTTAAATACACATACACACACCTGTTCTTACTCCTATGTCCTTCATCTCATGGTGGCATCCTAAATAAGGCTTCCAATGCTGATATTACAAAAAAAGACAGGCTTGTATGAGAGAAGGAATTTGTTTAGAAATTCTCCTGTAATCAAAGTAAATATCAGGCTGACAGTTGGGATTTATAATAATCTGACTTTTGTATTTGGTTTTGATAAAATTAGTTAGTGGTGTGTTGCCCTATGTGCTTTTCTTCAATTCCCCTAATACTTACGAAGACAATGATTTAAAGCAGAATTCCCCATAGTGGTCAATATCAACTCCCAAGGGTCAATGGGGATTGACCAAAACTGGCTGATGATACCATTATTATTTATATTATTGGTTAAAGTAGTATTTATTAAATTGTTTTCATATAATAAATGTTTGGGGGGGCAGTCAAGGAACAATCTCAAAATTCATAAAAAGGTTGATGAGCTGAGGAATTCGGGGATCCCTGATTTACAACATATTTATAGAATTATTTTTCTCTGATGCGCTTCTTTTCCTGGAAGGATTGTGCAACTAAAGAAGCAAGCTGCAGCATTGTGTAATTGTTAATTTAGGAAAGTGGATTTGAATGCTTTTAAGTGGAGCAGAGCCAAAACCACTTAGTGGTCTAGGTGTTTATTTCTTACTCATTCCTCTTCTAAGTAAAAGGCCATTTTGCAGAATTTTGCTCAAGTGTTCTACAGCATTTTGGAGGTGGCTATCTCTCTTCTCTACTTAAGATGACCTAGAACAATGCTAGGGCTGAAGCATGAAGAAAGCTACAAAGCAGCAATTATTCCGGGACCTAGTGCTGTCTTTTGCTCCTTCCCTTCTTGAAAAACTTTAGAAAAGAATTAATTGCTCTTTCATTGCAACAGAGACCCATTCCTAAGAAACCATTGAGGGATGTTTCTCACACTGAAAAACTGAAGTAAAATTATTCCATACATTCCTTTGCCCATAAATAGTGTGATAAATTTGATTTGCTCAAATCAGTCAACAGTTTCGTTTGGATTTTTTGTTTCGTTATTCAGACAAGTGCACATTAGTCAGCAAAACTGGGGAAGAAGTGCTTCCCTCTTTTTTTTAATGAAACTGAATAGAGACGGCTAAAGATGTCAAAAACCACAAGCAAAAAAAATATTAAAAATTAATGTAGAAGTAGCAGGCTCGGTAATTGCCAAACGGGAGTGGGTGAAATTCTTTTCTTCAAATTTTAGTTCTATTCACTATGGGATGAGGTGAATTTTATGATTTCTGAGAATGCAGTTTTTATATGCTTTTAGCTAAACACTTTAGAATGTGGCTTGCAAACTGTATTCTGAGTTTGTGGTGCCACATTTTGAAGGTAGCCACCATGAAAGGAGAGAGCAGACATTCACAAAGAACGGTGGACTATCTAGCTGATCTCAAATGTATCAGTGGTGGGTGGCTACCGGTTTGCCCCGGATCGGGCGAACTGATAGCAGTGGCGGCGGGAGGCTCCGCCCACCCACCCGGACGCTTCTGCACATGCACAGAAGCATTGTGCACCCATGAGCGAACCAGTAGCGATGGGATTTGAAACCCATTACTGAAATGTATGTCTCAAATGTACGTCTCTAGGAAGTTAACACTTAAAAGAAAAACAGTATACAAATGGATAATGACATCTGTTGATAATGAGTGCTTCTGATTCTCCTGTTTCTCCCTATATCCGATCATTTTACAGAGAGCCCTAGTGATTTAAATGGAAACCAGGAATTGGACAAACTCAAATCAGTCTCTAAGTGCTACACCCATATAGAAACCTCCTCTAATTCAGCTGATATAGACAAAATGACAAATGGAGAAACTTCCTCCTTCTGGCAATCAGATGGGAGTGCTCGATCACACTGGATACGGTGAGACCTTCTTGCTAAATATTAATAAACTGTCTAAGACGGCTAGAATAAAAATCTGACTTTCATGGAAATTGATTTATAATTCTGTTAATAGAAGACTCCCAGGTGTTAGGGGTGGTACAACTGGATTGTGTTCATTTAACCAGCAAGTTAGTATAATACTCATAAATTGGGCCTGGCCCGAGCTTAATGCTGGCATGTGCTTAAAACATATGAAATCTGACCTGGCCAAAAAAACCAAAAGCATTTCTCTTATACCGATTGATGGATCTGAAATAGCATACTATGATTATCTTTCAGGACTATTAATTGATTGCTTGATATGTTAAATGTCATGATATGTTAAATGATAAATGTTTCGATGATAAATGTTAAATTATATGTTAAATTTGCATAGAGAAACCTTTTTCTAAAGGGAAAAATCTTTTCTCTCTTCACAATCTTCAGAATCATGCCTTCTTGTATCAGAGAAAATTGTATTTTTAGCTAGATTTTGTGTAGTGTATATTATATGCACATATACATGGTATATATTACAAATAATTTAATAGAATAAAAATGATAAAAATATTTTAAAATAAAAGGAAAAATGCCTGGATAAAAGCAGTGCATTAAAAGACCAGGGTTAATGGCTGGATATGGCTAACACACATTTGGAATTTTTAAAAGATCCTTTAAACATGTAGCTTTTATCAATCTACAGTGCAATTCTATGCATCTCTGATAACCTGTTTTAGGTAAATGGAATTTTATTTCTTGTTAAGTGTGTATATGTTCCTTCAATTTATATGGCAACTCATCTCAATTATATGACTTTAGGCAACTGACAAGAAAGTAAAACAGTTAAAAACATCATAACATAAAAAACAAGAACACAACAGCCAAGATAAAACCATCCAGCACAATCAGTCTATATCAGGGGTGTCAGTTGATTTCATTGAGGGCCGCATCAGGGTTGTGTTTGACCTGGGGGGGGGGGAGGTGGGCATGGACAGCGTGGGCGTGGACAGCTCGACATCACGTTGGGGGCCCTTGTGGTGGCCTGAGTGCTCTGTCAGCGAAAACGGAGCAAGTTCTGTTTTTGCTGGCAGAGGGTTGCAGGAGGTGCTCTTCTTTCACTGGCAGAGGTACCGGGGGCCAGTCCTTCACTGTTTCCAGGGCGGTCCTCAAGGGAGCCTTGAGTTGACACCCCTGGTTTATATATCTATATCTATATTTATATCTGTAGCAATATAACTAGAAATGCAGCCAAATGTTGCAGTCTTTTGTTTTATCAAGATTCATTGAAATGGAAAATTGTTTTGTCTTTCTCATGAAATATAAGCCCATCAATTGATATAATCATACTTGCTATAGTATGCTATTTTCTGTCAAGTAGACTACAGTTGAACCTATTTTTGTATTGGTTGCTGAGAAATGTGAGTATTGAAGGCATTCCTCTTGGTTTCTTCATGTTTTCATGAATAATGCTTGTATTAAAAGTTTTCATAACAGTGATGTATCATCACACCTTAATTGTCCTGCGTTTGTGTTTTTATATTTCATTGCATATATTCTTACTTTGGGATGCCAGTGAGGCCGCTGTGGTTGCAGTTGATAGATAAACTCTTTCTTTCTGCCTTGCAGTTTAAAGATGAAACCAGATGTCATTCTGAGGCACCTCTCCATTGCTGTCGCGGCAAACGACCAGAGTTACATGCCCCAGCAAATTACAGTAGCAGTTGGAAGGACTCCCAACAATCTCCAGGAGGTCCGAGATGTTCACATTCCCAGCAATGTTACTGGATACGTGACATTGTTGGAAAACGCTAACATTAGTCAGATGTGTGAGTCAATAACAATACAATTGGCTTTTTTTTTGCTGTTGATTTTTTAAAAATTTTAAGTAAATTACTGAATGACTTGGAAGCTAAAGGGAGAACTTTGCAAACAAGGTTTTAAAATACTCCTTTTTCCACCAAATTATAGGAATAGGATTGCAAATACATTATTTGTGTTGTGGCTTACTTTTCCTATCCCTGAATAGGAATATGTAGGGAACTTGAGGAAGGAACTTATATTTGATGTGCTTTTAAAGAAGGTGCAAGCAGCCATTGCTGTTATTTACTAAAGCTGAATGAGAAAAATCACTCTTTTCTTCACCCTGGCTTTCTCTATGAGAAAGAACACATTTCTTTTTTATTAAAAGTTTGAAGGAGATAGAAGCAGCAAGGCACTGTTGCGGTTCTCTGCAAATGTGGAACCTGAGGAAGCTTCTCCATGGAGAAAAGAGATGGTTTTATCCCTATAAGGTTAGCCTTTTCAGAAGCATCAGATGGGCCAATCTGCCATTCCTTTTCTTTGTAGAAGGTAGAGAGCAGGGGTGAAATTCAGCCGGTTCCTACCAGATCACGCGATATGGTAGGGCCGACTGCATGAAGCCCTGCCCACCTGCGTGGACGTCATGTCGTCCCTTTTTTTGCAACAATTTTCAGCCTCTGCGCATGCGCAGAAGGCTTTACGTGCACATTTGCGAACCGGTAGGGAAGGTATGTGAATTTCACCCCCGGCAGGGAGCTATGGGTACGTTTTCTCTCTCCCATTTTTTGGAGTTTTGCAGGCAAGAGCAATGAGGTCCAACAGATACTTTGTTAACAGTTTTGATAGAGAAAAATCATCTTTCTTTCTGTTTGTTGAGAAGGAAGTTAGTGGTAGTTGAGTCTTTCTGCAAATTGGGCTTTTAAAGAAATTGGAACCACCATCTCCTGTTGGCTTTTTAGAACAAAAAAGAGACTGTCCTCAAAATCTTTTTTCTCTTGTGGTCATGTTGGTTTTTTTCAGGAAATACTGTAGCTGTGTGTTGCTTTTTTAAAAAAAGGAGCCTGTAAAATAGAAAATAGTTTCTTTTCTGAAGAACCTGAGAGGAAAGGGGAGGGAGCTTCTCACAAGTAGGAGATAGACATACAGATGTAAAAGGGGCACATCTCTTAATCGAGAGATGACAATGTGTTCACCACCTCTTCCATCAGATACTTTAATTACAAATAAGTTTCCTCCTAGCAGAACCTTCATCCGTTTGTAGCACCTATAAACTTACAAAAATACTTATTTCTCAGAATTCTGTCCTGAGATTGTAGTTTGGTCCATTGCAAGCATTATTATCTGTGCAAACAGCAGCCTTGAATCTTTGGCTGTTTATTTGTGTAGAAATGGAATAGGGCCACCTAAAAATAAATTATTTTATATAAGCAGGCACTTTAATAGTAAGAAATGATTTCAGTGGACACAGGGCATAGATTATTGGGAGCACTAACACAAGAGCTACTCTGGGTTTTATAATACCCAAATAAGGTTATACTCAGGACTCTATGTGCATATGTATGTACACATGTCTAAAAATAAGAAAAAAACTCAAAAATTATTTGAAACTTTCCAGTATGTACAAAATGTTGATGTACCAGTTTGTTATAAGGAGGAAAATTTCCCGCACTTAAATATGTTTGGGTTTCTCTCGTATGTTTCATAACGTAAGAAGTGGGTGACAGCACTTTCTCCTGTTCTTTTTTGAAATCTCCCTCCTTTGAATTCTGAACTTTTAGGTTTTCAGCACTAAACAGGTTCACTTTTTAGATTTAGAGCTATAGTGGGACACTTGATTGCAGATCTCAATTATTTGTCTCAATTCTTGATTGTGTGAATATGCCTACAAAATTTCAGGAATCACTAGAATTTCTCTTTGGGCAATAGTCATGTATCGTAATTATAACTAATCCTTAAATATATATGCTGGCAGTGACAATCAAAACAAAATCCTTTTTTAAAAAATCATGAAATTGTTGTCTAGGCTGGATAGCTCAACAGTGTTCAGAATTAGTCTGTGAGATCAGAGACAAGAGAAACCCCACTGGAGTAGATATGATAGGACTAAAAGAATTACATTATGTGGAGTATTTCTTGGGTTTGTCTAAGAAAAGTTTTCACTTTAAAACAATTGTGGTGGTAATGGAGCCCTGTTTCAGAATAATTAAACAGTGATACTAATGGAATAATGGAGGCCAATCCATTCTGTTCCCTTCTGCCATTTTTAAAAAACTATGCCATTACAGTATCTCCCCACCCCAATGCATTATTGCTGGGTGTATACTTTCCTCTGTGCAGAAAAAATAGTGCAGGTTGACTTGTATCCCGATCCAAATGGAATTCTACTTCCCTTTGTAATTTCTGATTTTATTTCTCCCCCTAAGTAACTACTTTAGCAGTTTTGCTGTTGATATAATATACTGTCTTAATTCCTTCTAAATTTGATTGATTACTTAAATGTAGGAATTTATTCTTAATTTTGGCAATTGAGTTCTGAACTCCAACTTTATAATCATTGAGAAGAAATAATGCTCTAATAAGTCAGAGATGGTGAATTACTTGTTCTGGTTTTTCCCCCTCTTTTTTTTTTTTTTTGTAGAACTCCCAACATAAGACACATCAGCCTCAAGTGGCAGAACTTAATTCCTACTAAATTATCATGGTATCATAGGAGTTGTTCTCATGGTGCTGGGACATTCATTTGTTGAAATTGTCTGGTGTTGTGCTTTTTATTTCAATAGACTCGTTCAGAAGGATATACCAGATGATTGAATTTCTATTAATCCAGTTAGGTTATGGAATGCCATTTTGCAATTCTCCAAAGACCCAAAACCAGAATTGACATTGTCACAGGAGTATTGCTGGCCATTTAAAACTGTTACATTTGGGAGCTGTTACATGGGAACTATGTAGGTTTCCTTTGCTTTTTTGCTCTTAAATCATCCATATCTTTTTCCATTTAAATTCACCGGGGGAGGTTGAGTGTTTGTGTTCAGCACATGTAACGATACAGATGTGTCCTGCTGGAGATGATGTTGCAGTATTTGCTTGCATTTAACTTGCTTGCTTTCTCACTGTTAAAAGATTCATAGTCTAGTCCTTTCAAGGTCATGATTCTAAAAGAGTCTAGTACAGTTTTCAATTGATGTCCTTTTGAGCTGGCAAGAGGTTACTTATTTCTCTGGTACTTCCTATGAAAGCATCTATTCATTACTCTTGGCATGAGAAATGATTAGAAATCAATATTTAGAATGACTTCTAAGAAATAAATTACTATTACTACAACAACAACAAAGATGTGTAGTTTTCCCATTGTAACCTGATTATGAAAATGGCTAGGCATTTACTTTTTCTAAATTATGAATTTTTCCCACTGCTTCAGGAGCACACTCTTATCTTTCACATTCCCCATACAAACTGTCTTGCAGAGGATCTTCAGAAAGTGGTTGAAAGATTAATTTAACTGTGTAGCTATGTGCCTTCAAAACTGTTCTTAAATGGCGTATCAAGAACTGACTGACTTCTGAAGTTTTCAGTTTGGCCCTTGACTGGAAGAAATTACCTTTGTTTGATATTCTTGACAGATGTACAGATTAACATCAAGCGTTGCCTTAGTGATGGATGTGATACAAGAATTCATGGTCTCAGGGCTATTGGGTACCAAAGAGTGAAAAAAGACTGTGTCTCTGTATGTGATGCTTCAGCAATCTGGTACTGGTCACTTTTGACCTCTCTGGTCACAGCATCTATGGAAACCAATCCTGCAATTGTTCATGCCATTCTGCAAAATACCCAGTAAGTTCTCTCCTCTTTCAGCATGTTAACTCCCCTTAAATCACTTTTCTGTTTTGTAGTGTGAACATACCTTCTTGTATATTCCTTTATAGCATTAAAGAACAGTATTCATCCATATTCATATTTAACCTTGGTATTCAGCCAGGTCAGCCTTCCCCAAATTTGGCACCTTCCAGGCTTTAACTCTCAGCAGTAATCATGCTGGCTGAGAATATTTCTTTTTCTTTTCCTCACCAAAAAGGTAGGTGCGTCTTATACTCCGGTGCGTCTTATGCTCCGAAAAATATGGTAACTTAATCACTAACTACTTTCTTCCCTACCTCCATGGAATGGAGGAAAAGCTGCAGGCGACCTAAAGATATTAACTGCTAACCTAGTGGCCAAAAGATTCAAGATCCATATACTGTAAATGCTACTTTTTAGATAACCATGTTGATGATCATCCAATTTTTAAATGCACCTTCAGGAAAATACTAAGAAATACATCACAGGACTGGATGGCATGGATTAAACTAATTTGATCCCAAGCTGGAATGTTTTCGCTTCTCATAGAAATTAATTTCCTTGAATTCTCTGTAGAATAAGTTCTCGTGATTGAGCTTGTTATAGGGCAAGTGTCCGAGTATTCATTAACAATCTGCTTTCAGGAATCTGAATTGCTAAAAACAAGCAGAGGTTGCTATAGCACAAAGTAAAGGAAAATGTAATTAAGCCCCTTGTTCCTTGGTTGCCAGGTTCTTGGGCAAATATTACCCATTGTGGCTGTCTTTTTGTGATGGGCTTGAGGGAATTACTGATGGCCTTCTTTCTCTTCCCCTCTAGGAAGGCATTGCAGCATATGCCACCTCTGTCTCTGTCTCCAGGCTCCACAGACATTTCAAGTTTCTTATCTTCCAATGTTTTGGAAGAAGTGGACAATTTTCTCCTGGGAATTACCAGGTATGATAAGGGTTAAGCTAGAATATAAAAAGGGGGAGGATGGTGGCAAGGTAGAATAAATTGCAAGTTTTTTTTAAATTTAAACTTTCTTTTTTCATTCCAGTTATTGTGCCTCTCCAGAAGTAGAACTTACGCTGCTAGCTTTTTCTCTGGCCAGAGGGAGCCTGACCAAAGTGTTGAATTCACTTTGCACAATTGCTGGCCACTTGGAAACTACTTATAAGGCTGCTTCTCTCATTACTTCCATGGCTACAGTCAGGCAAAACCTGCTCTACAAATATGGTAACCATCGCTGGAAACTTTGGGCTTGGGGATGTTCAGTCCACTCTCTGTCAAACTTTAGCAGATAACCTATTGTTGCCACCAGGAGTTTGTTTTGTTTCTCTGCTAGCCTTCCACAGTCCACAAGCCACAATACAGGGAGGCAGCCTACAGGCCACCTGAGGTTTTCCAGCATCCCATACATCTCTCAGATTATACTGATGACATCCAGTGGAAAGATGGGCCACTTTATACGTATGGTGCAATATTTGGGAGCAAATTAAAGGTGGGAATGAATGTGGGAGGCCTCTGAAAGTCGAGTCATTTCTATTCCCATCTTTAATACTCCCATTTCCTACAACCATGAAAGCCATTTTTGTGCTAAGTATCATGAGCGTTATTTTGTGTGCCCTCCCCTCTCATTTTGGGAGATTTAAGGATGAGAACGAAAGAGGGTTGCCTCTCAGAAGCTCTAACCCTTTTTCCACTCTTTTCTCAAGCCCCCAAATTATTCTGATCCCAGTTGAACATCTTAAGTTCTGTGCTACGCTGACTTTCATGGAGTCAAGCAATCAGGATGTTTCTGAGCAGTGACTCGGCTAAATAATTTTAACTTCCCCTGAAGTTGACTATTTCCCGCAGCATCTGTTGTGGGGAAAAAACCCCAGTTATTTACCTCCCTTTGTTTCACTCGGTTTAACAGCTTGCTAGAAGAACACAATGTACCCCTCGACTTACAACAGCTCATTTAAGTGACCGTTCGGAGTTAAATGGCACTGAAAAAAATTGACTTATGGCCATTTTTCACATTTACGACCGTTGCACTATCCTTATGGTCATGTGATCAAAATTCGGCTGTTTGGCAACTGATATGTATTTAAGATGGTTGCAGTGTGCCAATGTCATGTGATTACCTTTTGCAACCTTCTGACAAGCCGAGTCAATGGGGAAACCAGATTCACTTAGCAACTGTGTTACTAATTTAACAATTTCAGTCATTCACTTAACTGTGGCAAGAAAGGTTGCAAAATGGTGCAAAATTCACTTAACAACTGTCTTGCTGAGCAGTGGAAATTTTGCACTCAGTTATGGGCATAAGTCAAGGACTGCCTGTATAAGTGTTTCTTGAACAGTCAGTATAATGCAGCACTTGTACTGTTGAAAATATATCGGGCAGAATAAATGTTAAGTTTTTCTTTCAATCACATACTTCTGCTTGTAAATGTTGGACCTGGAGTCATCCTTGTGAACTTAAGCTGAAAGAGTAGAGGTTATTCTTTCTCATCCCACTCTGTTTAGTTAGGCTCAAGTGGGCACCCTGTGTCTCTTCATAAAGCTGCTCTGCTTTTTCTAGGAACAGCCCTGCAGCTAACTCTGCAAGCCTGTGATGTCAAAGGGAAGGAAGACAAATCAGGACCTGAAAATATGCTCGTGGAACCATGGACAGGAGATGGTAAGGTCCTCCTTTGATTCTCAGTTTCAACTCAGTAAAAACATACCCATCTTGCTCTTCTGCCTCAGACAGAGATATCAAAGACCCAGACAATAAAACAGTGATTCAGAAAATTAAAAGCCCAATAAACAGAAAAGAGCAATGATGTCAAAAACAATACAAATGTGTGACATGTCCACAAGACAGCCATCATCACGGTAGAAAGTGGTTTTCACTTATCATAAACTATTCAGTATTATGGTGATAAAAGCTGGCAATTTGAATTGAGGCTGGAAACAAAAGCAATATGCCAAATAATCGGCATTTTTAAAGCATTTTCTCAGACACGTTATGAACAACCAAAAGCTTTTAGATGTTCTTCAGAGCCAACTCCATATTCAGCATATTGCAGTAGAACTGGGCATGTGTAACAGTGGCTTGAAATACAAGTAGTCCTCGGTCAACAACAGCAATTGGGACTGGAATTTCCATCACTAAGTGACACAGTCATAAAGCACAACTGCACATGACGAAGCAAGCAATCGAGGTCACAAATGGTGATCACGTGACCATGAGACACTTGTGATGCTATAAATGTGAGCCAGTCACCGAGCACCGAGATTGCGATCACATCACATACGTCCACCCAAAACTTTGAGGACCGATCATAAGTATCATTTGTTTGGTGTTGTTGTAAGTTTGAATAGTCACTGAATGAGTGGTCATTAAGTGAGAATCATCTTTGCATTTTATACACTAGCCAATCATCAGGAGTAAAGCAAGTTCCAAGAGCATACTCAAATTGCGAACTTAATTCTTAGACACAGTTAAGTTTTAATTAATGTGCACACCAATTGCACAGTCTCAAGCAAACATGTATCAAGGTGGAAAAGTTTGTTCTGAACATTCCAGATAAGTTGTTGCATATTCCGCTTTATCCAAAGGCTTCCTGACAGAGACCGGAAAAAGACAGGCCAGCATCATTCTCTCAACTGGGACAGAATCAGCCTTCCAGGTCACACAAATCAGAATAAAGGTCTGAATGTGCTTCTTAAATATTCTTTGTGAATCTCTTTGTTTTGCTTTTAATTGCATGGTCTTTATCAGTAAGATAAAGTTTTGCTCACTTAGCTTCTTGTAAGCTTTAAAGTTTAACCTGATTGTTAAAAAATGGGGAAAATAAGTTTGTAGAACATATATTTCAAACAATAAAATATTAACAATAGGAATGGGGGTTTTTTTGGAGTAGGGAACCCATAATAATAATAATAATTTGTTTAAGAATTGAAATGGAAATGGGCTGGTCACATAGCAAGAAGAACTGATGGCAGGTGGACCAAGGCAGTCATAGAAGGGATCCCTCTTGATAAAAAGCATCCACAAAAGAGACCTAAAACAATTGACGATATCAGCAAGTATTCTGGGCCCAATTGTCAAAAGAAGGCTCAGGACTGTATAATTGGAAGCATGCGGAAGAGGCCTTCATCCTGCAGTGGATAGACAGTGGCTAAAATCATGAGAAGCAGGAGGAGGAGGAAATTAACAAGCAGTGAATATCTGTATCCTCTACTTTTATGAATGAGTTAGATAATGCATCAAATCAATTTGAAAGTTGAGAAGAGTATTATTCACATAGAATAAGGTTATATGGAATTTATATGAGCTAATCTCAGAAGAGTCATTTAGTTTTTCTCCTTTTGGTTTGTGCAACGCTAAGCATCCTTTTTTTAACCTCACAGGTGCGGAGAGGAGCAATTGGAGCCCGATGCGGACTGGTATTTGCTTACAATTCCTCTTCAGATAAATTTCATGCAGATGAGCATTTCAAAAGATTTGAGAGCTATGACAAATGGAAACTAGAGGATTTCCGACACTTTCTAAAAACAAGGTAAAGCATTAAAATAAATGTGCCTCATTAACACATTATGTTAAGCTGCCTTTTACTAAGTTAGCCTATAAGTTTCTTTCATTGACAGTAACTCCCCAGGAGTTCAGTAGACAAAAGCCTTGCCTATCACTGCTCACTTGCTCTTTCTAACTGAAAAGACCAAGTGGGGCTTTCTATGCAGATTCTTTGACTTGGGACATTTCCCTGAAAATGTCTGTTTACAACCACAATTTGAACCAGAATTTCCATTGCTTAAACAAGGCAGTTGTTAGGCAAGTTGTGCCTGATTTTTATGATTTTTTTTGCCATGATTGCTAAGTGAATCACTGTAATTGTTAAATGAATCACAAGGCTTCACTTGGTGAATCTGGCTTCCCCCATTGTCATCATTTGTTGGAAACTGTCTGGGAAGGCTGCAAATAGTGATCACATGACCCCAGAATGCTGCAACCATGATAAATATGTGCTGGTTGCCAAGTGGCCAAATTGCCACATGCAATTGTGGGGATTCTGCAGTCATCATAAGTTCAAGGACCAGTTGTAAGTCACTTTTTTCAGTGCTCTTGTAACTTTGGTCACTAAACAGACAGATGTAAATCGAGAACCTTATAATGTGAAAGGATCAGGACCTGTTTAAGTCTATGGAGATTCTCAGTCATCCAGGTCATGGTTGTCCCAAAGGTGCTTTTTCAAGAGGCAACTGGACTTTCTGGGTTTTTTTCTTTGAAGATGTTTCCCTTCTCATCCAAGAAGCTTCTTCAGCTCTAACTGGCTGGCTTTCATTCTCCACCATCCAGTCAGAGCTGAAGAAGCTTCTTGGATGAAAAGTGAAACGTCTTCAACAAAAAAAAAGACAAAACAGAAAGTCCTCTTGAAAAAGCACCTTTGGGACAAAACCTGTTTGAATAATTCCAAAATGCTAGATATGGAAGAATGGATTTTAGTTATTACTGCAACTGAATATTAGAAAATTCTTGCTAACAGTAAAAGCAGTGTGACAGTGAAACCCATTACTCAGAGAACTGGTGGGCTTTCACAGAATGTGTTCAAGACAAAATAGAAATTAGCTGTAGATGATTTAGTTTGGATTTACGCATTGAGCAGGAGGTTGGACACGCCTTGTTGTCATTAGCACAGTGATGCTTTTTGATTATTCAGCCAGTCTTTCCATTCCTTTGAATCTTCCCCAGAAAAAGATGTTCAGTACTAGGAACTCTTTATTGTAGCCCTCTGGAGGTAAGTTGTTATAAAGTATTATTTTCTTGTAATACTGCCTGTTTTCCAGAAGTAGCACTGTATGTGATGAACTTGGAGAGGAGGATCCTGTTGGATGGTTTGAAATGGAAGAGGAATGGGATGAAGTAGAAGTCAAAATGCAGCAGTGCAGAATATCTAAGGTAAAACAGACAGACCATCTCTTTGTCTATGGATGTATACATGATGTCTTTCCTCTGAAAGCTCAAGATAACTTGTGTGGGGATATTCCTTCATTTTTATCTCCACAACAGGAACTGGGCTGAGAGAGAGTAACTGGCCCAAAGTCACCTGGTGCTTTCTTACAATTAAGGAAAGTACACTGTATCATATTGTCTCTCATTCTATGACATACCCAGACATAAAAGAGTAATCTATTACCTTATGGGTTAAGTGATGGTTCAATGAGTTGCATATAACTTCTTGGACTTATTAGCCAAACCAAAAGTCCTGGAGGTCAAGCAAACAGAAAAAAATACTGGTTTGCATATTATTAAACATCTCCAATGTTTCCTGTCCTACAGCAGGACACTTAATCCTACTTTATATCAGGAAAGACTGATGTCTGGTATGATATGCTGTGCTGTAGATAGAGAGTATTAGTGTTTGGTCCTACCTTGAGGGAAGGAGAGAGCACAGAGATTGCCAGGCACATTCCAGGAAAATCCTGCAACAGGTGTGATCTTGGCTTTCTGATTCAGATGATTTAATAAACAAACCGCAGGCTATGTGTCTGTTGTTAGCTACATCCATTGTCAGAAGGAGCCAATTGGGTCAATACTTCAGTTCATTCCTTGTTCCTAGTTATGCCAAAATCCTGGCTAGCTTTGTCTATCCATATTAAATGAATGTGGTCTATATCTCAACTTAGTTGTTAAGCATTGCTAGGAAGGACTGCACCGAGATTGAGTCTTATTGTAGTAGTTCTGTTTCAGTTGTGCTGAAATAGAAAGTGGAAACTGGAAGACTCTGGGTTGTAGTCCTCTCATAGATATAAAAGCTGGCAGCGTAGCTTTGGACCACTTTCTCTCTACCCAATCCACTTCACTAAGTTGTCATTATGGGAAAACTAAGAGGCAGAAGCATTTTCTACACCTAGAGTTATTCAGAAATAAAGGTAAGGTATTAATTTAATAAATACATGAATTATATATCAGGTTTAATGGTAGGTACATTAATTTGCTGTTAGATATCTCAGTCACATCGAGCTAAAGGCAGCATTACAAACAGCAACATCATTCTGTGGTTGCTTTTTAATTTTTATCCAATTTGGTGACACTTATTCTGTGCAGTTTGAACTGTTTATATTAGGGACTGTTGTATTGTTGCTGTTAAAAGACTAAATCTAAATATATTTGTTTATAACAAAGTATAGCTTTAAAGCAAAGGTGTAGTCTGGGGCAGAGGTGGGTTTCAGGAGGTTCTGACCAGTTCTGGAGAACCGGTAGTGGAAATTTTGAGTAGTTTGGAGAGTAAAAATTCCAGCTGGCCCCGCCCCCTCTATTCTCTGCCTCCCAAGTCCCAGCTGATTGGGAGGAAATCAGGATTTTGCAGTATCCTTCCCCTGGAGTGGGGTGGGAATGGAAATTTTACAGTATCCTTCCCCTGCCACGCCCACCAAGCCACACCCACAGAACCAGTAGTAAAAAAATTTGAAACCCACCACTGGTCTGGGGCCACAAATGTCCTGTTAGCTTCTGTTATATTTGTCCTTGCCTAACACACATCGTGGGTGGTCCCATAGTTCAGCCTTTTTTGTTGTATTTTCAGGGTTTTGGATAGCAATTTAAGAAGCAAAGTGTATACTTTAATTATTGAAAAGTTTTAAGATACTTAAAGCCCTAATGATTGCCCTCCCTAAAATGGGTTCTTGCCTTCTTTTGCATTAAGTGCCTTGATCTAATGGTAATTGCACATTCCTGATCTAATGTAAAAAGTCACACACTACTTTAGATGCGTGCTAAACGCTGCAACAGGCATTGTGTTAAAGGCAGTACGCCCAACAGGAAAGAAGCTATTCTGTAATGACCTGAATCAAATATTTTTGTCTTATGGATTCAGAACTCATATGTTGATGTTAAAACAACTGAAAATGTATTAAACAGCACAGCTAATTGTATTTGTAAATCTTAGTGTGAAATGATTTAGTCTTTTTTTTCCCAATGAAAATTGTTTAGATTCATGATTGTTTTCTGTTTTTTTCTAGTACTTGATGATAAAGTTCTTATGCACCAGGCAAGAGAAAGCTGAACGGCTCGGAGTACAAGGCTTAAGTATCTTTGGTTATATCCGGTCAGCATCTGAAGAACCTAGTAGAAACAAAACCTGTAGGGAATGTGACAGACTAAATGGTGATACCGTTTGTGGAATGACTCTTCTTCTAAAAACTCTGTCCTTCATTCAACAACTTGCACAAGACTTGGTATGTGGCATTCTGTTCATTGTAACTTCTGTAGAGTGTTTTGTAAAGACACATTGACAACAAGTTTTAATAAGCTCATAAAAACAAAGGATCTTGTAAGAATGACAATATAAAATGGTGCAAATTTTCAATAAAACGTGTTCTGTATGGAATTCAGATATGCAGAGGAATTATCAAAGAATTACCAAAGGAGCTTTGTGGTGGCGCACTGGTCAGAATGCAGTACTGCAGGCTACTTCTGCTGCTTGCCAGTTGCCTGCAATTTGGTAGTTCAAATCTCACCAGGCTCAAGGTTGACTCAGCCTTCCATCCTTCTGAGGTTGGTAAAATGAGGACTCAGATTGTTGGGGGCAATATGCTGACTCTGTAAACCACTTAGAGAGGGCTGTAAAGCACTGAAGCGGTATATACCGTATTTTTTGGACTATAAGACGCTCCAAAGTAAAAGACACACCTAGCTTTTGGGGAGGAAAACAAGGGCAACAAACAGCCTGGTCAGCTTTAGCACAGCCTGATTTAACACAAGCAGCTGATTGGCAGTTGGATTGGCCTCCCGGAATACCGCCTATTAGCTGTTCCGGGCTGTGGGGATCGCCACCGCCCGCCGCTGCCCGTCACTGCTGCCACCTATCGCTGCCTCTGCACCCCGTTTTTGGCCTCCATGCGCCCTGTTTTTGGCCTGTTCCAGGCAGTGGGGGTCGCTGCCATCCCCGCTGCCTGGAATGGGCGAAAAACTGGATACGCGGAGGCTGAAAACGGGGTGCGGAGGCGGCGATTGGTGGCAGTAGCGATGGGCAGTGGTGATCCCTGCAGCCTGGAACAGCTGATAGGTGGTATTCCAGGAGGCCGATCCAACTGCCAATCAGCTGCTTGTGCTAAATCAGGCTGTGCTGAAGCTGACCAGGCTGTTTGCTACAAGGAGGTAAATTGCTGGGAGGCAGAGACCGAAGGGTAGGGGCCGGCGGGTGGGCGGGGCTTCAGCAACATTCGCTGTATAAGATGCACAGACATTTCCACCCACTTTTGGGGTGGAAGTGCATCTTATACACGGAAAAATACGGTAAGTCTAAACGCTATTCCTATTAACCGGAGTGAGATTGCACTCTCTTCAAAATGCAGATTTGCAATTTGAGGCATTTTTATTTGGCCAGTTGCATTTAAATCTCTGAATTTCTCCCATCATAGTTGGGTGTGGCAGTGGAGTCTGGTTAGAAAGAGATAATCTAGAACAGTGGTTCTCAACCTGTGGGTCGGGACCCCTTTGGGGGTCGAACGACCCTTTCACAGGGGTCGCCTAAGACCATTGGAAAACACATATTTTCAATGGTCTTAGGAATAATTTTATGGTTGGGGGACACCCCAATATGAGGAACTGTATTAAAGGGTCGCGGCATTAGGAAGGTTGAGACCCACTGATCTAGAATGATAATGCAGCTCCTAATGACATCTAGATTCGATTATCCTAACATTTGAATATACTTCAAAAGTACTCAATAACTAGATGGTATAGCTTAGATAATGACAAGTGCATAATTATATGACCCATTTCAGACTTTCGGATGTATTATGCAATTAGCTTTCAGGGATTGGATTCCATTTCAGCAAATAGCAGGTCACCAAGTACATGATGCAAAACCAGTTCCCGCTCATTCTATTTAAAAGCTGCGCTTTCTGTCCCAGCAAAATCTATTTCATACCAAATTCTTTTCCATTTTATTATTTAGTAATTCCTTTTTTAGGTTCAGAAGAAGGAAAGTGGTCAACGGTATAAATCATATCTGGACTTCACAGGCCTGGATTTAAAGCTTTTCTGGAATTTTTATAGTAAACTTCACCAAAAGTAAGTCCCTTTCCATTATACTAAACAAAAATCAGTGCAGCTAGTTGAATGTTGGATTATCATTGTGGCGGTTATTAATAGTGAACAAAACCTTCAGCTTTGGTCTATTGTCAAATACGTGAGTACAATCACAGTGTCCTGTTGGGTGTAACAAATCAGCAGATTGGAAGACGTGAAATTGGTATGTTATAATAAATGATAAACCACATTTGTAATTATCAGCAGGCACAATGCTGTTGTTAAAAGGAAATCAATGTACAGTTGAGAAAAATAAAAATCTAAAGCAAGTATTGGATTTTCCAGAACTCTGTGTTACACAGGGCCTTCCGGAGGCATTTATTAACTCCCACAAACAAGTGTTCTAAAGACTTTCTGCTGATTGGCATATAGGAAGTTACACAACGTAAGGCTTGGTTATGTTTAGGGAAAGCTTTTTAAACACTGAATTACCGTCTTAACCATCCTTTCATGACAATTGTTTTGTGACTTCTCCTTGTAGCCCAAGAGAAGAATGCATTGATGCCCAGGCCGTGCTCTTACAGCTTCTTCAGAGTTGTTTCTCAATGCTTACATCCGATCCCAAGGCTGCAAAGACTGAGAAAGCTGCTCAGAAAACAACACTTGACAGTACGGAAGCAGCAGAGGAACTTTATAAACATTTGTGTGAAGGTAATTCTTCTCATCTTTCACGGCAATCCACGGATTCAGTGTAGTTGCAACTTCTTCCTTTAATAGTATAATATGAGGCATTTATAGAGCAGGTTGGCTGGCAATTCTTTGAGGAGTTGTGGGAAAGGGAATGCACTTGCTATGAAATTCCTGGGAACAAGGATTTCATACTGATCCTTGATTCCATGACCGATACCTAATCTCAGATCCCAAGGTGACTGGCACTTGGAGTTGAGTTTACTTTCTGTTTAGGGAAGGAGGAAAACTACTGTATTTTTCGGAGTATAAGATGCTCCGGACCATATGACGCATCTACCTTTTCTGGGGAGGGAAACAAGAAAAAAAAACCTGCCTCTGCCTCCCAGCAATTTTCCTCCTTGCAGCAAACAGCCTGCTTTAGTTTCATTTTCAGCACAGCCTGATTAGCACAAGAGAAAAAAAAATCTGCTTCCCAGCAATTTGCCTCCTTGCAGCAAACAGCGGAGGCCCGTGCAGCAATAGGCAATGGCAATCACTGCAGCTTGAAACAGCTGAAGGTTGGGAGGCCGATCCAACCAACAATCAACTGCTTGTGCTAATAAGGCTGTGTTGAAGCTGAAATTGCTGTTTGCTGCAAGGAGGTAAATTGCTGGGAGGCAGAGGCCAAAGGGTGGGGGCCGGTAGGTAGGTGGGTGGGGCTACATTTGGGTGTGTATAAGACGCACCCAAATTTTCACCCTCTTGGGGGGGGAAAAGTGTGTCTTATACTCTGAGAAATATGGTAATGGCTCAATGATGGTTGTAAACCGAGGAATATCTGTATGAGATGAGATTATAATAGAAGTTAGAATAGAAACAGCAGGAAAAGGAATTGGAATTCAAAATGGTTTATTAGGTCAACATATTTTTATCTTTTTTAACACACAGTTGTTAACAGTGACAGTGAGTCCACACCGCTGAAGACTTTGAAGCAGGAAGTGACTAACACATTACTCAATGGAGCGGCCATCTTTTTCCCCCATAGACATATCAGGCGGGAGCAGCTCTTTGCAATGTTGGTATGTTGTGTGGATCAGTGAAATGTAGCTTTTGTTGTATCTGTTACATAAAACTACTTTTTAAGATTAGATTCTTTAGATACATGCATCTTCTGTCCAATCTACCTCAACCTTCCTACCAGCAACACATTTTTATTGGTTGTAATTTTTATTAACTCTATTTTATCTTGTACACGTTCATTGTAAATGACACTATCTAGTTAAGTAGATTCCGTCACTGCTATTTTGCATCTACCCGACAATCCTCTGAGGCTTATTTTTTCTGTTGCCAAAAGTGTATGTTTGTGAGATTTATTTTTAAAAGAGCCTTTTCTATTCTACAGAATAATATTACAGAGCAGAAACACAAGCCATCTGTACAACTTACTTTCAAGTCACTTTGTGCTTATTTTAGGTAAGCAAGCTAATCTTTGCATTTCTTGACTGAATTATCTCATTGGCATTTTTTTTTAACATTTTCAAATTGGCATTTTGTGGTATGAACCTGCAGATATCAGAATGAGATTGCTGGTTCAGGAAACAAACAAAACAAAAAAAGAAGAGGTTCATATAGGAACTTCATATGAACTACAGTACTTAAAAAGATAAACGGTGGCCATAAGGATTGAAAAACACGTGACTCTATTTTAGAACCTGCAGCCATTCATATGTTTGTTTTATTTTTTGTTTGTTTCTATCCCACCTTTATTATTTTTACAAATAACTCAAGGTGGCAAACATATTCAGCACACCTTCCTACTCCTATTGCCCCCACAACAACAAACCTATGAGGTAGGTTGAGTTGAGAGAGTATGACTAGCCCAAGGTCACTCAGCTGGCTTTCATGGCTAAGGCGAGACTTGAACTCACATTCTCTTATTTTCTCGCCTAGTGTGATAACCACTAGACCAAATTGGCTGAATGATAGGTCCTAGCACCCATTTTTATTGCTCATACTGGCTGTGATGGCTGACGTTGAATTCAGCATTATCTGGAGCAGTTTTTCTCAACTGTGGCAATTTCCAGGTGTGTGCACTTCAACCCCCAGAATTCCACAGCCAGCATGA